>CM061169.1:21800000-22395000 GCA_030763345.1 Mythimna separata
CATCGTATAGATCTCCCGTTTCGTCCAGCTGTGCCTTCTGGTGCAGTCGCTGGTGCGCGGTGAGCTGGCTGCGCAGGCGGAAGGCCTTGCCGCAGCGGCACGCGTGCGCGCGCTCGCCCGTGTGCACCGACACGTGCGCGCGCAGCTCGCCGCGCCGCTTGAAGCGCGCGCCGCACTGCACGCACGCGAAGCGCAGCGCCCAGTGCGTGCGCGCGTGCATGCGCAGCGCCGCGCTCGACTTCGAGCCCTTCCCGCAAACGTCACACACAAACGTTCTGCTCTCAGAGTGAGACTTAACATGGTCCTCCAAGTGCGACTTCCGCGAGAAGGTCTTGTGGCAGGTGGGGCAGGCGTGCGGGCGCTGCTGCGCGTGCACGGCGCGGGCGTGGCGCGCCAGGTTGCCGCTGTCGTTGAAGGCGAGCCCGCACGCGTGGCAGCTGTGGCGCCGCTCGCCGGCGTGCGCGCGCCGGTGCCGGCTCCACCCGCCCACCGACACGCTCTTCTGGCACACGCCGCACTTCGCGTAGCGCTTCCCGTCCTCGCTTATCGTAAACTCCGGTTTCTCGATCATCTCAATTTTGGTTTTGTCGTCTTCTTGCAAGTTTTCTTCGTCGGGCACTACCGTCCTGGAAAGGGAAAGGATGGGATCGGTGTAATGATACTGTGATTAGAGTTCGTAAATCGTCGTTATTATCGTTCGTTCGTATTATGGTAAGATCAGTAGTGCGCGACGTGGTTGTAGAGCCGTGTGGTGGCGGCGGCGGCGGTGGCGGTGGCAGTGGGCGGGTCTGCGGCGTGCACGCGGCGCACGTGGTGGCGCAGCGCGCGGCGCTGGCGGAAGGCGCGCGGACACGCTGCACACGCGTGCGGCGCCACGCCGGCGTGCGCGGCGGCGTGCGCGCTGAGCTCGTGGCGCTGGCGGAAGGCGGCCCCGCACGTGGCGCACGCGTGCGGCCGCTCGCCCGTGTGCTTGAGGCGGTGCCGCACCAGCCCCGAGCGCAGCCGGAACTTGGCGCCGCACTCCGCGCACTCGTACGGGAACTGTTCACTGTGCGTCTTGAGGTGCACGTGCAGCGAGCCGCTCTGCGTGAACCTCTTCCCGCAGTGCGAGCACACGAAGGGCTTCTCCCCGGTGTGTATGCGCAGGTGCTGCTTGAGGTTCTGCGAGTTGGCGAAGTTCTTGGTGCAGAGGTGGCAGTTGTAGCGGCGCACGCGCTCGTGCGTCTCGGTGAGGTGGCGCGCGAGCCCGTGCGGCGCGCGGAACTGCTTGCCGCACACGTGGCACACGCACGGCCGCTCGCCCGTGTGGATGCGCCGGTGGAACAGGTAGGTGTGCGCCGAGCTCAGGTGCTTGCCGCACTCGCGGCACGTGTAGTACGTCTTGTTGTCGACGCGCTGCTGCACGTCGCGCAGCTCGCGCCGCGTCGCCTCGTCCAGCCGGTCGCGCCGCATGTTGCACTGCGTCAGGTCGTCGAACCTGTCCACGTCGTTCTGTTCCGCTTCAGACTCGCTCGAGTCTGTAAAGTCTGGATAATCCTCATGATGTTGATCATTAACAAAATGATCTCTAAAGTTCACGAGTGCTCGATAGAAATTCGTATAGAGACTTGTAGACTTTCTCGTGGCGAATGTGGCCAACGGCTCGTCATCGGACAGGTCGGAGGCAGTGCGGGTGTCCTCGGGCAAGGGGCAGGGGCTCCTGCAACAAATAATGCCCGCTGTTACTTCATGTGCGTCTTTACGTGGTAGTCCAGGTGGCTCTTCTTGCGGAACTTCTTGGAGCACACGCTGCACTCGTATCTGCGTATGTCGGCGTGGATCTCCAGGTGCTTGGTGAGCGTGTTCTTGGCGCGGTACGCCTTGCCGCAGTACTGGCACTCGTAGGGCGTCTCCCCGGAGTGCAGGCGCGCGTGGATGTCGCGCTCCGCCCGGCTGGGGAAGGCCTCCCCGCACTCCACGCAGATGAACTTGAGTATCCCCTGGTGCACCAGCTTCTTGTGATGCGTGAGGTTGCCCTGGTTGCGGTAGGTGCGCGGGCACTTGTCGCACGCGTAGACGGCGGTGTGCGTGTGCGCGCGCATGTGTGCGAACATGTTGTACTTGTTGGAGAACGTCTTGTTGCACTCGGGGCACACCGCCGGGATGTACTTCTGGTTGTTGGCACTCTCCGTTTTCTTCTGTTTCGTATTTTTGACATCGCTATGCGCGTCTTTATTATGTTCTTTTAGCTGTTCCGCTGTGTGAGTCGTGAAGTCACAGTTAGCGCACACTAGGAGCTGGTCATCAGTGTTCCTGTTGACGTGTTCGTCCTGCAAGTGCTGCACGAAGTGTTTGTTGTCGCTGTAGACGACGTCGCAGCACATGACGCCGTCCGCCGTGTTCACCTCCACGTGCTTGTTCAGATGGTAGACCAGCCGCGTGGCTGACGAGAACACACTGGAGCAGAACGGACAGAGCAGCGCCGGCAGGACTGTCGGAGGTTCCTCTTTATCCAACACTGTCTCTCTGTCAGAATCCTCAGCTAGTTCTTGCACAAAGGTTATGTAGTCAGTGATGAACGTTTTGACAGAGTTGTCGAGTACCTCGGGAAAGTGGTCATGTCTGATGTGGTCAGCAAGGCTGTGTGCGCCAGAGAGTGCTGGCACGTCCACACACTTCTGGCACACAATGGCCACGTCCGCGTCTTCCTCGTCCAGGTCTATGTGGAAGTCAAGGAGAGCATTCCTGACGCTGGAGTACAACAACCTGCAATAGGAGCATGTGTGCAATGGCTGCAGGAACAGCAATACTAAAATACTGTCATATACTTACTTGCTTTCTGTGTCCTCTTCTATACTTGTGCTTGGTTTAATACTAGGACGATTTGTTTTCTGAAAGATATAAATTTGAATTACTGTATAATAGTTACAATCTACAGGAGAAGCAAAGAAATTGCATAGAAGAAAGAAGAATTGACAGTGGATTGTTAAGTAAATGCACCACTGCTTACAACTTTAAAACCCACCAGGTTTTAGCCAGTACAAAGTTCAACACTCTTCTTGCTCCACCATGAGCAGCACAAGATATTTGACGATTTCCTAAATTAAATAACCTCCACGTTTTCGAAGATGGTTAAAAAAAATGTACGGAATCATCCAATGAGCTCTACCGCTTTAGTGTGGAGCGAACGGGTGTGAGTCTTTTACTGACTAAAATCACACGTGTGTTTTTCAAAGGCGTTATTGGCAACCAGTTTCATAAATAAGCATGTACAACTCGGTCACATTAACTTGACGCATGGCGTCGATGAAATAATGTCCAAAAACAATATAACAACAACAGAGAATTAGCCCAATTATCGACGCGCGTATCGATAACAAAGATGCTGACCATACTTGACACTTGCCGGGCGAGCTAAGGGAATGCGGGGGAAAACTCGCATTTCGGAGATGCGTCAAGTTAATGTGACTCAATAGGGAATATGCAGGCATTTTTTTTTTTTAATTCAATATTCACTTCATTTTGATGTAGAAAAAAAATAAACCATAGCCGTAAGAGTAGTAATTACTTTTTTATAAAATCTTAAAAATATTGGTTTAATTTGACGAGTTCAAACGCTACTATTTCTCGCGCGCTTGAGGCGTGACGTCATAGGTTACGTCCTGTCAGTTTATTGTTTGCATTGAGAGTTAGTTTGATATATAACAAAGTGTTTTAGTCGCGTAATAATCATGGAAGAAGAAAAAAGCCATTTTATAGATATTGCATGATACCAATGTGTATAACACTATAAAAAGTACACCAGATAAATTCACCATTCCTGTCAGTTTTGTGCCCTGTGACGTCAAAGTCGTCGCCGTCGTCGTCTCACCATTGGTTGTTTTCATACGACCAATGGTGAGGCGTTTTACAAATTTGAATTTCGCTCGTAAATTTTTCACTTTTTGATTTACGTTTTAAATAACTAAATGCATATTAAATTAGAAAATAACGAATTGAGTGTATTACTACGACCTTAAAAGTTTAGGAAAAAAAAAATCAGGCCATTTTATTTTTTATGCATATTCCCTATTGTATAACCTGGTTCATTAAAGAAAGGAATCTAAAATGCTCGCTTGCACACCAGCGCCGTCTATACTCACTCTCGCGCGTACCGTAGGCAGAAAAAAAATCACTTTTGATGAACTCATGAATTTAGGTTTGCTTTTTTTAAGTTACACGACATCGTGGCAGACCGAGGCGAAGGTGGAGAGATGAGTTGGACAAATATCGGAGGGACTGGCCCGCAATGGCTAAAGATAGGCGTGTGTGGAAAAGGGAGAGGGAGGCCTTCGCCCAGCAGTGGGACACAACGGGCTACTGACTAACTAACTAACTTTTTTTAAGTTGATGATGTGCTGGCGTCTGTACCTACTGTTTCCGATGAAAACAACAATAATGTTGGGAATCGAACCCAACAGACCAACAACGCGGTCTGCACGCGCAGGCGGCGTGCACATGACGTCACCGGCAGCGGGGAATGGAGACCCGGGCGGACACAGCTGTTCTGCGCTCCGCGGACAGGCGGACACTCGCTTCCACGGACACCGCCGCGACGGACGATACCTCTTGATATATAAAATAATAACTCGTTTGCCCGGGATCGTTGTTGTAATTTGGGATATTGGTCTTCCGGCAATATACCAGCATTTCTAAAATACGTTCCACTTATTTCAACCCAGCCCCAACATTGCTCGCTGCCGGTGACGTCATGTGCACGCCGCCTGCGCGTGCAGACCGCGTTGTTGGTCTGTTGGGTTCGATTCCCAACCATAACGATCCTATAATAATAGATGGCACCACGTGTCTTTCAAATCTTCTACTAGTTTGAAATAAATACGACCCGGTCATGTTTTTATTATTTTTAATTTGACAAAAATATTCGACATGAAATTTAAAAAAATGTTAACTGTACTATCTGTCAACACAAGTACAAGCCGCTATTAAAGATTCCTTTCTTTAATGCATCGGCTTATATAAAATGATCATCGAGTATTAGAAAGTCAGGTACCCGTTGGCTGGAGCGCAGCTTGGCGCGCAGGGCGGCGTCGGCCTGCATGCAGCACTGCACCAGCTCGTGCCACGCCAGCAGCGTGCTGGCGCACTGGTAGCACACCACCAGCGGCAGCTCATCTCCCTTGCACACCTGAACAGAAACAATGCTCACATCAAGGGCCGTATTAAACTAGAGCCTATCGGTTTAGGTAATTAACTCAATTTAAACAATCTTGGCATATCTTTTTATCTAAAAGTTGTCTAAAAATTTAAAGTATGTAAAAATCTTTGCAACTAGGTTTTTACCTAAATCGATGTTAGCTAATAAACTAAATTTAAATAATCTTTGTGTATATTATATACGACCTCTTTAATATAAAAAGACATACCAAGATTGTTTACCTTTAGTTAACCACCTAAACCGATAGACCATAGCGGGTTTGCGAACGGGTGCGAGGCGGGGCGTGCGAACAGCGAAGACGTCACGGACTCCTGGCATCAACGGTTTCGTCACGTATTTTTAGGTAAAGGGAACGAGTTGGGTTTTTACGAGGCAGTACACAATGGCGTCCAGGCTAGGATTCGCGGCGGTCTTTTTGCGCGTCTACAACCAATTCCCTGCGTTAGCGCGGCGTGTTCGTTGCGCACCCGTAACGTATTCGTTGCGCATCCGCTCTGCTTTGAAGACGCTCGCAATCCGCTAGTGATAGAGCCCTAAAAGAATACTTATTATCATCATCATCTATGTAGCCTTTTTCCCAACTATATTGGGGTCGGCTTCCAGTCAAGCCGGATTTAGCTGAATACCAGTATTTTACGAGGAGCGGCTGCCTACCAGACCTCCACAACCCATTAACTGGGGTAACACGGTACTTCATGTGAGCCCTAATAGAATACTGTTGTATTATAATTATACTAAATGCCAAAATATAGTTAACTTTATTAATAACAAAGTAGAATGATAAAAGGGTTTATTATCAATAAAATTTTGAGTACATAGTTTAATTTTTAACCTATCACATAATTATTTTAATATGTATGTTTATTTTAAGATCTATTACAAACTAAATAATAGTTACCTTAATTGGTAAGTGTTTGTGTATTTTATCAGCCAAGTTGTTCTGCAGCCCCTCGTCGGCAAATATGGGCATAACAAACTCTGTGATGGTGGCACATGTCCTACACACATGTGAGAAGTCTTTAACATCTGGAAATAAAAGTTAAAATTTAATAGCACAGTTTTCTAACCTGGAATATAAATGTATATTTCGTAGACTGGTGGGATTCCCCGATGTTGCAGAGGTGGATGCGGCTCCATGCCGAAATTTAATTGTATATTGTTTATGTGTCTGTACTGTAACCTACTAACACTAGAATTTAAGTTAAAATTGTTACTGAACCTATGGACCGGTCTGAAATAAAAATATTAAATTTTCTGAAACGGTCGGAAATAAAATAACAGGTTTGAGGAGCACATTAGACTATTCTGCATTTTAATCAACTTAGACTAGGTTGGTGACTACTGGCTACCCTTGAGGAGCCAGATGAATTTCCATGTGTTTTGGCTAGTTCTGGCTGAAATTTCCCTATTACCTTTTTCTCATGACATACTCCACTGGCCTACAGATTATCCCACAATAACTGCGAAGTTTCCTGGGGTTAAAAGTAGCCACTGATCCTTGGCAATAGTACAGCTTGTCAGTCAGCTTTCAATTGTATTTGCACACTAAAATCCCTATTTAGGACATTCTGAGTTATAGCAGAAGATGACTCTAGGTGTGGTATGGCAGTCTTGATGAGAAATTATGATTAAGTTTACTTATCTAGCTATAAAATTAAAATAATCTAAATTACAATGCGAGTTTAATTCCAAATAGCAAGGCTCGCATTGTATTCATTTGTTTCAGATAAGTGTTCCTCATTAAAACTCTGTAAATAATTCTGAAAAAAGAATACAAACAATTGAAGAACAACAGTTTTGTTACTCACTGTCGAGGTTAACTTGTGAGACGGGTGGCTGTTCCAGGGTGCCCAACCCCTGTGTAGGGGCCGTAGACTCACTCGGGGCAGGATTTAGTAAGAATATATGTTCGGTTTCATTATTCATTTTCGATTATTTGATTATCAGACAAAACTACAAAGCTTTCCCAAACAACAAACAGCGGTGAATGAAAATGAATGAATGATACGAATACGATATTGAATGATGAATGAAATAAATATCATTTCGTTCAGAAATTATTTACTGTGTCGATAAAGGAATGCGAGTATAATCGCATTCCTTTATTTTTTCCTAAGTAAAGTACGGCCGTTATAAGTTGGCGAATCTGAAGTTAGGGCCCGAGCACACGATGCGTTGCGGCGCCGCACCGCCGCCGGAGCGGTGTCGCTGCGTCGTCTTACATAGAAATATTTGTGGTATGTCACACGATGCGTTCCGGCGCCGCACCGGACTTGCAACCGCCGAGACGAGGCGGGGAGGGGTTAATGCGTTGCGACGTTGGAGCGGCACTGCTCAGTTGCGTATGCGTCGCAAAAAAGGGAACATTATTAACAGAATGGGGCGTCGGCGGCGCCGCTGCGACATAACAACGTTGCGGTGCCGCAACGCCCGTGTGCCCACTGATACGGTAAAATCTTTGCGGTGCGGCGCCGCAACGCATCGTGTGCCCGGGCCCTTAGGCTCTGCGAATTTTGGTGCATGAAATATCGTACAAAAATAAAGGTTTTGAAAAAATTAATACAATTTGCAGTTGTTATGCTGTTAAAAACAGTTATTGGCACTGAGTTTGAATTAGGACCTATCTTAGAGCATTTAACCTTCTAAGGGACCTACAGATAGGTAGGTGTTCCTGAAACTTACCTACATGTTCGTAAGTACGCACCCACGTTACAGGAGTAATTCCTAGTGCGATGCAACGTTTAAAAAAATAATTAAAGAATAAGTACTATTTTTTTTACCAATACTTACCTATTTCTTGAAAATACTTTATTTATTTAAATTGATTACGGAAAAAACACTTTACTTATTTTTAAATAATGATAATAAAAAACAACGGCGGAATAGCTGGCAGACCACAGAAAAAAAACAAAATGGGCGGGAAATTAGCAATCCGCCATCCGGCCGGCACTCCGATCTTCATTCGTTTTTTCGAGTTGTAGTGTTTTTTTTTTACATTTCCGTAGAGCAGAGATTAGTGTTTACATCAGATTCAGATGGATTTAACACCTAAATTCATGAGAGAAGAGGCTAAAGCAGGGCCATTAGTGGAAAACGTTTTGGCGCCCAAATTAAAAGAATTAATGATAACGTGGCACGCCAAGAGATGTGGACAATATGGCGGGACGGACTCATTTTCAATAGACCCAATAAATGTGGAAAGAGGGTAGGGATATCTTTGCGCTTGCACGGGGACAGCACGGGGTAATAAAAAAGATAGTTATATGAAACATTTAATCAAATGAAGAGTATTATTTCCGTCCGTGGTGTC
Source organism: Mythimna separata (assembly GCA_030763345.1). Taxonomy (NCBI): domain Eukaryota; kingdom Metazoa; phylum Arthropoda; class Insecta; order Lepidoptera; family Noctuidae; genus Mythimna; species Mythimna separata. The sequence goes on from CM061169.1 coordinate 21,808,505, forward strand.
CGTGTTGTGAGAAGATGTTGCGTCCGGAGGCCACCATCAGCGGCGCCACCATCATCGTTTTGTGCTTGTATGTCTGGATCACTTGCTGCAAACAATAAATAAGGTAGGTAGATACTTAATTTTTATTTTTATTTAGCTAAAAATGTATTTATGATTATATACTCGCATACATTATACATACACGTGTAGCGAAACTATGACGCCACATACCTACCTACCATACCACATACGTACTTATCAAAGTTTTCGGCGCCATTTGTACATTATACCATAGTTCGAAACAGCTAAGTATGGGCTGTGGTATGGGACAGTCACCCAGACACAACACTCGTCTGGTCGGAGGATCCTATAGTAACCTTCTCAAAGGATGTCTACGGGATTTTACACCCAGTGCATACATGCATACTTCTATAAATGCGCCTTTAGTCTCACGATAACCTGTGATTATATTGGCGTGACCTATTAAAGTTCTTAGACAGCAACAATAATTATAACAATTTGATATGGTTTTTGTTTCAGACAGATCGAACAGAACATACCTACAAAGCCCGAGACTAGAGAAGGTTTCTAAGGTAAGATACCTACATATATTATAAAATTCATAGCCTGACTTACCAGCACTAACTTGATGAGAAACACGGCGAAGGTGAGGAAGGATATGGTCATGAGCGCGCTCTCCGACGAGGGGAACTGGACATGACCCCGCGGGGTCGCGTGTGCGGACCGCGAGCGACGCCGCGCGCCCGCGCTGTCGTCGTCCGGCCATGTCGCGTCTATGCGCTCCTCTGCAACAAATTATGTATTAAAGCCAATAATAACTTAGTTCTCGGTGGAGTCAGGGGGCATGTCAGACTTTTGCTGACTAAAACGCACGGGTGTTTTTCAGTTGCTCTTTGCGTCCCAGGGCCTCGGTAACTCTTTCGAACATTTCCGTAGTCCTAGCATAGGTACAGTACAGCCGTTATAAGTTGGCGAGTCTGAAGTTAGGCTCTGCGAATTTTGACGCTTGAAATCTCGTACAAAAATAAAGGTTTTAAAAAAATAAATGCAATTTGCAGTTATTATTGCTGTTAAAAATTGCAACTTATAACGGCCGTACTGTACATCGGCAATGCACGCCCCCTTCAAAATTACTGACATCTTACGAGGTGCGTGTAAAACAAAACGCGCTGTCGGGCACTCGGGCTTGACCATTGCCAGACGGCCGGATGGCGAGCCCCCATTGCTCGTCGTCCGCAAGCCCTGTGACTTCTTCAGCAACGGCGGATGGGGAGTGAGGGTGTCCTCTCTAATGACATCCTCACTCCCCAGCAAATTTTCACAAAACTATTAATACTACAACTACTACTAATAGTTAAAATGTTCACAAAACAAGATACTTTTACTTACCAATATTGGCCAGTATAAACTCTTTCAACTCGTGTAAATACTGCATCTTGCCGCCAAAACTCCTGCGCGAGTTTTTGAATATAGTATCCGCCACCACTCGCATGAACTTTATCACATTTTCCATTGTGTTCACTTTATTCTTCTCCGTTTTACTAAGGGTTGGTGCCTTGTCTTTGATTTCTTTGAAAATTTCTTTTTCGGATTGATATTCTGGCTTTGGTTGGTCGTTACTACCCTTTGGTTTAGTTTTATATTCATTGATCATTGGATTTTCTGTTTTTTCGTCGTTACTGGAGACATAAACCCTATTTTCGTGTGATTCTGCTTTAAAATCATTATCGTTCTGATGAACGTTGTTTTTATTAGATTTCACTGTTGGTTTGTTAGTGGGTTTTGTTCGCTTTGGACTCATTTTTGTAGTTTTTTCTTCGGTGTCAATGATTTCTGTGGTAAACTCAGTCATTTCGGAGGAACCACTAATGATGATTTTATGAAATCTATTCCGTGGGGCTTCATAACTAGTAAAGTCTTCAGTTTCAGTGATAAAAGTTGGTTTTGTGGTATAGAAATCCCTCACAGTAGTATGATTCTTGTATACTTGTTTTGGTCTTTCCGTATGCATAGCAGTTGCTTCTTCATCAACTGACGTGTTATCTTCATCATCCTCTGGCGGAAAAGTAGCAGTTCTTTCAGTGCTATGGTGATGTTTCACTTTATTCACGTAAATTCTTCTATGAGCTTCTGTATTCTTCTTATGTTCATATTCATTTGCTTCAGTATGATGATCATCATATCCAATATCCTCGTGTCGATTGTTCGAATATTTGTCTCCGTCTCCCTTGTAGTTAACTGCAGGAGATTTCACTGGGCTATTATCTAATTCGACACGTTTAATTTTGCCCACGTTAGGAACTCTTTCAGCCATACCTTTTTGTTTGTAATGTAGTTCTATAGTTGCCCTTGAAGGCCCATAGTTGGGTCGAAGTTCATAATCTCTGAAATCGACATGTAGATCAAGATCGTCGTCTTCTTTAACCCTTTCAGGTTTTACGGTACTCCCAGTATGTTGCACACGTTTTATATTGGCCATGTTTGTGGGTCTAGCAGGCGTCTTGTTCCAGTTATACTCAGCCACACTGCGGTTGTTGTAAGTCCAAGGTTTCGTGGTTTCCTCGACATCTGTTACTTTGTCTGGCGTGGTGAAGACGCTGTGTGTCTTGAGCGGCTTGCGGTAGTGCTGCTGCGAGATCTCGACCCACTCCGCAGCGGCTCGCGTGACGAGGAGCAGTGTCAGGAGGCGGGCCATTGTCGTGTGTCTGTTGAGATGCTTGTCTGATTGTGAAGCGTCGTGTGACGTGTGACGCGCTTCACTCACTGAGGTACTGTTAGGTCAGGGGTGCTCTACCTGCGGGACACTTAAAACGAGGAGTACCTACTAACCTAGCTTAAAAATATAATACTTAACAAATAAGTAATTTATTTATTTATTTAAACCTTATGTACAATGGTGGTACATAGGCGGACTTAATGCATCAAGGCATTCTCTACCAGTCAACCTTAGGGTTAAAAAGACAACGCTGTGGTAGGTACGTACTGCACAATAAACAAATAATATACATTACAAAAAAACAAAAGTTATAAGTATAAAATAAGTTGTTTATAATAATAAAATACGTATATATGCTAATATTATAAACTAATAAATACTATATTAATTTAATATATATATATTAAATTAATATAATTAAGAGAATTACTTAAAATAGAATAACTACGACGACGGCGACAACCAAATTAAATTTGAGAGGACTTCAAGTAATAATGACTACAAGTGACAAGTGATGATGATGTAATGACTTTGGATTCCAATCTACAAGTTTTCAAGAAAATAAATTGACACGCTTCCTACTGGAATAAAATTCTACAGGTAGACAGCATTGCTACTAGTTTGGAGGTATGTGGAACAGAGGGTAAGTCCCACAAACCTCCATTAACAAGGCAGGATCCTCGGATCAGACGGGTGTGTGGTACTGACTGAGCCCTGAATTGAACGAAAGAGAAACCCCGGTACCCTGAAATTAAAGCAGAGAAGGAATAGGAGTGGATTTTAGGAAGTAGAATATATTATATACCCTGAGAAGTCATTTTGATGATTTCCTACCTTAAAAAAAACGTGGTGTTGAATCATTTGGACCTGAGTATGTATTGGGTGCTAACTCAGAAGATATCCTCATCATCATCATCTTCCTGCCCTTGTCCCGTTTTATTTGGGCTCGGCGCAACATGTTTTTTTTCCATTCTGTGCTGTCACTCGTCACGCTATCATTAACTCCCTTTTCTTCCATATCACTTGTCACACAATGTTCCATCTGTTCTTTGGCCTCCCTCCCTCTCTCCATCCACATGAATATATGTTCCCATTTTTCTAAAATGTGAAATGTTTGTAAGCTTCGCGCTAAACGCAGCTATTATCTGGTCCACGCGCGCTCTGCGAGGCACCCGTCAAGCGAGCCGTGAAGTTTGTCTACCTCGCACAAACACACGTAAGTCGAGAACATTTGAACTTGCTGTATGTCGCTGATTCGCTATATCCGTCGCTGATTCTGTTAACTGGGTGACGATTGCATTTGTGCTTCTTTAGGTAGGTTACAAGATGTGCGCAGTTGAAGATGTGTGTGTTATTCCAGCTTGAACTTTTCGAAATCTTATAGATAATGAGTTGCCCTGCTTCTGTAATTGTTGCATTATCTAGAATTCTAGAAGATTTATCATATCATCTATTTTGGATATTTTCTGACTGGAATAACGTACACGTTGATCTGTTCTTTTATAATTGGAACTTTTGTGGCTACAGCCTGTGCAATAGTTAAATGTTGAGTACCTACATACTTCAATCTTTATTTTTTCAAGTCGATGTTTTGTGCGATCTCTGGTCTAGTTAGTCCTGGATTGAATTTTAAAATAAACCCAGTATAACAAAGTTAAAACACCATAATATGAGCAGGACACTGTTTAGATTAGGAGTAAATTCTTTACCGATAAATGAAAACAAAATATTTATATTCAAAACGGCATTTATTATTTAAATAATTAATAATAACACAATTTGTAAATCGATCTTTCACAATATTAATCTCTTACACTAAAACATCAACATTTCGGAGCCAGCGGGTTGTGCTCGCCATATCTAAACACCATGGGAAAATACCATTTCCTGCCGTCACTTCTTCATTTACAGGAATTTTGTTAAATTATACAACATAAACATGTTCACATCACATTATAATTTTTGTATGCATCAATGATAATACCGCATTTAAGTTACAAAATTGTCAATTCAAGAATTAATCATGGTATTTTTAGCATTGCATGGCTATTAACGGTTGGATTCTCTTCTGTCGTGGGATTTCTGATTAGTCGACAAGTTTAAAGCGAACAAACGTCGTTAAAGACAAAATAGCATGGAGAAGTTTAATATTTTAAAGTCGCTAAAATTATGCTGGTTTTCTTACAATTATTATTTACTTTATTAATTTCCAAAAACCTATAAATTACAATTTTGTAAAATTAATTGAACAAAATATACAAAAATAATAGTCTGCCGAGTGGCGCGAGTACAATCTAAGTTACAACAGGCAGGAAAAAGGATGACATTACTACTAACAATTGTATAAAAAGCTGCCTATTTTTATGTTCAGCTGCCTTAGTTTTGTATTTCACCTATAATAACTAGTCACAAGATAAGTAACGATATTACCCGATGATTTGCTAGCCTTTTATCACGTAAAATCTTGTAATTTACATATAGAACCATGACGTTGGATCGACCACAACACACTGTGCCCCTGCTAGCATCGAACAAGCACTCACTTAGGTGTACTCTTAATACATCAGGATCGTCATAGTGGCTACACTCCAAATACATAATGGCTTATGATCATTTATATAACAAAAAAATAACTATGCCTTGAATAGAGGTTTTCCAACTCATGAGAAAATTGAAATAAGTATTTAGATTTTTTAAATTATTTATGGCCCAAAAGGAGATGGCATGACGATTTAAATTTCTATCTAAAGGATTGGCCAGAGGTGGCTAAGATAAGAACAGAGAAGAAGAAGAAGAATGGAAAGGAGGCCTTTGTCTTGCAGTGGGACATAACAGACTCATAATAATAATAAGTAACTAATTGCCAATCACACAAGGTTCCCATTAAAGTAACTATTTTGTTGTAGCACCAGCAAAGTCCAATGATCACCGTTTTGTACTTGAAGTGTTGAGCCACCGACATACGATCATCATTCACTTGACACTTGTTAGGTACTATAAGTTACATTCGCCACCGATGCGTCCCAGTGTGTTGGATCAACTATTGTAATTAAGTGCGATATAACTGATCTTTTGATATTTTGCAATTTATTCAGGCAAAAAGAAATATTTTCTGAAGCGTTCGACATTTGGGATGAAAGATATTTGCCAGAATTTTAAATAAGAAAGTGAGTGATCATTAAAAAAGTCTTCTATTTTTCCCTTAGCACATAATTGGCAGAAGAGAACAGTTTATGAGGATTTAAGATGATATTATGATACTACTTTTCACTTGTACAAAAGTTCATCTCAACACATTTGGACGTGACACATATTTGTATGATATATTAATATGTTACAACTTTACACATACGATTACAAACTTGGGTTTGGTCCAAAATTCACCATTTATAACAAACATTATAATTGAGTCAAGAATATTAAATAAAATATACATCGGTATTCATTTGGTTTGTTCGTTATTTCGAACGTTAAATATTAAAATGATTGAGATGTAGGAAATCTGTTGTGATTTACAGATAAGAATATTAAAAAAAAATACATGTAAAAATTATTGTCTGCTGTGGCGACAGTAGTCGTTCCACAAATGCTTGAAATGTTCCAAAACAACGAACATCCAAATAATGTAAAGACACAATAATAATACTAATATAGTAAGCGTTTGTAATTGCATCCACCGTAAAACTTTGAGTAAAATAACCAGCACCTACTAACAATTTAGTAACAGGCCAGAATTGACGAGTGAAATGTATCGTTTAGTATACAAACTTGCGTTTAAAGAGACGTATGTATATCTGCGTATACATGTCATTGTAAAAAATATACCAGAAAATTCGCAAGTTCGCATAAAAATATTAATATAGATTGAACGACAAAGATTAGCACATTAAACACGGACAACATATACATACATCTACATACATAATGTATAATTAATTACAAATAATGTTTCATGAGCTAGCTGCGAGTAACGTAACGCCGTAAAGAGATCACAGAAAATGGAAGCTTGTATTGCAAAATGTAAAGTGTATAAAAATAAAAAATAAATGTATAAACATCACAGCTTCAATATGTGCGACCGGGGCCGAGTCATGAGGGTTCTTAGGCCGAATTAATTTATTTTATCAAATAGTTTTACATTAACACATAAAGTTATTACACTCAGCTGCCTAAGATTGATCATTAATGGAATAGTTATTTTCTGTTTATCGATAATGTCGATATAACTTTAGATATAATGCACATCATTACGACATGTACCTAATGAAAACTATTTTCAGTTTCTATTGGATTTATATTATATCAAAAAGTTCAACAGAATAGTTAAGGTAAGGCCACTCAGACCGCCCCGGTTCGCTTCTCTCTTGGAATGACGGCTCGAGACTTGAACAGTACAATAATTGTGACTTACAGATACACACACACACATCACGACGTATACTCTTAACTTAGGTCCCTTCTGTCACGTATCGCTACACCTCCCATCGCTCTCTATCGCACTACCGCAGTACCGCACCGCAGCGGCAAGACACATGTCATGGCTTTGTCAGATCTCGTGCTAACTCGACAAAATTGTGTGACACATGCCTTGTCACTTTTAGTCTTCATGACATTATTAAGACTCAATTTAAATATACTACACACATAATGCTGATGTTCGCTCCTATCTATTACTATATATTATCAATTTTAGTTTAGATTAAATATTCTTAAAATAGAGATGTGATGAGAGCGCAAAACTATCGATATCGTGTTGATAAAATACTATTCGGATTTAATTCCGTAAAAAGGTTGAGAGTAGAGCGATTTACCAGCATTATGATTCTATTATTTTAATGTACTTTTCATTGAATGTACTTACTGATATAATCTGTAAATTAAGTAACAAAATGGGGAAGACTGCCATTTGAATATTAAAATGCATTTATAAGTATTATTAAAATATTTTATGTAACGTTCCTTACACACTTTTCTCATATAAAATGGTATATTATTTACAAAATGTTCATGTGCGTGGTAAAAATGTATACTGTTGGCACTACTGTCATTTTGCCACTTGGATTGATAAAATAGTTTTAATTTATTATTGATTTAATATATTTTTTTAATCGTTTTGTAATTATCTATACTCCATATAGGGGTCTATCCTAATATAGCCGAAATTTAAGTGTCTACAAGAGGCAAGAGGCCCTTGTCTTAGCACTTTATATCAATATTGTCAAAAAAATAATTTAAACTATAGTATAGGCCGCCGCGTTATAGGCTCATACACATCTTTTTATGTTTTGTGAATATTCTTGTACGAATCGTAGACCGTATAATTTATCATTAGCTCGAATGATTTTCGATCCCTATAGAAGACTTGCTTACTATACGTTTTAACATGTTCATGTTCATATTCAGTAGAAGATAAATTCTAGCGTTCGGATATCGAAGTTTTAGTAAATTAATGTTACAATAGTTTGTAGCTTAGATGATAGAGTCAAATTCTTAAAGACTAGGAGTTTGCTTAAGATTAAAAGTGAGTTAGAAACAGTTAAGTTGAACTCATAGTAGTTACCTGTGAGTTCAGCAGAGTCATAGCTAAAAGTGAATATAAGTACTTAGTAAGTACTAAGTATATACGACGAATTCTCTCTACACGATTGTTACGATTTTGTTGATTTCATAATAACAGATGTCGCTCGGTAGAAATATCGAAAAATATCGATATTTTGGGAAATATCGAATCAGACGTCAATACGTTTTCGCAAATATACGTATACCATACTCGTATTTATCGATACTTTTTGAGTCTTCCGACAGCGCTACTGCAAGGAAACATGATTTATGTAGATTAGATATACTTAACGTGAAAAGTTTTATTAAAATATAAGGTTGCGTTCGTATCTATTGATTTGTGACTTAAGTTATATTAGAGGAAGTATTAACATTCCTACTGCAGACACCTAATCGATCGTCCGCAGTAAGTAAAGGTTTCTAGCATATCTATTTGTGACATTAAAATATTGGGCAAAAGCCCTCTCCTCGTAACACTTAAAAATAATTAACTAATAATATTTTTTCACAACATATAAACGCAAAATGTTAATATTTTTAATAAAAACTATGTTACGTAAGAAACCCTTCTCAATAATAAATAAAAAAAATTGCTAAAAACAATAAAAAATAGGTTAAAACATTTTGCTATAGGAATGCAGTTATTAGACAACCATTGAGTACCTTTGGCTGGTACATTTTATGACAGAACTAAGTTTGTCGGACATACAGAATTAACGTTACTCTCTCGTATATTCTTCTCGAATAAAACATCTGTAAAATAATCTACATCTTAAATACGACGTGCTACACTCCGCCTACTGTCACGGCTATGTGATTGTCCGGAAAAAGCTTCTTTATAAAAACATATTTGTTTACTATTAAAAGTAAACCTCGCTATGTTTGATAAAAAAATACATCTTTGTGAATTATCATAGTATTATTATTCTATGAAATGCAGAACTGTCTTTCCACGTCACTCACAAGGTGTGTATCACCGGAACACTGTTTTACTTAATAAATTGTAATGGAAGCAGCCGGAATTGTTTAGTATTTTCGTTCGATAGTTCGTGTTTAATTTTATGAAGCTAGTAAAAGTCTGGTGATAGAACCAAGCTGCTGAAGGGTTAAGATGGTGTGGTGTCGCGGCGTGAGGGTGTGAAGGTCTACCGCACGCGGATGAGGAGCTTCTTCCAGCGCAGCCGGGCGCAGCGCGCGCGCAGCCGCCCCACGCGCGGCGCCTCCGCGGGGGGCGCGCCCGACGATCTAAGGGACCACCACGAGATTAGTTGGCTTTTAAGTAGGATGGACTTTGTTGTAGGTTTTAGTTATTGTTTTGTCATACAATTACACACAAGGATAGTGATCGAGTAGTGTTGTGGGGCAAGTATCTACCCTCACGTTGTCGAAAATTCTACGGTCCGGACTAAGCGTTTCGCTTCGTCGTTTATACCGCATACATCGAGGGACTGGAACAATTTGCCTGCTGCGGTTTTCCCGTCCGATTATAATTTGGGTGTCTTCAAGGCTCTTAATAAACTAGTGCGCCTCACCATCTAAGACTGCATCACTGCTTACCATCAGGTGGGATCGCGGTCGAGCACTAGTTAATAAAAAACTAATAAATAAAAAGCAGTGATGTACTGACAGTCAGCGCTGCTGCCAGCGCGCGTCGTCGCTGGGGTGCGTGAGGTAGCGCTCGCCCACGCGCGCCTCCAGCGCGCGCAGGTCCAGCCACGCCGCGCGCGTCTGCAGCCACGCGTGCGCCACCGACTTGTCCACCGACAGCCGCTTGCGCTGCTTCACTTGCAGCAGGTTGTTGATCAGGTCGATCGCTGTGTACGAGACAAGAGAGCAATCTTAGTGACGTAGCAAAATAGAGTTCGCTGAGCACCCGTAAATGATATTTATTTTAGTAGGATTTAACAAACACCTTTTACATGTCAAGTTTGTTTTTCGTCATTTTATACTAGATGAGGCCGGTGTTTCCTAGCTGACTACCCTGAGAAGAAACCCCCAAACAAACTCAGGGGTCTCTTTTGAAATCCATACAAAATGTAACGGTCAAATCATATGAGAACCATGTAGATTAGTGTCTGAGATGGCCTTTTGAGGAAAGGACCATGCAGATTTAAGTGGACCTGTCCAGTCAGTGCAAGCATTTGTCATTATTCATAAAGCTTAACTCAGGACTACTAAGGAGCTCAACGACGCGACTTGACGAACAATACCAAGTATATGAACGAGCTACGGCTCGGAGTCTCGAATGATCGAAGAAATGCCGCCAGCGCACGGCATCGAGATGATGAGGTGACTGACCTTCTGCGGAGATCTCCCTCCAGGGCGTGGGCGGATACATGAAGGCGGCGTTCTGGATCTGCTCGTTGATGTCCTCGTCCTCGTTGAAGGGGAACGTGCCCGACAGCGACACGTAGATGATCACGCCCACCGACCACATGTCCAGCGACCGGTTGTAGCCCTTGTTGCGCAGCACCTCCGGAGCTACGAACGAGAGAACACACTTAATAAATAAAATATTATGAATTATTTTGAAATATCATCCGAAAATAGAATAAACTTTAATGTGCACCAAAATAGTAAGAATTTTATAGAAACTTAGATCTATGGGTACGCGTATGGCGGTTATATACACAGGTGAATAAAATCATCTGGCAGGCTGAAGGACGTTTTAATTCTTAATAAAATACTAGCTGACCATAGGGAATGCAAATCCGTCGTGTTTTAAAAATCCGGATTTATTCAAACGGATTTTGGGTCCAATCCGGATTATCCGGATTTTACGGATTTTTCATGAAAATTAAACAAACCTACTTATATTAATTTATTAACATGATGTTTCCCTTAACACGATTTTCCTTCCGCCGTTCGGCCGATCGGCGATTTTCGTTCCGCCGTTTTGAGAGCAGTAGCTCTCGCTCTCGTAGCAGGGGAAACATCGGTAGGAAACCGGCAAGTCCTAGAACCAAAACTTTTAGGACATCTAGCATCCACAAACCCACACTGGGCCCGCCTGGTGGATTACGGCCTCTCCAAGAAGCCGTTTTCCCAACATGTAAAGACAAAGAATGTATACTTTTTCCATTTTTGGGTTGGAAATTATCCAATGACTTATTTTTAGTGACTAAAATCCACTCCTCTTCCTTCTTCTTTTTCTTTGTCTTCGTTCTAGGGCCCCGGGGTTCACTTTCACATAACCCATGGCAACAGTAGGCTTCGACCCAGCTGGGCCACTACGATTTGTATCACCTTGAGACACACTACGCGCCGTGGCGGGGTCGATGAGCTCGTCATCCGCAAGTTTGCGTCTACGGTAGCTGGAAATCGGGGTCTGGATCCGGGAGCTGGAACGTGAGGATCATTCCCTCGCACGTGCAGTCGCCTCCTTTGCTAGCACTACTGCTTCGCAGAAGCAGGCGGCCGCCTGTCACATTCCTTTGCGCTCCGGTTCATGGGCCGTACCAGAACCCGGCGTGAGTGGTCATTGCCCAAACGGAGCATACCTTTAATAACAGTCCTCCAGACCGAAATTTGATCACGGTGGCCTGATGCCTACTGAAACCTGGAAGCCTGATGTATACTGCAGATATTATAGTGCACAAGTGTATACGCAGACACTGGCGCACTCTCTGTTCTTTTAATTATAGTCAGGTGAGAAGGCGGTGGGAAGGGACGACCGGAGACAGATCAGGTGCAGGACCCACAGCTTGACGTGTTTTCAGAGGCATGGGGGTATCATACCACCAACTTCTAAACTCCGGGCAGCTATAGAGTAATTCCTAATGGAAAAAACCAATAGCACTATTTGTTTGACCTCTAGTTCGAGTCCAGTATCCACGCTCTGCATTCGCCCTTACGAACCTAGTGTTCGTCCGACAAGACAGTCAAACGTCACACCTTAACCATAAGCTCCACCGTGTCCTCCAGGCGATCGATCCGCACAATAATGACACCTGGGCGTTTCTTTCGCACAAATCCGGCGGAGATACCTCTCGAACTTACCACGTCCGGTGAGGACGCAGTGACGTCTTTCCAACCACTTATCAAAGAGGGGACTTATAGCCATAATTATGGCGTGCCCAAAGAAAGTAGTAGGGTTGATTAGTTCATACTTTTTTCGGTCAGAATGATGACGCTTGGCGCCTTAAAAGACATTCAGTCTTTTTTGGGCACGCATGCATTGCAACTTGTCATACGGGTAGACCACGAATTATATTGGTTGGACCCACGTTACGATATTTTTTTTCTGAATTTACTTGGTTATCCGTCTTGCACGCGGGTGAAGCTACGGGCATAAGCTAGTGCTAAACTAATAATAAAAGTAGATAATATCATCGCGAATTAACATTTCTTATTATTCAGAAAATCCGCGGATTTGATTTTTAAATCCGGATTTACAAGTTGAGTAAAAATGTGCGGATATCCGGATTTTTCGGATTACGGATAGTCCGGATTGCATTCCCTAGCTGACCAGGCAAACGTTGTTTTGTCACATAATTTATTCCAGGACACCCCCTAAAAATAGCGATTTAATTTCAATTTGCTAAATATATTTGTTTTACAAAACCATAAAAATCGATCAAGTAGTCCTCCGAAAGGATTTCGACATTGATTTTTTTGAAAATCAGATTTAATTTAATTCGACTTCAACATCGAAACTCAATTGCATACTTAATATTTAAAAAAAAATCTTGGATAGATTGTGATGAACTTTTGTCTTCTGGGTGGGATTTGGTTTAACTGCTATTTATGGATGGTCAATGTCCTTAGCAGCGTTAGAACCTTGGACGTGGAAAGCTCTACATTCTCCCTATCCCTTTACCTACAATACTGTAGCAGTAGTATACTCACCAAGATACGCCGGCGTGCCGACGACGGACCTCCTGAAGGACTTCTCCCCGATGATCCTCGCGAAGCCGAAGTCGCACAGCTTCACCTGCGGGAACTCCTCGTCCGTGGACAGCAGCACGTTCTCCCTACCCTACCTACAATACTGTAGCCGTATTGCACTCACCAAGATACGCCGGCGTGCCCACGACGGACCGCCTGAAGGACTTCTCCCCGATGATCCTCGCGAAGCCGAAGTCGCACAGCTTCACCTGCGGGAACTCCTCGTCCGTGGACAGCAGCACGTTCTCCGGCTTCAGGTCGCAGTGCACGATGTTCTTCTCGTGCAGGTGCTTCAGGGCTACCAGGATCTGAGGAGGGGGAAGAGGTGGAAGCAAATACGTAAAATATGGATATTATCACATAGTAAGGAGCAGGTGATCACTGCTGTTAACTTGTATATACCTTTCCAAAGTGTAATGGATGGATACATGAGGTAGACTGTGCCTGCTACGTGTTTCCAATTGCAGTTTGAATATCAATACACATGCATAGTTGAATATTGGTCCGAATAAACTTAGAAGAACTTCAATTTGATTATAGAGAATGTTTATTTTGTAAATTGGTTAAAAACACTATTGTGGAAAACAAAGTCAGACAGAACTAACAGCGTGTTTGTGTAGTAGTAAACGAACATTTTATTTCGGTAACAGATAGTGATGAAATAAAGATGTCGTACCTGTGCTACCAAAAACTTGGTGATCCTCTCAGTGAGCCTTCCATTCTCGTGCGAGAGGATCATCTCCAGCATGTCGCCCTTGAGCTTCTCCATGACCACGAAGATCCGCTCGGGCGTCTCGAACATGCGCTCCAGGTTCACCACGCCGGGGTGCGACAAGTTCTGGAGGATGGCCACTTCGTTCTTCAGCTGGGCTTCTTGCTTGGTGGGGAAGCGGAGCTTGTCGATCACCTGTGGAGGGAATGGGTATTATTGTCATAAAAGATGTGAATGGAATGGTGACTCTTGATTTAAATGACCAAGTGACCAGGTCATAAAAATCCAAAAAAAGTGCGAATGAGACGTGAATTTTTTTGAATTGAAATTGCATCTTCAAGTTGTGGTCTTTATTCAGTAGCAGTAAAAAATCTTAGCGGTATATGAGTTGCAAACTGACGTGTTTTCGTACGTATTAAGGCCTACTGTTCATAGACGCGTGTTCGTCACTATACGACGAACATATAGAGTTTTATAGTTTTGTGCGCAAAGGCATACAAAACTATAAAACTCTTTCAACGAAGTGACCACGTATTGCCGCCTTTTCGTTGTGGTTTCGTTGATAGTTTCATAGTTTTGTTTTCAACCTTTACGCAAGCGTATGATGAAGAATACGCGCCTATGTAGAAAAAGATTATATCCAGTGCAGTATTTCACTGACGCTGGTGAGCAGATCTCCCGATCAGTCCATACCTTGATGGCGACGGGTCTCTTGGAGCGGCGGTGCAGGCCGCCGTACACGATGCCGAACTGGCCCGAGCCCAGCACCTCGTCGGGGTAGATCTGGTACAGCTGCGCCATGTCCGTCACTCTCTCTTCTGTGCTGCCTTCGCCTTCCGCTTCCGCTACTGCGCAGCCTCGGGCCTCCGCTACAAAATGTGAGATAATAGTGAAATAAGTGAGGAAAATATTCCTTCGATATAATTTGTATAGACCGAGCTAGCAATTCGTTCGTGGTCAAAACCCTCATTTTGGGAAACAAAGGTCATAAAAATCTGGCAAAAAACGACAGTTACGATGTACATAATATGTATTGATTGATTGATATATACTTTATTGTACACCTTAAAAATAATTTTACACAGAGCTTAAAATTAGTACGGTGTTACAATGGGCGGTCTTATCGCTAACAGCGATTTTTTACAGACAACCTTTGGATGGAATTGACAGAGAAGGAGAAAAAGATACGTACCTGCGTATCTTTTTCTCCTTCTCTGTCAATTCCGTGCGTTTGCGGTGTACTATTTACATATATACAATACATAACTAATATATATATAATACATATAATATATACCTATATATACTTAAATACAGAGATTATTATACTTAATGACGATCAAGAGGAGAGGAGGTAATGATCCTTGACCATATTTCTAAATGAAGTTAGCGTTTGGGCTTTCCTTACCGACATGGGCAAAGCATTCCACAGCCGCACTCCTTGAACCGTAAATGATTTGTCATAAAAGTTGGTGGAATGGCTTGGCATCTCCAATCTCAAATTTTCCGACGACCTAAGATATCTAGTATGTGTGTCATGAAGGAACTTGAAACGTTCTTTAAGATAGGCAGGGGTTTTGGGATTGAACAGAACACTGTAGAGTAGAGATAATATGTGCAAGTTCCGGCGAAGACGTATCGGGAGCCACTTGAGTTTCGTACGAAAATCGGATATGTGATCATATTTGCGCAAGCCAAATATAAATCGTATGCAAACATTTTGAAGTCGCTCAAGTTTATCTAGTTGTGCCTCAGTGAGATCGAGATAACTGACATCAGCGTAGTCAAGGATGGGAAGTAAGAGAGACTGTGCAAGTGCAATTTTAGTGGCAGTTGGCAGAAAGTTCCGCAGCCGTCTTAGGGATTTGGCAGAAGCAAATATTTTCCGACCTACCTCTTGTAGTTGGGGACCCCAAGAAAGATGTTTATCCATCCAAACACCAAGGTTCTTCACTTTCTCACTGAAAGGAATAGCGGTGCCATTGAACATAACCTAAGGAAGCTGTGACCAGTTTACCTTAGGCATCAACCTTGAGCTTCCAACAACCATGACCTGGGTCTTTGACGGGTTAACCTGCAAGCCATGTGCCTCACTCCATTCGCAAATTGAAGCTAGGTCCTTGTTTATAATATTGATAGCGGCATCCAAGTCCGTCTGAGGAGATTGTCTATACACTTGCAAATCATCAGCGTAGAGATGGTAAGGAGGAAAGTAATTTTTTGGAGGTTGCATTAATGAATATTGCGAAGAGTAAAGGAGATAAGACGCCACCCTGAGGAACACCGGCAGAAGTATAACACCAAGAAGAGAACGACTCATCTATCGAAATACGTTGCCGGCGACCATACAGGTAACTACGAAACCAGTCAATCACCGTTGGAGATGTGTTAAGAGAGCGAAGTATGTTGAGCAGGACATCGAAATCGACGGTATTGAATGCGTTGCTGAAATCTAGCAAGCAGAGAATCGTCAAATTTCCTTTGTCCATACCTAGCCGTATGTCATCAGAAACGTTTACTAGTGCTGTAGTAGTGCTATGTCCAGGACGAAATCCGGATTGGAAAGGATTCAGCAGACTATTCTTACACAGAAAAGCACTAAGCTGATTGTGGACAAGACGTTCTAGGACTTTAGATAGGAAAGGTAGGATGGAGATAGGTCGATATTCGGAAAAGGAAGTTAGATTTGATTTTTTAGGTAAAGGAGTAATTTTGGCGTCCTTCCATATTGATGGAAAGAGACCAGTGAAAATGGAGTAGTTAAGTATATAACACAGGATAGGAAGGATTTCGTCGAGGACAAGGAGTATCATTTTCCGACTGACACAATCACTGCCAACTGCGTTGGACGTTATTGAAACTACACTCTTCTTAACATCACAATCAGAGAATTGACTAAAATTAAATGGTGAATAATCAATCAGGAGTTGGAAGGTTTTAAAGATTGTTTAATGTTGCTGCCTTCGTAGTCCCATTATAGTAGGGCGAGGATGAGAAGTGTTGGTTAAGTAAATCTAAGTCTAAATCTTTAGGAACTGATTCTTGGCGTGATTTTCCAACTCCCATAGATTTAAGAAATTTCCAGACTCTAGCTGGATCACCGTTTTCTACAGAATCATGAACATGGTGGCGTAGTGCATCCCTACACATCCTATTGCTATGATTGCGAGCTTTGACATAAACCTCACGGTTTGATGGTGTGGGCCGGCATTTAAATTTTGTTTTATATACTGCCTTCTTGTGGATGGCAGCTTTTACGTCATCTGTTAACCAGGGAGCTGGCAGGTGTTTAAGCTTTACTGCACGGACGGGAGCATGAACGTCGTAAAGCTGTACAAGGGTATCCGTTAGCAGGTTTACTTTCTCGTCGATCGACTCCGTAGCAATAAGAGGGGTCCAATCAATGGTGCTGGCATCCCTGCGGAGGTCGTCAATATTCATACCACTAAAATTGCGAAGCATTAGGGTTTTGGGCTTGAGTTTAGGAGGACGAACTTTATAAGAGAGGAATATTAACTCATGGTAGGAAAACATGTCAGCCACGCATTGGGCATGCTTGCTGACATGTTGGGGAGAGGAGATAATGGCAAGGTCCAAAAGCGAGGGATTACAGTTTGGAAAGTGGTGTGTGGCACTTGATGGAAGAATGGACAAGTTTGACGACTGAATTATTGATAGAAGTAAGGAAGAGCGAGAATCATTTTTCAGTAAACAAGTATTGAAATCCCCCATGATAATCGTATGACTGTAAGATGGCGTTAGGTTTTCTAGGATCTTATCAAAGGAAGAAAAGAAATTTACACGTGATGAAGGGCTATAATAAACACCCAGAAGTATTTTGACGTGGTTCAGGTTTACTTCTAAGAAGAGATGCTCGCCCGCGTTCTGCGGGGGAGGCTGTGCTGACATATCGACAATAGAAAACGGAATTTGCGGACGAAGGTATATGGCAACACCGCCTCCACCGCCAGACACACGATCATTTCTTATAAGTTGAAAACCTGGCAAGGAATAGGACGTTGAGGGGAGACATGGTTTTAGCCAAGACTCTGAAACAAGGATAGCGTGGATGTTCTTACAGTCAAGGTTAGCTAATATGTCAGTATAATGAGCCGGAACACTTTGGGCATTTATATGGACTATATTAAAATTCTTAGGTACATCGGAAAAATGAGACTCAAGAGTGTCGGCAAGGGATGGGCAGCCAACAAAACTGTTGTTACTAGTGGCTGTCACAAAACTTTCGGAGTCGCTGTCATTGGTTACAGACATCTACAACAAATAATAAATAAAAATATAAATAAAAATAATATACTAAAAATAAATATGTTGAGTGGGTTTATATAACTAATATAAAAATGAAACCCGTTTTTCGTTGTCACGACATCACATGAAAACGGCTTGACCGATTTGGCTGTTTTTTTTTTTTAATGTTCCTTGAAGTTCAGTGATGGTTCTTACGGAGAGAAAATTCTAAAAAAAAAAAGTTAGGTAAATTAGGGTAGGTAGGGTAGTGTAGGGTAGTGTAGGGTAGTGTGGGGTAGTGTAGGGTAGTGTAGGGTAGTGTAGGGTAGTGTGGGGTAGTGTAGGGTAGTGTAGGGTAGTGTAGGGTAGTGTAGGGTAGTGTAGAGTAGTGTAGAGTAGTGTAGGGTAGTATAGGGTAGTGTAGGGTAGTGTAGGGTAGTGTAGGGTAGTGTAGGGTAGTGTAGTGTAGTGTAGGGTAGTGTAGGGTAGTGTAGTATTGGGTAGGTAGGGTAGTGTAGGGTAGGGTAGCGTAGGATATGTAGGGTAGTCATTTGACGGGAGCGAAGCCGCGGGTAAAAGCTAGTATAACTATAAAAGTGCAATAATTCAATCATATTTGCCGCATTGTAATTGCTGCATTTTGTACTGAAATTTAAATGAATGAAAAAACATGTAACCACCGTCGTCTCCCACGAGCGCGCCAGGTAGGCGCCCAGCCCCGAGTGCCACGCCTCCTCCACGCCAGCAAGTAGTTAGTGCAGCAGTGGTTACCAGAGTGGTGCGTGACCGGCATGAGCGCCTGGCGCACGGCCGTCTCCCACGAGCGCGCCAGGTAGGCGCCCAGCCCCGAGTGCCACGCCTCCTCCACGCCAGCAAGTAGTTAGTGCAGCAGTGGTTACCAGAGTGGTGCGTGACCGGCATGAGCGCCTGGCGCACGGCCGTCTCCCACGAGCGCGCCAGGTAGGCGCCCAGCCCCGAGTGCCACGCCTCCTCCACGCCAGCAAGTAGTTAGTGCAGCAGTGGTTACCAGAGTGGTGCGTGACCGGCATGAGCGCCTGGCGCACGGCCGTCTCCCACGAGCGCGCCAGGTAGGCGCCCAGCCCCGAGTGCCACGCCTCCTTCACGCCAGCAAGTAGTTAGTGCAGCAGTGGTTACCAGAGTGGTGCGTGACCGGCATGAGCGCCTGGCGCACGGCCGTCTCCCACGAGCGCGCCAGGTAGGCGCCCAGCCCCGAGTGCCACGCCTCCTCCACGCCAGCAAGTAGTTAGTGCAGCAGTGGTTACCAGAGTGGTGCGTGACCGGCATGAGCGCCTGGCGCACGGCCGTCTCCCACGAGCGCGCCAGGTAGGCGCCCAGCCCCGAGTGCCACGCCTCCTTCACGCCAGCAAGTAGTTAGTGCAGCAGTGGTTACCAGAGTGGTGCGTGACCGGCATGAGCGCCTGGCGCACGGCCGTCTCCCACGAGCGCGCCAGGTAGGCGCCCAGCCCCGAGTGCCACGCCTCCTCCACGCCAGCAAGTAGTTAGTGCAGCAGTGGTTACCAGAGTGGTGCGTGACCGGCATGAGCGCCTGGCGCACGGCCGTCTCCCACGAGCGCGCCAGGTAGGCGCCCAGCCCCGAGTGCCACGCCTCCTCCACGCCAGCAAGTAGTTAGTGCAGCAGTGGTTACCAGAGTGGTGCGTGACCGGCATGAGCGCCTGGCGCACGGCCGTCTCCCACGAGCGCGCCAGGTAGGCGCCCAGCCCCGAGTGCCACGCCTCCTTCACGCCAGCAAGTAGTTAGTGCAGCAGTGGTTACCAGAGTGGTGCGTGACCGGCATGAGCGCCTGGCGCACGGCCGTCTCCCACGAGCGCGCCAGGTAGGCGCCCAGCCCCGAGTGCCACGCCTCCTCCACGCCAGCAAGTAGTTAGTGCAGCAGTGGTTACCAGAGTGGTGCGTGACCGGCATGAGCGCCTGGCGCACGGCCGTCTCCCACGAGCGCGCCAGGTAGGCGCCCAGCCCCGAGTGCCACGCCTCCTCCACGCCAGCAAGTAGTTAGTGCAGCAGTGGTTACCAGAGTGGTGCGTGACCGGCATGAGCGCCTGGCGCACGGCCGTCTCCCACGAGCGCGCCAGGTAGGCGCCCAGCCCCGAGTGCCACGCCTCCTCCACGCCAGCAAGTAGTTAGTGCAGCAGTGGTTACCAGAGTGGTGCGTGACCGGCATGAGCGCCTGGCGCACGGCCGTCTCCCACGAGCGCGCCAGGTAGGCGCCCAGCCCCGAGTGCCACGCCTCCTCCACGCCAGCAAGTAGTTAGTGCAGCAGTGGTTACCAGAGTGGTGCGTGACCGGCATGAGCGCCTGGCGCACGGCCGTCTCCCACGAGCGCGCCAGGTAGGCGCCCAGCCCCGAGTGCCACGCCTCCTCCACGCCAGCAAGTAGTTAGTGCAGCAGTGGTTACCAGAGTGGTGCGTGACCGGCATGAGCGCCTGGCGCACGGCCGTCTCCCACGAGCGCGCCAGGTAGGCGCCCAGCCCCGAGTGCCACGCCTCCTCCACGCCAGCAAGTAGTTAGTGCAGCAGTGGTTACCAGAGTGGTGCGTGACCGGCATGAGCGCCTGGCGCACGGCCGTCTCCCACGAGCGCGCCAGGTAGGCGCCCAGCCCCGAGTGCCACGCCTCCTCCACGCCAGCAAGTAGTTAGTGCAGCAGTGGTTACCAGAGTGGTGCGTGACCGGCATGAGCGCCTGGCGCACGGCCGTCTCCCACGAGCGCGCCAGGTAGGCGCCCAGCCCCGAGTGCCACGCCTCCTCCACGCCAGCAAGTAGTTAGTGCAGCAGTGGTTACCAGAGTGGTGCGTGACCGGCATGAGCGCCTGGCGCACGGCCGTCTCCCACGAGCGCGCCAGGTAGGCGCCCAGCCCCGAGTGCCACGCCTCCTCCACGCCAGCAAGTAGTTAGTGCAGCAGTGGTTACCAGAGTGGTGCGTGACCGGCATGAGCGCCTGGCGCACGGCCGTCTCCCACGAGCGCGCCAGGTAGGCGCCCAGCCCCGAGTGCCACGCCTCCTCCACGCCAGCAAGTAGTTAGTGCAGCAGTGGTTACCAGAGTGGTGCGTGACCGGCATGAGCGCCTGGCGCACGGCCGTCTCCCACGAGCGCGCCAGGTAGGCGCCCAGCCCCGAGTGCCACGCCTCCTCCACGCCAGCAAGTAGTTAGTGCAGCAGTGGTTACCAGAGTGGTGCGTGACCGGCATGAGCGCCTGGCGCACGGCCGTCTCCCACGAGCGCGCCAGGTAGGCGCCCAGCCCCGAGTGCCACGCCTCCTCCACGCCAGCAAGTAGTTAGTGCAGCAGTGGTTACGAGTGGTGCGTGACCGGCATGAGCGCCTGGCGCACGGCCGTCTCCCACGAGCGCGCCAGGTAGGCGCCCAGCCCCGAGTGCCACGCCTCCTCCACGCCAGCAAGTAGTTAGTGCAGCAGTGGTTACCAGAGTGGTGCGTGACCGGCATGAGCGCCTGGCGCACGGCCGTCTCCCACGAGCGCGCCAGGTAGGCGCCCAGCCCCGAGTGCCACGCCTCCTTCACGCCAGCAAGTAGTTAGTGCAGCAGTGGTTACCAGAGTGGTGCGTGACCGGCATGAGCGCCTGGCGCACGGCCGTCTCCCACGAGCGCGCCAGGTAGGCGCCCAGCCCCGAGTGCCACGCCTCCTCCACGCCAGCAAGTAGTTAGTGCAGCAGTGGTTACCAGAGTGGTGCGTGACCGGCATGAGCGCCTGGCGCACGGCCGTCTCCCACGAGCGCGCCAGGTAGGCGCCCAGCCCCGAGTGCCACGCCTCCTCCACGCCAGCAAGTAGTTAGTGCAGCAGTGGTTACCAGAGTGGTGCGTGACCGGCATGAGCGCCTGGCGCACGGCCGTCTCCCACGAGCGCGCCAGGTAGGCGCCCAGCCCCGAGTGCCACGCCTCCTCCACGCCAGCAAGTAGTTAGTGCAGCAGTGGTTACCAGAGTGGTGCGTGACCGGCATGAGCGCCTGGCGCACGGCCGTCTCCCACGAGCGCGCCAGGTAGGCGCCCAGCCCCGAGTGCCACGCCTCCTCCACGCCAGCAAGTAGTTAGTGCAGCAGTGGTTACCAGAGTGGTGCGTGACCGGCATGAGCGCCTGGCGCACGGCCGTCTCCCACGAGCGCGCCAGGTAGGCGCCCAGCCCCGAGTGCCACGCCTCCTCCACGCCAGCAAGTAGTTAGTGCAGCAGTGGTTACCAGAGTGGTGCGTGACCGGCATGAGCGCCTGGCGCACGGCCGTCTCCCACGAGCGCGCCAGGTAGGCGCCCAGCCCCGAGTGCCACGCCTCCTTCACGCCAGCAAGTAGTTAGTGCAGCAGTGGTTACCAGAGTGGTGCGTGACCGGCATGAGCGCCTGGCGCACGGCCGTCTCCCACGAGCGCGCCAGGTAGGCGCCCAGCCCCGAGTGCCACGCCTCCTCCACGCCAGCAAGTAGTTAGTGCAGCAGTGGTTACCAGAGTGGTGCGTGACCGGCATGAGCGCCTGGCGCACGGCCGTCTCCCACGAGCGCGCCAGGTAGGCGCCCAGCCCCGAGTGCCACGCCTCCTCCACGCCAGCAAGTAGTTAGTGCAGCAGTGGTTACCAGAGTGGTGCGTGACCGGCATGAGCGCCTGGCGCACGGCCGTCTCCCACGAGCGCGCCAGGTAGGCGCCCAGCCCCGAGTGCCACGCCTCCTCCACGCCAGCAAGTAGTTAGTGCAGCAGTGGTTACCAGAGTGGTGCGTGACCGGCATGAGCGCCTGGCGCACGGCCGTCTCCCACGAGCGCGCCAGGTAGGCGCCCAGCCCCGAGTGCCACGCCTCCTCCACGCCAGCAAGTAGTTAGTGCAGCAGTGGTTACCAGAGTGGTGCGTGACCGGCATGAGCGCCTGGCGCACGGCCGTCTCCCACGAGCGCGCCAGGTAGGCGCCCAGCCCCGAGTGCCACGCCTCCTCCACGCCAGCAAGTAGTTAGTGCAGCAGTGGTTACCAGAGTGGTGCGTGACCGGCATGAGCGCCTGGCGCACGGCCGTCTCCCACGAGCGCGCCAGGTAGGCGCCCAGCCCCGAGTGCCACGCCTCCTCCACGCCAGCAAGTAGTTAGTGCAGCAGTGGTTACCAGAGTGGTGCGTGACCGGCATGAGCGCCTGGCGCACGGCCGTCTCCCACGAGCGCGCCAGGTAGGCGCCCAGCCCCGAGTGCCACGCCTCCTCCACGCCAGCAAGTAGTTAGTGCAGCAGTGGTTACCAGAGTGGTGCGTGACCGGCATGAGCGCCTGGCGCACGGCCGTCTCCCACGAGCGCGCCAGGTAGGCGCCCAGCCCCGAGTGCCACGCCTCCTCCACGCCAGCAAGTAGTTAGTGCAGCAGTGGTTACCAGAGTGGTGCGTGACCGGCATGAGCGCCTGGCGCACGGCCGTCTCCCACGAGCGCGCCAGGTAGGCGCCCAGCCCCGAGTGCCACGCCTCCTTCACGCCAGCAAGTAGTTAGTGCAGCAGTGGTTACCAGAGTGGTGCGTGACCGGCATGAGCGCCTGGCGCACGGCCGTCTCCCACGAGCGCGCCAGGTAGGCGCCCAGCCCCGAGTGCCACGCCTCCTCCACGCCAGCAAGTAGTTAGTGCAGCAGTGGTTACCAGAGTGGTGCGTGACCGGCATGAGCGCCTGGCGCACGGCCGTCTCCCACGAGCGCGCCAGGTAGGCGCCCAGCCCCGAGTGCCACGCCTCCTCCACGCCAGCAAGTAGTTAGTGCAGCAGTGGTTACCAGAGTGGTGCGTGACCGGCATGAGCGCCTGGCGCACGGCCGTCTCCCACGAGCGCGCCAGGTAGGCGCCCAGCCCCGAGTGCCACGCCTCCTCCACGCCAGCAAGTAGTTAGTGCAGCAGTGGTTACCAGAGTGGTGCGTGACCGGCATGAGCGCCTGGCGCACGGCCGTCTCCCACGAGCGCGCCAGGTAGGCGCCCAGCCCCGAGTGCCACGCCTCCTCCACGCCAGCAAGTAGTTAGTGCAGCAGTGGTTACCAGAGTGGTGCGTGACCGGCATGAGCGCCTGGCGCACGGCCGTCTCCCACGAGCGCGCCAGGTAGGCGCCCAGCCCCGAGTGCCACGCCTCCTCCACGCCAGCAAGTAGTTAGTGCAGCAGTGGTTACCAGAGTGGTGCGTGACCGGCATGAGCGCCTGGCGCACGGCCGTCTCCCACGAGCGCGCCAGGTAGGCGCCCAGCCCCGAGTCAGGGGGCGGGGGCGCTCCGCCCGCCCACGCCTCCTCCACGCCCACCAGGTAGTCCACGTTGGCGGTCCGCACCTCGAAGCAGTGCATCACGTCTGCAAACGGACATAAAATTTAAAAGCACACACCGAGACAAAGCCAAAGGATAATAATTTAAAGATTATTATTTATAGTAGACGTTTGGTAGTTTTAAGGAAAATAACGTGTGTTTATATTTAAGAAGAAGAAGAAAATATAGAATAAGAAAGTAATGAAACAAAAAGGCTTTTGAAAGAAAAGTTATTTTTGTTCAAAACTAAAAAGCACACAAATAAATCAAACAAATAATAGTAAAAAAAATAAAAAAAACACAATCAACAACACACATAAAAAACATTCAGGATGAAGATACAAGATTTTTGACTATTATTATTATCTGATATTTTACTTGTCTTACGTGGGCGATTCACCGCTAATGCTATTCTAAGCTAATACCAATTAACGCTAATGATATGCGATGACGAAGCGATCCGATGTGTTTCATGCGAAGTAAACGAATTTGCGCGGAAGTATCAAACCAACTAAAGTGTCCGCTTCGCTTCGCTTATCGTCACATCACACCCACGTACGGTTGATCACATAGGCCACCGTGCTTCGCTTCGCAATCGTGTTTCCGTTGATCGCCTACCGCGTTAGAAAAGAGTAGCAAGGATTTGTTTTTTAAAGCTTTAAATATCGATGAAAGCCCGTATAATTATGGTAAAACATCTAGGTTATAAATACAAAGTAAGAAAATGATACCCGTATCTGGTTTATTTACAAAATGCCCAAGAAAACAGACGTTTAAATCGGTTCAGATTTTTTTAAGGAAACGTTAAGAGACGTACACACAAACGCACACACACGACCTCTTACCAAACGCATACCTATACCGTCTCCGCCCCGTTGAGGGTAGCAGCAGCTTTCAAGGATTACACCTTTTCGAAAATGTCCTCTACAGATTTTGCAAGGGACCGCTCTGTTGCGGCGTGCATCTGGTATTTGTAATACAAAGTTAATGATTTCTCAAGAACCCAACTTTTTTTTATTAGGAATGTTGTGTGAAGTGTTGTGAAGGATTTTTGTCGACATGATAAATGAAACTTATTTTGCAAATAGGTTTACACGTAATTTTTTTCGTCAATTTAAACTAGATGAGGGCGGTTTTTCTTAGATGTCTACCCTCAGAAGAAACATCGAAATAAACAATAAACTCAGTGGTCATGTTTAAAAAAAATGTCATATGAAGTTACAAAATCTGTTGACGTGTCACAACTTTAGACAGAGACGTGTTAAAGAGTTATGAAGTCTGTGCCAAAAATCTTTATTTCACATATTTTATTCTGCAACCTTTTAACATATGACTTGACTTTTTTTGTAACGGTATTTTTCATCTAAATCTGCTAGATTTTGGTCACTTGCTGAATTCAAGCAATTATCTCAATTAAGTGATGTTCATAGCAGACAAATTAAGATCACTACATCACTATCTAGTTATCGATATTGATCGATTATAGTCTAATTTTAAGATCCAGTCCACATCCAGATACTTTTGATATATCGACGTATACGACGACGTAAACGAGTATTTTTTCGGGAGCATTTGTTTTTAATAACAAAAAGTATAATTTTATAGGTGAAAAAGTTATCACGTTTTTGGAACAGTTTGGATCATTTTGGAACAGTTTGGTGAATTTGACTCATTTTTGTCTCAGGTGTGGATTGGATCCTTTTTGCTTTTTACGTACAATTGCACCTAATAAGAATAGTTTACCTGTGCCAGCATGCGGCTGGCGCGCCGTGTCGATGGCGAGGATCTCGTTGAGCGGGATCTCCTTGTAGTACTTGCTGCCTTGCTCCGACGTGAACAGCGTGATGGACTTGCTGTCCAGCCGCCAGTAGTGACGTTTTAGCTGCAACATAACATTCGTAGTTATCGGAAAACCCTCGAAAGTTTCGTAGTTAAAACATCACCTGGTTCTTCGTCATCTACTTGGGCGTAGTCTACTTGATGGTGAGGAGGTAAGTGGTCTTATATTTGCTATATCAACAGATAAAGCAGAAGGTGATGTCATCTCGGAGACAATACTGAAATATTGTATGTCATCATCATCTGCCTAGCCTTTTTCCCAACTATATTGGGGTCGGCTTCCAGTCAAACCGGATTTAGCTGAATACCAGTATTTTACGAGGAGCGGCTGCCTACCAGACCTCCACAACCCATTGACTGGGATAACACGGTACTTCATGGCAAGACTGGAGTCAGATTTACTGGCTTCTGACTATCCGTAACGACTGCCAAAGATCTCCAAATGACAGCCGGGACCAACGGCTTAACGTGCTTTCCGAGGCACGGAGGAAACTCGTTATGTTAAGATGGTCACCCATCCACAGACCAACCTAGAAGCTTAACCTTGAAGATCGACCTGTTCGGCTGTTATTATTTAGCCACGAGCTCCTCTGAACTGAAATATTGTATGTACCCTGCTATATTATACTATAGCATGCAAACACTACTTATTTATATACTTACCGACAGTTTTATGGTTAGAGATCGGTTTTCAGATACGTGAACATTTCGTGAGCTTTCCATGGATATCGTGCTCCCCAGTTACTGGATTGCGAAGCTGAGAATTCACTCCATGTAACATTTTGACATTCAGCTGCTTCCGGTCAGACTGTAAGCCGGCTTCAATGCAGCTGAAAAGAGGCAGATAGAAGCGAGAACTTACAGTTTTATCCTTGTTGGTGAAGTGCACGAGCCAGCCCTCCTTGAGCCACTGGCCCTCGCGCTTCTTGGTGTGCTTGACGGACTGCACGATGCGCATGAGCGGGATGTTGGCGCTGGGCGACGACGACGAGCTGTAACGTGCGGACGAGTCAGATCTACTAGGCCGGGCGGTTGCGGAGACGCCAGGGGGAAGTAGTGTGTGGTGGTGGCCTGCTCTCTAATATTGTTGAAGTTTATCCGGTATTTTAACCGACTTCAAATAAGAGGAGGTTCTATGTTCTGCTGTACGTATTTTTTAGTTTTGATTTATTTTTATAATATCATATTAGCTGAGGAGCTGTCTGTTATAATAACTAGCTACAGCTGGGGCGAATATACAAATAGTGCTATGTAAGTATAACAATATTAAACAAAATAAAAAAATCAAACTTGTAAGATATTCCTACTCAAATTACAGATAATGAATAATGCGCAGAATAATTTTACTTTTCACACTAATAATACAATAGTTATTTGTTATACAAGAGTGCTAAGTTGCTTTTTAACCGCGTGTTCAATTTTGATGACCGAGCAAGCGAATCCTGTGCGTTAGCGAGGGAATCAAAAGAGCCCGAGGTGAAAAATCTTTGCACTCGAGTGCAACACGTAACTTTTCATTCCACCTCAGCGAGGAAATTACTAAATGCAAAAAAAAAAAACGTTTTCTGAGAAAGTTTTGGCTCCTTTTGCTAGTCGCCACGTGTTGAACATATCGTACTGTTTTAAATACTTCTCGCGTGATTGTTGAGGGACAAAGCTCATTTGCGCATTCTTAACAGTTTCAGTCAATTCTGTTGGCGTCAAACAAACTTCTTCGTCGCTAGAATCACTCATTTTAGTTTTTCACTTGTTTTCAAGTTTCTTGTTTTTAATATAAGGTTTAACAATGACGTGAAAAAATGCCGCGTAAAGAACCGCGTACAAAGCGAATTGAAAAAAGAACACCAAGAAGGTTCCGAGTCTGAGTTTTTAACAAATAAAAAAAAAGTTGTATGATATATTCGGCACCATAGACCTAGCAGTATATATAATAGGTTTAATGTTTTTTTTAATTCACAAACTTAGTGCACACGATGTTCTAAATTCAATTTACTTTATCCTCTAGAGAATAAAAATGGCTTTTCCACTCAGATATTGAAGATTAAAAATACTCTTTCCGAGATGGTGGGATGAAAAATGTTTTTATTGCACTTAGGCCTACTTAGGCACTTATAAAACGTCAAGACCTAATGCACAGTTCCACATAGTTTTCTATGGAGAAATACTACACTTATCAATAGAAAGGGAAATGATATAATATTAGGAAGCAAACAATAGAGTACTATTTACAAAATATCTTACAAAAATATCTGTGCGTCATACGTCCAATTAAATAATTTTTTGAGTTTTATTTTTTAAATCATCTATTTTTTGCCATTTGGCAACGGAACCCTAAAAAACCCTGTTGTTCAAAAATAAACATGTACATAACCTAGTACTTATTTAATATAACGAGTATTTTTGTAAACAAACTATAAGTATATATTTTGTTGTGTGTGTTTCAAAGACAGTTAATATTTGTAATAGTAAATGTATAAGTACTGTTCAGTGATAAGTGTTCACAATGCACTTAAACATTATCATGCTTGCTGTTAACATTTTAAAAAGCGTTACAAGTTGATTTCACGGAGGCGGTGACGGAGTTTCCTTTAAGCTGTCAAAATGTCCGCCACCTCTGAAAAACTTATGAAGAAGTGTCCAGATTGTTTATGAAAGATTCGGAAAGCAGCGAAGTCAAGCCTAAAGAATATTATGCGATAGTAGAAACGTCACAAAGTTACACAAAGCTGATCTAACATTCCCTTTTGTGAAAAAACCATCGTCTTTAAAATACATAATTATATTACTTAGATTCTGAGCTTCGTCTGAGTGAAAGTAGAAAATAATCAAGCATATCTTTGAGTCCGTATTTTGTAATTAGACCTTTATTGTAACGAAGTTGATATAAGTCTTATTACGATATTTTCCCCCTGTCGCAGGTCCTCATCGGGCATCTGTAATTTTGGGAGGATCCTGTTTTGGATTCGGCGGGAAAAAACGCCCGGGTGTCTCTATTGTGCGGATACTCCAAACGATACAGTGGACAATGCAGGTTCGCTTTGGCTAAACCTTCTGAATCCCGAGCGGTCTCATGAGACCGCGCGAAACGTCATCGCAACATTTCGTCAATAACCAACCGGTCTCATGAGACCGCTCTCTCCCACTTCATTGTATGCCTTATTTTCGATACTTAGAGCTAAAAGCCAATTTGACTCTGTTTTCGTGTTAGGAACTCTTAAGCCTAAACATGAGACAGTAGAAACGCCACATACAGAGTAACAGAAAGCATACACAAGCCCCTCCACGTATACAAGCGACAGTAGAGAGACAGACAGAGGCAGGTGCCACCACCACACACGCGCAGTAACAGCGGGTCGCACGCCTCACCTGCTGGGGCGGCTGGCCGAGCGCTCCGGCGCCGTGTCGCGCTGCGGCTCGTCCGAGCGCCGCCGGAGCTCCACCTACAAATATAATGTCACCATGTAACTTAGAGCAACTCTCCACGGACGCGTATTTTTCGTTTTTATACGCTTGGGGTACGCCTGCGTGAAGCGCGCGTACAAAACTATGAAACTCTGCCGACGAAGTGACAGCATTATGCCATAGTGTCATTGAAGCTTCATCGATAGAGCTTCTTAGTTTTGTACTTTTAAAATTAGATCTGCGGGTCTAAAAAGGCCACTTTAGTAGAATCGTGATACGAATGTACGGCATGATTTTTTTTTGCGGAATATAATTTTGGTATGAAATTAATTGAGTAGGATTTGACTAATTTGTGTTACCATTTTACTAAAATTAGAAGAATAGCTTATAATCTGCTAGGAATTCGGGATATGAATTGCTTAATGTGACCTTTCTAGTCCCGCGGTTATCTGATGCGCATGGAGAATAGTGTAATGATGACGGTTACCTCTCCGTCGTCGCCAGCGGCACTCTCGGCCGCCTCAGTGCCGCCGTCGTCGGACTCGTCGTCCGGCAGCCGCGCCGACTCCGACAGCTCGCTGCCGGCGCTGCTGTCCTGGTACTCGCCTAGCAATGGACATCATTCAACGTCAAAGTGATATCAAAATTGTGATTGAATCAACTTTAGGTGAATTAAATGCAAAACGTGTTGCTACGTGCAAAAAAACTCCAAATAAACAGCGACCAATGGTTACCGATCAATCGTAATCTAATGGTGCTCAGATGAACATTGGACGTTTTCTAAAGAGAGCCCCGTAGACTGGATTTCTTGAGAAGAAATCCAGTCAATAGCCTTTATTCCTATCGGCCCCTTTGAGCTTGCCACCCAGCCCCTGTACTATAACTATACGACGGAGCAGATGTAACTAAATAAGTACCATTGACCACCAGGGTAGTAAACGCAACTTATTAGTGCCAACCACCAACCCGGTGGCAAGTTCAAAGGGGAAGATGGAAATAAATGGTCATTAGAGGTCATTGACCCACAACAATTTACCAATACAAAAATATCCTTTTCTTCCAACTATGCTTTAATTTCATCATAATCACACTAAAAACTCAGTACAAAGCGAGTCTTTATTGCTCTAGAGCAATAAAAATGTATGAAATTTCATTATTGCACAGTTTTTTTTTTAATCGCACCCTAAGGCGCCAATCTCAATGGGTTAGCTCTATTCAGCCAGCCGATATCAATAAATTTTTTTACGTACGTATTATTTGTTTCTATCCTACTTGTTCCAAATTTAAAAAATGATTGCTGTTAACTCTGA
This sequence comes from Mythimna separata, assembly GCA_030763345.1. Classification (NCBI taxonomy): domain Eukaryota; kingdom Metazoa; phylum Arthropoda; class Insecta; order Lepidoptera; family Noctuidae; genus Mythimna; species Mythimna separata. The sequence continues at coordinate 21,839,448 of CM061169.1, forward strand.
TTTAAAAATGAAAGAAATTAAAAAAAGTGATTTGGCGGGAACTTTGTTAATTTTGTTTTGACAATATTTTTGGAAACGATAAAGTGTGATACTATCTGATTTTGAGTGCTTCGGCTTCGAATTAAAATGGAATCATCTAGCGACACATTAACTCCGGAAAACATTCTAAATGAAGCCGACAGTGTTATAGAAACTTCTATTTTAACTGTTTGATATGAGTTTCTTTTATCTACTATTAGGTAATAGTTGAAAGAAAAGCAGATTATGCACCTCGCCTTAAGTAATTTAATATTGCTCTCGTGCCTATTAGATTATAGCCCTCGCTAACGCTCGGGCTCTAAATCAGGCACTCGGTGCAATAATAAATTACTTTGTGCTCGATGCAATAATCTACTATTACCGTCCGTTGTTTTCGTATATAAAGTTAATAATAGCTATGGAATACAACAAACGTATTTACCACACTCACTGTGTTGATCCCGGATCTCGCCGTTGCAGTCCTTGGGTATGAAGGGGATGCACTTGCGGTGCGCGTTGTAGTGGCAGTCCTTGCACTGGAAGCCCTGCTTGAAGAGGCCGCGCAGCAGCTTCTTGCAGTGGCGGCAGACGGTGGGGCGCGTGTACGAGTGCACCTCGAACGTGTGCGGGATGGCGGCGCCCGCGCTCGCCACGCTCCAGCCGCCCAGCGAGCCCGTGCGCGATGGTGAGCGGGACTGCTTGCCTGGCTGCCGTGACCATTTACAACGTCCATTTAAATAGGGATATTTTTAAATGCACATCTGTATAATTTATCAGCACACTAGGTAGCTCCATTAATTAACTGAATGCATACCTAAAAATATGAATAGTTTATAAAAAATAATAACTTGCACTCTAACATTTTGAACTAGGTGAAATAGGTTAGGTTAGGTTAAAACTGTGACCAAACGCGCTACTTCTCAAATTGTTTTTTAGAATATGTTCCTAAAAGTAAATTAGGTGATGGTTTTCCTTAAAAATGTTTTAGAATTTTTGTTGAACTAAGAAATATAATATTTAGATAATACTATTTTAATAATTGTTATCGTTCGGTAAAACAGTTCTGCAAATACCATTAAACAGTATATTTAATTCGATTTGTTTAGCGTGCATAATTTGTGTGCAAGTCAGTATTTTTGATTTAAAAGGGAATATACAGATATCGATTTAAATACATGCCATTTAAATATGCTAGCGAAATTTCGTAAATATGATGAGCAGTGATGGTGGTGTGTTAATGAGGTTGAAACAACAAGGTTTTCTGAATTTATCATTTGTTATTTGATGTTTTGCCTAGATAATACGGCGACAGGCTCAATACTTTTATAATTAGTATTGGCGAAGTGGCTAGCTAAGACTCTATCTGAGCTATGTATGTATGTGCGTTTTTTCGAGTATTTTTTTCACAATAAACAGTTGGGAAGTCCGACTTATTAAACACAAACGAAAAAAGATAATTAACTAATTTTCAGATGATACTTTACCATTTTACAATTTGAAAAAGCTTGCTGTTCTCATGCTAAAAACTTTAATTTATTATTTTAATTTGAGGGAAGTACCCAATTGTTACTGCTATTTGTACGTGTTTGAAATCATCACAAAATGATCAAAAATGGGTTTTATTCAAATTATTTTGAATAGGTGGTTAGCGCTCCATCCATGTTCTCAATTTTTGACAACGTCTGTCGGGACCGCTAGTATAAAATTAACCTATCAATACCCGCGAAACGAGACACTATAGTAAAACAATAACAGCGCGGTCGCATGAGACCGGTCGGAGATTCATTAATTAAATTCTACCCTTCTGCTCTAGTTTATTTTTTATTCTGGAGTCAGTTTAAGTGGTCCTGTCGCTACGCTCAGGGAAGACAGGCGTGCCGTGCTTACTACAGTCTCTTTTATCTGTTGTTACCAAGAAACTGCTTCATAAAAACAACTTTTTTTAGTACTCTAAAAGTACATTTTTCATTGGAAGTACTTACTAAAACCTGTCTTCGACTATTCCTTAATTGACGGTACTTCTGGAAATGACTTGTTCGAAACGGTTCCTTTCCCTGTAACCTTGACCGGCTGTAGCTTGGACTATGTTCCCGATATCGTTGAAATATTTATAACTAGCTGTCCCCTGCGGTTTCACCCGCATTTTTCGTTACTGCTATAGCATTCCTCGATAAATGGGCTATCTAGCACTGAAAGAATTTTTCAAATCGGACCAGTAGCTCCAGAGATTAGGCCCCTACATACAAACTTACAAATTTTACCTCTTTATAATATTAGTAGATATAGATAAATGGAGTTAATTTAATAAAATCATCATAGAGCTGTATATTGAGAAAGAAACTGATTCCTATGAGCGAATCGATTCGTCTTAGCGTCAGTTCACACCGAGATGCGACGCGACGCGACGATGCAGGAAGAGGCCAGTGATTTCGCGCTGCGCCGCGCGCCGCCGCGAGACGTATCACAACGTTGCGAGGCGCATAGTAAAATCGTCGGCAAAACGACACGAGTGAATGTAAAAACGTTCCGCTGCGCCGCGAGACGCCGCGCGGCGTCACGAGGTGCAGCGCTGCATGAAGCAACGTATTCTAAATTCTCACAATGAAATGTGTATCTTTTCGTGTAGTAAATAAAGTTGTATTTTGAGTTTGTCTATTAAAATGTGCTCACATCAAGACGCGACGCGACGGTGCATGCGTCGCGTCGCGTCTTGATGTGAGCTGACCCTTCGATTTATTTATTTCTATATAAATGCGCTATCTCCAAATGTGACTGAAATTTTACACTGGGCTAAAGCTTTTCTTATAAAAAACATTGCCCCCACACTATGTATCCTGTACCGTGGGTGCGTTCACAAATATGTAAAGTCACACACAAGACACCCCGAACCCAGAACTAAAATCATCAGTAGGCCAAATAAATATTTGTTCCGTTCGGGCATCGAACCCGTGACACGTAGCTCTCGTAGCGTAGTAGCTCAATTACTGCACCAATCATGCCGTCTCAGTTTTGTTAGTGTGAAGTAGTTTACATTCTGTCAGTATTTGAAATAGAATGTGACCATCGGTCATAAATCCCGACTACGGGCTGCTACTCAGAAAACCCTGAAGGTAAATCTCCATAAACTTGTCAAACTGGGTATCAAACCCAGGACCAAACCAATTGGAGACAAAAACTTGCATTTTGCATTCATAAATTGATGACAAGCTATAATTGTACCTGTGGCCCCTTGGCTCTGAGACAGTGCCCGTTTTTCTGGGTTACAGTTGCACAAACTTATTTCACCTACTCTTTTTTTCTTCCCTGACAACTTTCGTCTTTATGATCAACAAAGCGGAGGTTCTTAGATATACTCTGAATTAGTATTTAGATTTGACAGAGTTATATGGACAAGGGAATGAAAGTTGGTATAGAATCGTCTTTCATTAAACTTGGTTTTGCCATTATTATTGAAATTTGTACCTATGTTTAAAGGTGTTGAACTTAGTATGTTTAAAGGTGAATGCTGCTTGTTGGCAGAAAAAAAGATGCCCAGCACTAGCATTATCCTCTAATAATAATTTTGATCGTTTTCGAATTGGATGATGGGTAACATGCGAATTGTAAATAAAACGAAAGATATCAATGTAAGTCATTTATTTCAAAACACAAATATATTATTCCACAAATGCTACCCACCACCCGATTCTTGTTAGTTTTACAAAATTAACTAATTAAGCAATGCTTGTATAAAACTAAATACTTTTAGTAGTCAATATTTAAAACAATACTTTCAGTATTTTGGACGGATATTAAATACTCAATATAAGTGTGCTTACGCTTACTAAATTTTGAATCATTTGAGATAAAATAACATTAACTAGACTTTTTAAATCTTAAGTTATAAAAAAATAAGTCCTGTATAACACATATTATAACAATAACCGATATTTAACCAGATTTTACCAACACACCACTAACTTCTTGCAATTTTTTTGTAAATGTTGATGTTGATTTAATTTGAATACTTAAAAATAATTGTGTGTAAGTTCCCTCGCTAAGAGCAAGTCTAATTATGATGTCAACTTTATATTAACTATGTATTTTATAATATTGCAGTTAATGCATCATTTCTAAAAATATATGTAAGTATATTCAACATTATGATAAATACAGAACAATTACTGATGTAAAATCAGATTTTTCATAGTAAATTAATTTGTCATTTAAACAATAATATATTAAACCTATTTGAAATAGCTGGAATGTTCTATTCTTACGTCTAATAAAATAATATCAAAACATTTGAGATTCGTTAGCGCCTCCAAAGCGACGAGTTGATTGTTTACATAATACACTAGACCAGCGGGTCTAAAAAGGCCACTTTACTAGAATCGTATTAGGATAATAAAGAAAGAAAGAAAATAAATAAAAATAAATCATATTTTTTCATAAAGCAATATTATTCTGATTTGAAATGAGTATGATTCGGTTAATTTGTGCAACCATTTTACGAACATTAGAAAAATTGCTTATAATCTGCTAGGAATTCGGAATATAAATTGCTTTTAAATGAATTGCTCAATGTGACCTTTTCAGGCCCGCTAGAGGACGAATGTTACCTACTCTTGTTTGTGAACAAACTTCATATAAAGTATTATTATGTAAAATTATGCTTATGTCCTATGACTATAAAAAGAGCATGTAAATGCAAAAATATAAATTGAATACTTTTGACACATTCGTTAGTCGTTACTTGTATATATTTTTTGAAAATAAATATTGTATTTAATACTGCAATTTTATCTGTATTGAAATATACATGAGTCAATATACAACTAATTCGTTATAATAGTAACGTACATTGTAAGCTGTGAGGAGAATAATACTAGTGTTGTAACAGAGATTCTATATTCGACCAGTTTTTATAATCTCTGTATTCATACTCTCAGAGAGTCCCGTGGTTTTGTAACACGAGTTGAAGGTATCAGAGAACCTGTGTACTGTGTGACCTGCATGTTGCTTCTTTTCAAATATCCTATTTGTTTTTCACTTGATATTTGTTGTGCGATTACTTATACATGTACAAGATGAAGAAGAAATATGTTTTTGACTTTTTATACAACTGCTTCCCCAAAAATAGTTTCTGATTAGATAGAATGCAAAATCATTAGCAATACTGAATTTACTTGTCCCTTGCCAATACTAAAAAATAACCCAAAAATGGTTCCATCAGAGATTCACCCTCCTACACCCCCATAGTTGGTCGTGTCCAGCTAGTTGTCTTTGTCAGTGACGAGCCTGGCGAGGCGCCTTACCAGCGAGGTGGAGTCGTCGTGCGAGGCGTGGCTGTGCGTGGAGCCGCGCGAGGGGCTGCGCCCGCCCGCCTGGCTGGTGCCTCCGGACACGCGGCGAGTACCGGCCCCGGCCAGGCTGCCCGCGCCCGGCGTCACGGGCGACGTGCAGTTCGACGGCACCTTCACGGCGCACCGCTTGTGGTAGTTTAGGCCGCATCCTGGAATGATGAGTAAGTGGTTCAAATATATATACTGTGCAGAGTGGCGATCTATTTTAAAGGGCTAAGATAAAAATTTAATTCTAAAAGAGTATAACCAAGAAACAGAATTTGAGATCTTAGATAAGTATAGTAAAGTGACAACCTCCTATTTCTGTTTGTAAAGTCGAAAGTAAGGAAAGTAAGGAAGTTTCTGGGCGGTTATAAAAAAAATAACCACGAAGGCGGGAGCGGAACGGAGCAGAGCCTTAGCCTTCTAACCTAACCTGTCTTTGTCAGGGTGCCCTAAGATTGTAAGCTCGCTATGCTCGCACGTGGATTATGACTTGTATATAATAAATTAATATCGATATCTACAGACCAATAGAGTGAAGATATACCTATTATACGTAGGTCGTCTAACCATTTGACATTATAAACTTCGATATATAAGTTTTTGATGTTTTGAACATTGACATCTCCAGTAAACCGATAGATAATTCTATTTTCAGCGTTCAAGTACTCATACCAAGAGTAATTTTTGCATTATAAAATTCTGCCATCCTAACCATTGTAAATTCGGTCACATAAACATTCGACCCAACAAAAGTTATCTTAAATAGTTTTGATGCCTTATCATATACAGATCATTATATTCTCCCAGATAGAAGGATCCCTTTGAAAGTTTTCGGTATTCATTTTTGCGAAGACATTTAACTATTCGAAAACTTTTTTCTACTTTTACATTCTCGATATCATTGGTAGAATATTGCATTGTCTGATTGCTTAGTGAGTACGTACCTTCACACTTGAGGCCCTGCCGCACGAGGCCGAAGAGCATCTCGCCGCAGAAGTCGCAGAAGGTGGGCGCCTTGTACGAGTGCACGGCCAGCGCGTGCGGCCGCGGCGCCGGCGCTGCCTCCGCGCCGCCGTCGCACAGCAGCGCTGTAACAACAACACCATAGCTTACTGCACCAAGCACCTTTACATCATCATCATTTCAGCCAAAGGGTGTGCAATGTTAAAACTCAAACTAAAAGGGAACACGTAGGCCTTCATGCGGACTTATAAAACGTCAGAAGCTAGCGCACGGTCAAAATTGATCGTTTCTTATGGAGAAGAACTGGCAAGAAACTCCTTGGACATAGGCCTCTCCCAACTGTCGCCACAACGAACGGTCCTGTGCGTCTTGCATTCATCGCGTTCCCGCGACCCACTTCAATTAGCTTCATTTCACATCTAAGACACATTCTGAAATTATATTTTATTCAGCCTTAGCAAGGAATACTGGGTTTAGAGTAGTCAAAAAATAATAGGCCCGTTTTGACATACGCATCTTCGGTGCAACAAAGTCACAATTCAGCTCAATTTTGTTTAATGTCTTTTATATATGGTTTTTTTTTTGGTAATGAAATGTAAAACTATAGCAAACTAAATAAACAATTGATTTTATAAAAAAATCAAACCTACTATAAATAGTAATCCAGAAATGAGGAAATACATGCGAAAAAAAGCCATTAAATGTCTTCTCCTGTTAAATTAAAAAATGATCTGTTGTGACTTTGTTGCACCGAAGCTGCGAAGGTACGACATACAGAAATTGCATGCTAATATGTATAAGATAACAAAAGAATACATACTTGTAACATATTCCATCAGCTAGTTGATGGAATACATTGCTAGTGTTCTTTTTGCGCTTACTTGAGAGTAACATACAATTTATTTAAATGTCAAAACGAGCATATTATTTTGTGACAAGTGTAGTACTGACATCCATACTCACGGTTGGCGGTGAGCACGATCTCGACGAGGGTCTCGTCAGTCACGTCGGACGCCGAGTTGATGAGCTGCAGCACATTGGGCGAGCAGTAGTCGTGCCGGAACAGCAGGATCCGGTCTGATAGGCGGTTCAGGCCATTGTCCGGGATCTGTGCGTGGAAATAGCGGTGTTAATGAAATTAATAATTGCCATCTCTTGTTATTCGATAGGAAAGAGTGAAGGAAGAAACCGTTTCACTCTGATGTGAAGTTACTTGGGCTAACGGGGGGCCGAAGATAGAAATAAGTATCAAGGCCATCGCAGTTACTTAAACAAAATTTTTTGGATACACCAAGGAATAATCTTTGGTGGTTTCTCTTCTTCAGATTATTGTGTGTTGTTCTTCTTGTCAGGTTTTATGGGAGTCTATTTTTACGTCTGCTACTTTCCTCAGACTTCAACTAAACAGCATGAACTTGAATACCAGATCCTTGTAATGCACTCACGCCGTCACCGCATCTGGCACTATGCCCTGCTGAAACAGGTCCTTCAGACCTCACATTGCCAAGCATAAAGTTGACGGCGAGATCCTTGAGATACGCGAGCGCCACCACCGCGTGCCACCGTTTGAACAGGAAAGTCACATCGTCCACCATGGCGCGTCTCTTTAGACCTCACCTTGTCATGCACGAATTTGACGGCCAGTTCCTTGAGGTACGCCAGTGTGAGCAGATGCGCGGGCGCCGCCACCGCGCCCCGCACCACTTCCAGTTGGAACAGGAACGTCCCGTCACCCATCATGTCACGTCACCTACGTCCCTCAGAGCTCACCTTGTCATGCACAAACTTGACGGCCAGATCCTTGAGGTGCGCCAGCGTGAGCAGATGCGCGGGCGCCGCCACCGCGTCCCGCACCACGCCCAGTTGGAACAGGAACGTCACGTCGTCCTCCATGGCGCCGCGTCACCTGCGAGGACAGAGAAAATGCTGTTAGAATAAAATGGATGTGGAGAAGAATTAGAGACTTCGCGAGGGGATCGTAGGACCGGTTGAAAAACTATTTCACAAGCTGCAATGTTCCAACTTAAGTTCCTGTAATCTCTAGATGAAGCAGAGGGCATCCACAGTGCGCCACCATCCCTTTCGGCCTTGAGCTTCGCGTTTCATTTCGAACCAGGTCTTCCCTATGTTCTTCGCCTCTGCGATGACCGTTCATCGTCAGGTCTGCTTAGGGCGACCACGTTTACGCTTTCCTTGAGGATTCCAGTCTAAGGCTTGTCTTCTCGAATCCAAATCCGTATTCGGATTATATACTCGTAAATGGTTCTTAATTAATTGCGAGCCGGTGTTTTTTAAGCGTTATCTACAAGTACAAGTAATTAATACTACCTACTGTATGCACCGCGTTTTGAGAAATAGTAGTCTTGTGATGTTTTTAATATTGTATAGATAACCTAGTTCTATATGTAGAATTTCATCATTTTTGTATACAAATAGCTACAATATCTCAGAGAGAGTTAACCTAGAGTAATCTATAATTCGGGGAAATACAAGAGGTCGATGAAGGGTAGATATCCACAAGAAAGTTGATTACCTGCAGCCCCAATGACATTGCACAAAGTTGATAAAACTCGCGACTTTCCTTATTATTACCTCGGCTTATCATTAACGAAAATATTTTTTTGGCAGTATCTATTTTAGTTTAACCGGACGCGATCTGACCTTGTGTGGAGAAATTGTGATATTGTTACATCTCATGAATCAGATTACGTTGTAATGATTCTAAATCAAAATGTTATTGAAAGGACAGGGGATAATCAGACCGTTATGTCCTCGTGGAGGCAAGCGGCGGCGACTCCTCGCGCCGAAACCCTGATTCAGGGCATGGTCCGGAGCGAGAGAGAATTGGATGCGGTCACTTTCTCCTGACGTCAGTCACTGGGTGATCCCTGGCCACCGTATGCGTGGGTTTGCGGGCGACGAGCAATGATCCTCTTCCCCCCGGACCTCTGAGGAGTTCAGACGCCTTTACGTAGACCCACTGTGTGTTTTTATTTTAAAATTAATCTAAAAATAATTTAATTAAATCGCGACATAAAAATAGGAGTGCATAAGTTTTGAGGAGATCACATTCGCGTGAACCTCGTTAGCTACCCATCGAAGTGACGCACCACGCTGACTCACCCAGCACCACCCCGGCAGCTCCCGCCCACTACTGAGCGCTGCCCGCCTCCTGGGGCGTGACGAAGAGCGCCCAGTAACCTGCGCTCGCGCAAGACCACGACTCCGCGTGACCGTCAAAGCTGGAAGGTACGTACCCGTGCTCCTGGTATACTGCTATTGCTCTCTCGCTCTGCACAAAAGCTTTGCTGCTCGGTTTGGCTGACCTCCTTTACATTGCTGTTATCCTAATAGTTTTGCTGAGAATAACGCAAATATGTCTGTTAAACGAACCCCGCCGCCACAGCGAACTTTATCGGAAACTGATACAGAGAGTATGGAAGGAAACGCAGCGGGTTTGCGAACTTCTACACATCAAAGTAACATAAATATGAGACGTATGAAGCGTAAAGAGCAGGACACGGAATTAAATAATTTTATGTAGGAAGTTCGCGAGTCTTTCGAAAAATTTAATAGGGAACAAAATTCTAAGTTACAGTGTTTGGAATCATCGCTAGCAGAAATATAAAGTCAGAATGATAGCATAAATACATCTATGCAGGTTATGTCCACTAACTATGACGTCATACTCAAAGAGTTAGAAAGCCTCAAGATTGAACGCAAAGAACACCTATCTTATATTTGTTCCTTAGAAAATAAAATAGAAAATCTGGAAAAGCAGTCTTGTGCAGCTAAGATAGAATTAAGGAATATTCCTAAATTGCAAAATGAAACGAAAGAAGGTTTATGCACAGTGGTAAAGAAGATAGGCAAAGTTCTAAATATTGAATTACAAACCTCGGACATAAAAGATGTATACCGGCCCCATGCGAAACCTAACGTTTTGAAACCAGTTGTTGTTGAATTCACCTCAGTGCTAACAAAGGAAAGTATATTAAGTAGCGTCAAGAAACTAACTTTGACTGAAAAGACTGATAACTTAAATACAAAGCTGGTCAGCCCAATTAGCCCTCAAAAGCCGATTTATGTCTCTGACTGTCTAACACCCAAGGGCAGGCGCTTATTTTTCCTTGCACGTGATTTTGCAACTACCTATAAATATATTTATTGTTGGACTTCGTATGGGAAAATATATTTAAGAAAGAAGGAGGGAATGCCGCATATTCGTATTAATGAAGAACAGGACCTTACGAAGCTTAAGATTGAAGAACCGTCCATAGTATGACTATGTGGTCATCATTACGTCATTCATTTTTTATCTTTAACTTTTTGCTTACCTTATTTAGAATCTTTATTATTGCTTATTAACTTCCTAAATAATTTATTTTGTTATAAGTATACCTTGTTTTGCAGCACACAAACACACTATACACAAACACATAGCCTCTATATAATTGTCTTAATTGAAATAATTGACTATAATAACATAATTGCAATTCTTCATACAACAAATACGCATTCCTTTTATAACATTTACAGCTTAAAAATGTTTACATCCCTATTCAATATAAAAGAATATTTAAACTCCTTCGTTTATTTATCGGTATTAAACGGTGTCTCTATAATTTGCATGAATTATATAAAATTGACCCAATTGCTGTTATCTTATAATAAAAATGCTTGATATCGTGTCTGAAGAACTTGATGAAATATCGGTGTCAAGATCTGTGATGTGTCATGTCGAGGATTGCAAAAGCCTAATTCCACCCCCTAATGATTGTTTGACTGTTGTTACTCAAAACATCCGTAGTATAGCTCATAATTTCGATGCATTTGAGTTATTTCTTACTAGGCTAGGTTTCGAGTGTGACGTCATTGTTTTGACTGAGTGCTGGTTATCTTGCAACCCTGTCATACCAAGTATTATTATTATTATCTTCTTTATTTATCTTATAATCATATCTACTACATTTTTAAATATTTTTACAAAAGTTCACAAAAAACAAAAACATTTAAAAATATAAAAAATAGAATGCCACCGATAGCGGGAGCAGGGTCCAAGCTACCGGTGGTTAGGGCTCCAGAGACAGGAACCTCCTCACGATACGAGCCGTATCCAGGAGTACTGCCTTCTGTATCAGGCCCTTGATCCAACCGCGCAACGACAGCTTCGACAGGTGGTCGTCGAAGCTTTTGGCCATCAGGCCATTGGCGGTCACAACAATCGGCACAATGACAGCCGAGTCCACATTCCACATGTCGACAACCTCATGTGCCAAGTCGAGATATTTAATCTGTTTCTCTTTCTCGGCTTTCACGAGGTTCTCGTCATGCGGGATGGTGACATCGATTATCATTGTGCGGCGCGCTAATCGGTCTATCACCACTATATCCGGCTTATTGGCTACAATAGTCCGGTCAGTGATGATAGACCGATCCCAGTACAGCGTGACATGATCATTTTCGAGAACTGGGTCGGGCACATACTTGTAATACGGGACCTCTGATTCCACAAGTTTGTATTTCAGAGCAAGTTGCTGGTGTATAATCCTGGCCACTTGGTTGTGTCTGTGCAAATACTCGCCGTTAGCCAGACGAGAACAACCAGAGATAATATGTCTAATGGACTCGCCCGGGCGATGGCATGCCCGACACATGTCCACCGTCCCGTCCTTAATTATATGTCTCCGGTAGTTATTCGTCAGGATAACTTCGTCCATAATCGCACAGACAAAACCTTCAGTTTCCCCAAAGAGGTTACTGAACCGTAGCCAGGCCACGGACGCAGCAAAATCTATTTCAGGCTCATGAAGAGCCCGATAAAAGCGCCCGTGAAGCTCCTTGCTTTTCCATACTTCCTTGCGGTCATCAGTTGTGAGTATCACAGGTTTGCGCCAGTCCTCTTTAGCCATGGACAACGGGGTGAGTCCTTTGTCCACTGCGACCACATCACGGTGCATACCCACGTCGGTTTTGAGAAAGTATTCTCTGAGACTGCATACCTCGCGGTTGTGCAAGGTCTTGGCGTTCAAGAAACCTCGACCTCCACACTTCCGCGAGATGTACAGTCTCATCACCGATGATCGTGGGTGATGCATCCGGTTTGCGGTCAACAGTGTACGGACCCGCCTATCCAGAATATCTAGCTCAGTTTGAGTCCATTTGAGTATGCCGAAAGAGTACATTAAGACCGGCATGACCCAACTATTGAAGGCGCGCACCTTATTTCCACCCGATAGAAGGCTGTTCAACACCTTCTTCAGGCGGACAAAGAAGCGCTCCTTCAACAATTGCTTCATGTCAGCAACATTAATGCCTAACGCTTCCGACATACCCAAATACTTGTAGGTTTCGGTTGGGGAGAGGGATCTAAGTTGTATGGAATCCGAGAGTTGAATTCCCTCGGATTCCACAATCTCACCACGCTTTACATGCATGACTGCACATTTGTCCACACCAAATTCCATCCTGATGGCACTACTGAAAGTTTCAGTTACTTTCAGTAGTTCCATTAGTTGCAAATTGTTGTTGGCAAAAAGTTTCAGATCATCCATGTAAAGTAGGTGAGACAAGACATGACTACCTCTTCTCAACTGATAGCCCAGACCTGAATCCTCCAGCAATGTACTTAGAGGATTCAGGGCTAAGCAAAACCAAAGTGGGCTCAAACTGTCGCCCTGAAATATTCCCCGTTTTATCCATATAGGTTCATCATTCCCCTGGATCGGTCGGCATCCTGGATAGCGAAGGACCGTTTTCCATTGCCTCATACATGACTCAATGAAGGTGCGTAGAGTTGCATCTATTTTATACAACTCCAACACCCTCATGAGCCATGTATGTGGGACAGAATCATAGGCCTTCTTGTAATCTATCCAACATGTCGACAGACCCTTGCGGGATCGACGAACCTGTTGGCTAATGGTCATGTCAATGAGGAGTAACTCCTTAGTGCCAAGGGACCCACTCCTACATCCGTTCTGAGAGGCGGACATAATCAAGTTTTTTTCTATGTGTACATAAATTTTTGCTCTCAGAATGGATGTAAGGAGTTTATAGACCGTTGACAAACACGTAATCGGTCTATAATTTTTGGGTTCCGTGGGACTACCTGTCTTATGGAGCAGGTGGGTGATGCCAGTTGTCAAAAACTGAGGTAGCGACCCAGAGTCAGTTATTATTATTATTATTATATGCTTTATTGTTGTTTTATTGTTTGTTTGTTTGTTGTTAGTATCGATGGTTACAGTCAAACGTCAAAAAAATTTAATAATCAGAACGATGGAGTTACTGTTTTTCATAAAACAAGTCTTTGCGTTATTTGCGAGGAGCCGCCTTGTCAAGACTGTAATTGCCTTGTCCTAAAAATTGGTCATGAAACTGCAATAGTGGCAATTTACCGATCCCCCTCAAATAGAAATGCCGAAGGTTTTATTGTTTCACTTAATAACATTCTAGGTAACCTCTCTTACTTTAAAAATATCTGTGTCACTGGAGATATAAACATAGATATTTTGCGTGAACCTCAATGTTCCAAAACTTTAGATTACTTAAACTTATGTGCATTTCATGGTATTTTGCCTGCACACACCCTTCCTACGAGAGACGGCAAAACATGCCTCGATCACGTGATGCTTAAAACCCATTATCAGGCGCTCACTGCTGTTTTGCATTCAACGGTCACTGCTCATCAGGCGGTGTTGTTGTGTCTTCATCGTAGGCAAGCAAGAACATTTTCACATGTCCGTCTTTTCAACATCTAGTGTTGAAAAGTTAAATCTGGGAATATCTCAAATTGACTGGCAATCAGTTTATTTCGATCCCGATCCCAATTCCGCCATGGAATATTTTATTACGGAACTTCAACGTGAGATTGCGGCAAATACCATAGTTCTTAAATTATCCAAACGAAATAGAATTATTAAACCTTGGATAACTCCAGGCTTGATTCGTTGCATGAAACACAGGGATAGATTGCACCTAAGGTTGCGAGGGTCACCAAAAGATGATACCCTCAAACTTATTTACACAAGGTACCGTAATTTCTGCAACAGTTTATTAAAAAAAGTCAAAATTGCATATGAGAAGTCACTTTTGGAAACAGCAGGCAATAATAACAAAAGAATATGGGATGCAATTAAAACTATTACGAACACTAAGAAAGCAAAAGAACACACGACTGAATTGATAAATATGGGGCAGGAAAGGGAATCGTTGGATAAGGTAAATTCCTTCTTTGTTAACGTTGGTAAAGACTTAGCGGATAAGTCCATAGACTGTTTAAATCCTGACCATCTTTGCTTCGTAACTACAGAACCTAAGTGCTCTCAAACATCATTCGTTTTACTGGAAACAGATGAGATCGAAATACAGAGTTTGATCATGGGACTAAAGGATGCCTGTTCTGTTGGGTGGGATTCTATTCCTAACAATTTACTTAAAGACAATAGATGCTCCCTGGCTGCCCCACTCACATATATTTTTAATGCTTGCCTAACGCAGGGCATTTTTCCTACTGTACTAAAAAAGTCAGTGGTGCACCCAATTTATAAATCTGGTGATAAAAGCCTTGTCACCAACTACAGACCCATCTCGATTTTACCATCGGTCTCCAAGCTCTTGGAACGTATCCTCAACAAAAGACTGACAAACTATGTTGATACAAATGAACATCTCTCTAGAAATCAATTTGATTTCCGAGCCGGAATGTCTACAAATGATGCTGCCCATGAGCTCGTGGATTACGTGGTGAAACAATTGGATGCGGGAAGGAAGACCATAGGTATATTTCTGGACTTAGCCAAGGCCTTCGACACGGTTTCAGTGCCTCTGCTTTTGCAAAAATTAAAACGACTTGGCATTAGAGGAAATCAATACAAAATTTTTAAAGATTACCTCTCAAATCGGTCCCAATGTGTTAAAATAGGTGGAAATCTTAGCTGTGATCTTTCTTTTTCATTCGGTGTGCCTCAGGGCGGTATTTTGGGTCCTACGCTCTTTCTCGTATACCTTAATGAACTCTGTAACATTAATCTGACAGGTGGTAAAATTATTTCTTACGCGGATGATACGGTGCTCTTGTTCTCGGCGGATACTTGGGAGAATGTGTTTAAAACTGCCCAAAACGGTTTTAATATAGTAAACCACTGGCTACAGAAAAATTCTCTAACCTTAAATTCTAGCAAAACACACTACGTCAATTTCTCCATGAGTAACACTAATCCACCATCTTCGTCTTTAACTATAATAGCACACAATTACTGTAATAATAATATTTGTTCTTGTCCTAAAATAATTAATACAAATAAAATAAAATATCTAGGTATTTTTATTAACAATAATCTATCCTTTCGTTTTCATATAGACATGGTTGCTTCCAGGGTGCGAAAACTAACTTACGTTTTTAAAAAATTACGACTGGCAGCCGAGCCCAAACTAATTAAGCGAGTCTACCTAGCACTTGTTCAGTCAGTAATCCAGTATTGTATTACTGTGTGGGGAGGTGCGTCAAAAACCATACTAAAACCGTTGGAAGTTGCTCAACGAGCAATTTTGAAAGTCTGTACCTTTCAGCCGAATCGGTTTCCGACGTATCTTCTTTATCAATCCTGCGAAGTTCTCACGGTTCGGCAGCTTTTTGTACTCCAAGCTGTCATGCGTCAGCATGCTTACTCATTTTATGACAAGTCCACTTATCTGTCTAAGCGTAGACGAAATGTTATAGCATTAAATAAACCACCGACATTCAAACACGCATACACTCGTAAATTCTTCTGTTTTTTAGGTCCTTTTCTGTATGAGAGAATTAATCAGAAAACAGATATATATCCCTTAAATAGAAAGTTATGTAAAACTACATTAGTTAGCTACATTCACAAGTTGAGTTATGACGAAACTGAAAACCTTTTTTCAATAGCACAATAGTTTTTCTACTCACCCGGGATCACACACTCACTCACCCACACATTACACACAGGAGGTCGCTTATTCACTTTCACTTTTAATTTAATTTCATAATTATCCCAATATTGTTAATGCAATAATTTAATAATTTGATTTTTTTATTGTATAATTTGTTTAATTTAATTTAATTATCGTATTGTATTTTAATTTTGTCTTGAAATTTTATTTACTATTAATGCAATAATTTAATAACTAATTTTAATTTGATGTCTTTATTGTATGATTTATTTTTATAATTTGTTTCATTTCATTTAATTTTAATTATCGTTTTGTATTTTAATTTTTGTCTTATGATTTTATTTCCAATGCATGTAATTGATCTGTTGTTTTGTATTGTTAATGTTACCTATATTTAAGTGATGCCTAAATCTAGGGAAGAGCGCTGATGTCTGAAATACAGATATTATTATCTAGTTCAGACACAGATGTTCCTCACTAACATAATATACCTACATCAGATAGAAAAAAAAAAAAGCTCGTCGTCCACCCTTCCGGTAAGGACCGAGCCCGTGCCGTCGACGGCGCGTAGAGTACCACGTGCGCCTAAATTAGTTGTCAGCAAAATCGTAGAGTCCAGTAGGGCCGATGCCTGCTTATGCCTTGGGGAATTCAAGACAAGTGACGGATACAGGTGTGGTTTTAGTCAGTAAACATCTGATACGCCCTCATACCGGGAGAAGTCGTTAGATAGTTTCAAACCTCAACAAAAAGCACCCAAATAAATCGATTTCTAAGATTCTAACGCATTCACAATTTAAATTGTCACTTACGGGATATCTTCCGTGGTTTTTATTTATTTTGAGTTCCCGATATTTCGACGCTGTTGCAAGCGCCATGATCGCGGGATGACAAAACCACGGAAGATATCCCGTAAGTGACAATTTAAATTGTGAAACAAACCGTGATAGCCTAAAACAGTGTCTAACGCATTCGTTTGCAGATTCACCAGGTAGTTACAGATACATACATTTATTCAGTTGTGTTATTTCTGGGAATTCACTAAGTTTCAGTATGACACAAGCTGTTAGTCATTACTTCAATAAACAAGATTCCGCCGGTTACAGTATATCAGAGTCCACCCGCGCCGGTCAGAGAATTATCTCGCGTTAATTACGCCATTTGCTTACCGATTCATTATTTATCTGTTCTGTCCACTATCCACGGATAAAGGTAAAGCATGTAACTATAACATGATGTGTATGCACCAATGGTAGTGTTACGGGAACGAAGATGGCTGGTATCATAACATGACTGGCACTTGACCAGATTTAAAAAAAATTGTTTTAAAAGAGTAGTCATGGAGTTTCTTACTGGTTTGTCTCCATAAGAAACGACCAATTGGAACCGTACCTGGAACCTAAACTAAAAATTCGAAGACATGTGACATCCACTCTCCAAGAGCGGAGGCCTGAGCTCCAGCAGTGGGAACATTAAAACCCTGATTATGCTATAATAGGTACTTTATGCGAATATTTTAGGAGTTTCCTACATTCAGCATGATACATCCACTGTCAGAACTGATTTTTTGTAGAAATGGGATCAATCTGAAAAAATATATCTACATTTTAATAAAAAATATCCATACCAGTTCATGAAAGTCGGCATTCTGAGGTACTACAATAAAAATACTACCGGTTTTTTTTTGGGTTGAAACCCTTAATTGTTTTAGTCAAGTTAAATTATTAGGGTGCCATTTATGAGTAGTAACTTATACCGTTCTGTTCACAAGAATTGCAATATCCAATTCTCGTCGAAATGAAAGCCGACGTAATTTGCTTACGTGCCTTTCCTGAAACTGTCCACCCTCGCGTCAGCTCGTCCTCAGAATGTAACTTGACTACAGTTCATTTATTCGGCTTAGTCTGCGCTGCATGGAACTTGAGATAGTTTAGAATACTATATTATATTATGAGGTATATGACGATAGTTAAGTGGAAACTACATTAGACCGACGCTCACCTGGGTTACGCCCGCGCCGGATTTATACTTAAAACTACGTGGATTTAATGTAGCTCGTTGCCATACGTGTATCAAGACCGATGCGCCCGGTTACTTGACCCACGTCAGTGCAATGTAGATCACCTTTATGCATTATTGATGTGGTTTATGTGTGATTAGCTCCAAAATGTTCTTTGCCTAAGTTCAGAGATCTTTTTGTTTTGACAGTGGAAAGTGTCCTTGGCGAAGCAACAGGGAGTCACAGACTTTTATTAACTAAAAACCACCCTTCTTTAACTGCTCTATGTGTTTCAGGGCTACTTTTAAACAATCCTGCAGCCGTAGGCATCGGCCCTTGCGGGCCTGTCAATTTTCTCTTGTCCACAAGCGCACGCTTGCGGTCGTCGAAATCGCTTTGCGACTTCCCTGCCTACCATACCCATGGCGTGTTAAAATGTCAGACGTTTAAACGAGAAAGAGAGATGGAGCTATTCATCTTATATAGCTCTATCCCTTTTCCTCGTTTGGAAGACTTTTAACAAGTTTGACAAGTCATGGTACGCCCTCAGGTCGACTTCTGTGGCCGAGGCGTGAGGACTTTCCCACCACGCTTTTCGCTTCCTCTCCTTCGCTTACATAAGTTTAGGTTTAAATTAGATTTGCAAGCAAACTGTTTACTAAGCTAGATACTAGTATATAATTATCAGATAATTAGCTACTAATGAGATCGTTAATGACTGCTAATAGAGTAGGGTTACGCTAAAGGTACCTAAATCTTTGCACCGTGATTGGTCCATCGCCATTCCATACAGTTACGTCAGTATTTGTAAGTGTAAGTTAAGTGAGCAGGTTAAATAGCACTAAAGATAGTAGTCTGGTATCGTGTTCTCTTGCTCTTAGGTTAAACCTTTGCTATCATTATTACTGACACGTTTTATAATGGGCTCCACGAGGGGCGATATTCTATGTCTGTACGTAGCAAAACGGGGCGCATTCTACCTTATTGCCTGTTAGGTTTATTAAATGCTTATCTATATCCTCATATGAGTATACCTACGTATTAGATACGTCAATCTGAGCAAAGAAGCGGTACTTTGAACGAAAGGATTTAAATATAAATTAATTAAAATGTTTCACCGATTTCTAAATTAAGACTTGAACGTTGAGTAATATACTCAAAAAAACTGTCAAACTATACAAAATGCAACCTTAATAAACTGGCACAAAAGAGTCCGTACAGTACACCGTACTATATCATGACCGTGCTATCTAGTAGGCAGTCATGAGGCACAGTCAATGGTGCCCAGTTATACACACAGCGTATCCATACCCGTGCAACGCATCGTTACCGTTTCATCCACGTGTCGTTAACAAAACGCGCCAGGAAAAGTGGGTGAATAATTTTTACTGAGAAAATTATTTCCCATATAGATGTACAAAATGGGCTAAGAACGGTCGCCATACGCGATTGTAATCTGTATGTTCAGCGGTTTGGCCATGTAGCGAGCCATACACGGACCGTATCGGCACCGGCAAAATATAACGCTACAATGTTTGCCAAATTTGAATATTCTTATTTTACGAGCACCTCTGCAAACGGAAGGAAGTGATAACTTCCTTGCTCTGGATATGAGACGTCATATTGGAGACATTGGGGCACGGTCTAACATTAATGATATACTTTTGTATGAAGTAATTCATGCCTGACCGTGGCTCGGCCGTGCCCTTACCGTGCGCCGCGGGGACTCGGCCGGGGCACGGCGGTGTAATGTCGGTGGGTATTGTTTCCCGGCCGGGGCACGTCCCGGCCGAGACACGGTGTAGCGTGAATCATCCTTAAGTCTACTGTTGGGTATCGCAAATGGCCATTTACAATGTAGATATGATAATAAACGAAAACACTGCCAATACTCATCATTATGAATAACTTTTAGTATAGGACCAACCCTGAAATCGGTGTCCGATTTCAGGGTTGCACGGGTGCATAAGTCGCCAAAACGCACGGGAAAACTGAAACTTTTTTTGGGAAGTTAGGGTTGATCCCATAGGTACTAAAAGTTATTGATAATAACGAGTATTGCCAGTGTTTTCATTTATTGTCGTATTGTCATATCCACTTTGTATTGACATTACGCACGCATCTAATGGGATGACCTACGTCAGCGATCAATATTAATTGTACCTTTCACAATAACTTATTATTCGCGGAATGTTTAATAGTGCACTTAGTTTTAATAGACTTTCTACTTCTTCTAACGTCATCTTTCAAGATAGTTATACACCCTCTTAACCAACCACAATCTCTAATTCTTTTTATCGACTTTTTTAACCTATATGTGGAGGCTTCTAACTATGTAGTTAATTTGTTAATATAACACAGCTATATAGACGTTTGATAGTATATAAGCCTTCTGTAAACTAATATGTATTTTTTTGTCCTGTTACTGAAACAGTTGCATCAAAATCAAAATGTTTTTATTTCACATAGGCCTACACGGGCACGTATAAAACTTCAGAAGCTAGTGCACGGTTCCAATCGTTTCCTATGGAAAAGAACTGTCAAGAAATGCTATGGCTACACATTAAAAAATATATTTTACATTGAAAGATAATATGGTAAGCAAGTAAGTAGGCGTAAGTACTCTTTATATAATAGAAAACAATTGTTGTTTTCAAAATTTGTTTTGACAGATCAAATTGATGTCTCTGCACTTGGTTTTGATAACCCCCTGGCACATAATGCACCGAGTGCATTATTGTGTGTGTCACATACGTCATTTGCCAATGTTTTGCATGACCGTGCCCCATCTAAACATAGATGTGTGGGAGGCAGTATTTTCCATCACAACCACTTACACGTGGCACTGTCCAGCCCTGAACTTGTGACATAATAGCGAGAGAGCGGTTGATAAGCAGATATTAACTAGGAATAGGCCCTAAACACACTTTATGTGTTGGTAGACCGACGTTATGTTGTTTGTGGGTAGTCGTAATGGTTTTAGCGTTGACCTAGGTGAATTTTGGAACGTTTGGCAATAGAGTTTTTTTTTTAAGGTTGAGAAATCATCTATATGACTTCTCCCGTTCTGGGCCGAACGAGAGGGTGTGTAAGATTTCTACTGATTAAAACCCACTTTTGTTCCTTAATTGCTTTCATTTTAGGGTCCCGGGGCTCTCTTTCGTTCAACTCAGGGCCCCAGTAGGCTTCGACTCTGCCGTTTCCTGACATTGTCTCTTTGAGGCGCGCGTGGAACAATACGCGCCGTCAACGGACGTCCAGACAGCGAGCTACTCGGTCCGGACTGTAACCTGACGTCCGGACGGCGTGCTACCCATTGCTCGCCGCCCGCCTGCGCCTACGGTGGCAGGAAATAGGTAACTTCAAGAGATGGAAGTCTTTTATAGCAGCAGTGAAGTTAAGGAAGGCACGATACATAGGCAAATGCTTTACTTTTAAGGTTGCAATTTATCTAATAGATCAGGATTATAAGTGCTGATTTACACCGGATTGTGCGAAAGAGTTATCATGTCCCTGGAAAGCAAAAGGACAACTGAAGGAATATAGAAAGGATTGGTTCAGTAAAATATAATCTTGATCTTCGATGTAGAAATAGCACAACAGTTGCTAGGTACTCGTTCCTTGAGTATCTACATCTCAGCGGGACTTCGCCTTACAGTGTCCAATTCTAACAGACAGAACAAGGCTTCAAGATATCTATTGCTGTTATTACCAGGGCAAAGGTGGCTGCTGCGGTCACTCTCTAATCTTCACGGCATATTAACATCATCTCAATAACAGTTACTGATTCACATATCAGCGCGTTTATCTCGCTATTGTTAACTTTCGCTGCACATGCATATTGCTGATTATTATGTACTATATACACGATTATGCATGGTTACGTAATCGCGCACGTCACGTGACGAGTGACCCAGGACCGCACGACCACGGGTTCGACTCCCGCGCGTGTGTCGACGTCATCGCGAGACCGCACCACCGTCTATTGTTATTGTTTTGACTGCGTCTGCTGAGTGCGCAGGTTCGGTTCTTGCCAAGCACACAATACCGACGTCATGTGCGTCATCACGCAGAAGGTCAAGTTTCGTACTTCAGAAACATATATGATAAAACATCTGAGGTCGCAAAAAATTACACGGTGCTGCTTTTTTGGGGTTCTGTTCGGATAGTGTAAAACCAAATTTGCTGTTTCGATATAGATACAACGTCAAACTACGTGGTGCTCAAAAATCCTCGAAATAGATGGTCATTTTTCAAATTAGATTAGGTTAGGTTATACTTTATAACCTTAAGGGTACAGCTTTTAGGGGGATTACGGGGCATTCTACGGAGAAAATCATTCTGTTTTCTTTTAAAGTTTGCAAGCTACAACTATAATAACTTTATAACTCTGTAGGTTTACGAGTACTAGGGCTCGAGAATGCCTTCAAAAATTGCACATTATTTCTAAAAGTTTATAATTATACTTTAACGGCCTAAATTCTATAAACGTTAAAAATTACGTAAAACTATTAGTATCTATCCTATCTAATTATATCCCGAAACAGACAATTAATTTTTTATCTGTCTGCGGTGACACGTTTATAATTAAGTTTTACTGATTGCAGCCTTAATTGATTTAGGAGTAAAGCCTGTTGATAGTGTAATGCTCTCAAATTTCTAGTACCTACCTACTATCAAAACGGCTGTTTAATTATTCAGTCCTTTCGCAAATTTCGAATTTCCTGAACGTAGTTCTAAAACTTTCCAGACAATAATAACGAGGGAAACAATTGTACAAAACAGTTTTGCTAGGGTACCTACAGTCTCTGCGTCTTAGGTTCAGAACTTTTCAAAAGTCAACAACCGACTTAGTTTCGCCATGGGGTGGGCAAACTTGTGAGAATAGTCAATACGTAGGAACTGCTAGTAACAGACTGTGCTTCTGTTTGTCGTCTGTGAGCAATTAATATGATTCGCTAGCTGAAAACTTACTTATTCATCAATAAAGCAACGACTCTATCGCTTTCAAAAATAAACCTTGAAAATATTTTTTGAGATTATATTTGTTTTTAAAAAGCGTCAACTTTTGTTTTTTATTTTATTAATTGATGAGTCATTTGACCTCTACCTAATCCGATGGTAGGTAGCATATCATATATGTTTGATCAAGGAGCATGTTTGCCTACAAGTAAAATATTGGCTGTAGCTATCAGGAAATACAGACTCCGGCAGGGAATTAGCCTTGGCTGTACGTACAATTAATGGGTTCCCAAAACGTTTTACGCGTTTCGGGAGTTTGGTGGAATTCCACTAAGCTATTCCTACGCACACTAGATGAAACGAGACCAATAGAAAACTGTCGGTTCAAGACATTACGAGCTTTGATTCGACCACTGCGTTGTTGCATCTTTTCATGTCAAAAAGTGAAACTAAAAACGCAGCCATAATTTGTTTACAGTACGTAAATATCTGTCGACTACCTACATCCGTACACTTACCTACTTACATTGTAGCATCTCTCCAATTAACAATGCGCGATAAAAGTGCGAGCAACCAGCGTAGCAACAGAACACAATAAGTGCCGATAACTTTTGCCTGCATTTGCGTGATTGATTGATAGTATAATCGCTGTTTGTGATCCCCACAGCTGTTCCACACCACGAGTCGCATGTCTGATCGCAGGGTTGCCGCCTGATCTATGTTATAATATAGTGTCGTACCATATTTCTGTCAATGGTATAATATGTTATGGAAATATAATATAGTACGTAAAAACCTCAAAAGTAATTTTATCGCTAATTAAATTTTCAAATAAAATAATATCTTAAATTCAAAATACTAGTTTGTTACTTTGGGCTTTTGGGGGAGTCAAAAGTTTCGAGTTCGCTGCAGTCGCGTTCTAGCATCTTACTGCTTCTAATACGTTCCTAAACTTAATTTTTGTTAATTTTGTGTCATAAAAATATGGAATACTAACTTCCGCCCGCGACTTCGCCCGCGTGTTCATTCGAGATAAAAAGTAGCCTATGCTCTTTTCCATGTCAAAGGTCATATGCATGCCAAATTTCATCCAAATTCGTTTAGCCGTTTTGGCGTGATTAAGTAACAAATATCCACACTTTCATATTTATAATATTATATATATATATTATATATATATTATTATTAATTATTATATACATATATTATATATATATATATATATAAGGATTAGGATAACGCTGATTATGGTTCAGAGAACAGAAAATCTTGTAAAATAAATATCAAAATATAAAATCTACATTTGCAATGATTGAAAAAATACTACTCGAATACTTCTTTCAGCCCTACGTGTGGTAGCCGGGCGAGCGCGGCAGCGTGCAACACACTGACCCAGCCGAGCGGGATCACGGAACCAATAAGGAGATGGCACTTCAACAATTACTTTATCACTGCCAGTGATAACGGGTGCATTGTGTTCCATTCCTGTTCCGCATTACAGTTGCTGAAGAACTGGAATTCAGCTGCAGTCGATTAAACTCGAAACCGAGCCAGTGTTGTCAAAAGCTAGACAAATAAGCTGGTGGAGGCTGTATGCAGGAGGAATAAATCTAGGTCTAGTGGCACAGTTTTTTAGGGTGGCAAATAATCAAATAATTTCTCCCGCTGTGATTTTTACCGACTAAAATCTACCCGTGTTTTCTTAGTTGCCCTTTGCTTTGTTTGATGTTGTGGTGCAACTTAGGACAATAAACCGATGTCAATCAGTCAGAAGAGAAAATCGAATTGTCAGAATATAGCGCACAGTTTCAATTGGTCGTTTCCTATGGAGAAGAACTGGCATGAAACTCCATCGTTATTCTATTAAAAATAAGATTTTTTCTACAATATTTCCATATTACAATATTAATAGATGAGAGAACAATGTAGACCGGTTCACTTTGTACTCAAAAGCACAATAACAATAGTAATCTAGAATCTACAATGTTCTTACATTCATTGTAAAATGAGGCTATACAAAAATAAAAATAAACCTATCAATAAATGATAGATTAGTCACTAATGAAATAAGATGGCTGTGGTGTAAACCATATACAAAAACGTTGCAAAAGTAATGTCGCAAGAGAGGAAAAAAGTGACAACGTAAGTAATGAAAGTAAAACAAAGATGGAACAGTTAATAGTGATTACACGAATGCCATTAATAATGCCATTAATCGATATATTATACATCTAAGCAGATGTAAATTTAAAAATGCTATACTTAAAATTCTAAAGGCTCAGCAGTAGGCTCGACAGGTTTTGCGTAATTTATATATTTATAGGCTAGACATAATACACCAGGCCTTAATTTTTCTTCAATAGAGTATTGTTCGTTTTCTTTTAACTAGTTAAAATTAATTTACCCCTGTCATAGTTAACGTTTGCTAACACTTTGTTTTTTTATTATAACTAGTAAAATCTTGGAAGTTAGTTAATGTTAAAAGGACCCTTCCTAACTCGTCTACAGGTTACCGTGAGCATGGTTTCATCCAATGTTTGATAAAGAGGAACGCCTGAAAGCTCCATTGGCTCCGATATTTACACGAATATTTCAACAGAATTTGTTTCAATCTTTGTCCACCCATCTTATTTCGAAATAAACTTATTTTTGTAGTTTTTTGTATAAATGATCAATTTTGTGTAACATTTAGATACAGTGGAAGCACTATTGGGTATGACTAATCGAAATGTCCCATAAATAGTGCTGTCAGTATTAGTTTGAAGGAAAACTCTCCGTCACCGCTCTCACACTCGCGTCCACGCGCCCTTCGTCTGTTGCCAGCCAGAAGCCTAGCTTATCCTTATTGGCGGTAACAGTCCGTGATGTGATAAAATGTCGGATGTCAGCAGCTCGTGTATCTCGCCAGTTGTTATGATCCGATACTTTCCACACACGTGCCCGATAACTATTGTTTCAGCCTTTATCGATATTCGCCCATTTCAAACTAGATATCTGCTGAGCGTGTGTATGTCGTTAAATGTGATGTATTCGTGTACGTGATGCGCTCAAAAACCAGTTTCAGTTGGGAATATGTAGATACGACAAACAATAAGCTTGTTGATGTCATTGTTATTGACAATTGGCTTTATTTTGATTCTAGTTAACTTTCTGATTCGCGATTTCTAGTTAACTTTCTTTCTGGTCGCGGGAATCCGACGGATGCGAGACGCACAGGACCGGTCGCTGTGGCGACCCTTGGGGGAGGCCTATGTCCAGCAGTGGACATAGGCCTCCCCCAAGCAGTCAGTGGTCTTTCGGCTGAGATGATAATGATGAACTTTCTGATTTATCCTGGCATTCATAATTCCTATGTTTGATGTGCAATTGGAAATTCTCGGTAAGAATGGTGTTTGTCAACTTTCAGGTTATTCGAAGCTTTAATTAAGCACTTTACAAACAGCACGATCGTAAATTCTGAATTATCAATGCCTGATCAGTGGAAGGTACTAATCAATTGGTTAGCAACTTAAGGTTAGAGCGTAGAGTCCACGTGAAATGAAATAGAGACTCAGAAATAAATTGTTACATTTGCGAAAAGCAAATAACATTTGATTCATCCTTAGCTATTTCTTTGCAAGTTATGAGTGTGACCCATTTGATAGGGAGTCTCCGCCGCTGGTGAGGGCCTGAGCATGGAACTAGAGGTTGACGTCGTCCTAAAAAACACTTTACGTTTCCGTTACAACACACTAATTTAACTTATCAATTGCTAAACTCGGATGGTCGGTCTAATCGGAACATTGTTATTTATAGAATTGGCGTAGAATAGGGATCGGTGACGTATTTTTTGGCTTCCAACCGAACCCAATAAGGAACACGAAATCTTAGTAAGATCGTTTTTTGCTCATCTGCGCAGATGTTTTATCGAGATTTATGCTATATACTATGCAAATACCACGAAATTTAGGTCAAACTGAAAATCTGTGTATGTGTACTTGACTAAAACAGGCAACACTATGGCGAGTATTGCCAGTGCTTTGATTTACTGTTGTACCTATTGTCGTCTCTACATTTGTATTTTGGTTTACTTTCTGCAGGCTCACCGGGACTCTTAACCGCATAAGTTTTCGAATTCAGGCGAAAAATACGTGCGGGTGTCACCATTGCGTAAACCGTCCGAAGAACACGGTGGAGTATTCGATGAAAGTGTGTTCCGCTTGGGCGGACCACAGTGTCTTCATGGAGACTATCGGCGACTGCGACCTCTCGTGCTCTGCAGCGGGAGAGAATGGGATGTGGTCACCTCCTTCTCTTTCTGCGAAGCAGTAATGCTGGCGAGTGAAAAGGCCGTAAACGTAAGGGAACAGGCATCCTCACGATAGAACACCTGATAGATTTCAGAGGCTCTTAATTTAAAAAGCTTATTTAGCGGCAGATTAGAACCAATGAGAAAATGCCTCAAGGCTTTAAGTCCGCCTCTGTACTGTTGTGTGCATAAACAATTAAATAAATCAACGGGTCCTGAATTCATGGATGCAGCCGAGTTGTTTCAGTGCAGTGTTTCAAGGCGACTCGCAAACAAGACACACAAATAATTAGCACGCGCACTACATGTGTTCGTCCATTGTTTCTGCAGACACATAAATCCGTAGTAGTGGTGACGCAACTGTCTGTCCACGTGTGTGGAGCCATGCGCCGCGCGTTACTACCCGCAGCCAGCAGCCTGCGAGCTTCCACGTGTATATTACGGAAATATTGACGCCGTGAAACGGTTCTGTCAGGTGTAAAAACTTCTGTGCAGGTCTTGAACTTTAATTCAAGTCTTTCACATAAGTTCTTGCTGCCGTTTTTAAGTGAATAGGTTTCTTTTAGTCAAGGTTGCTTCATCGTCGCTTTCCATCAGGTGAGATAGTGGTATTTGACCATAGTGGTATTTGATTTTTTTGTTTCCATGGGAAACCCTTGGTCCCGAAATGCAAAGACCAAAGAAGGAACATAGGTGCGGTTTTAGTCAGTAAAAGCGTGACGCGTGCTCAGCCCAACAGAGGAAGAAGTCACTGGATGATTTCCCAACTCAAAAAAATAAACTCCATGTCAGTTCATTTCTTTCGAATATCCATTTAGAAAAGTAAAAGCTCGCTGAATGTGTATTGGCTTCATCTACACTAATATAATAAAGAGGTAAAGTTTGCTTTTTTGTTTGTATAAGGTTAATCTGTGGAAGTACTGGTCCGATTGCTAATTTTTTTTCACCAATAGAAAGCTGCTGTATTCCTGAGTGACATAGGCTATATTTTATGTACGCGAGCGATGCTGCGGGCTAAAGCTAGTAGATATATAAAGTTACTTCGATAGGTGAGTAATCACACTGCACGTTGGCGCCACGCTACGTGTTGCGTTGGCGATGCTGCATTATTGATAGTGCACGCGATGCCGAAGGTCCAAAGTACGGATCTCATTTAGTACATTATTAATTCAACTATTATAGCATCCAGTATGTTCCTTTTTTAAATAGTATAATCTTAGCTTGACTGCGATCTCGCCGGATGGTAAGCAGTGTTGCAATCTTTGATGGTGATGCGCACTAGTTTATTAAGAGCTTATAATTCACTCTAGACTTGAAGATATCTAAATTACAATCAGACGGGAAGACCGCAGCAGGCAAATTGTCCCAGTGCTACGATGTACCCAGTATAAACGACGAGATCACTAGTTAGTTATCTTTTCTTCTTATCTTTTAGCCTTCCCAATGATCGGATAGCACACGTAGATTTAATAAAATTAATGAGATCTTAGAAGTTAATATTATTAGAAAAGTACTGTTACACTGTGACGGTTACATATAAAGCTCAACAAAGCAGAGCTTTCGGTAACTATTATGCCCGCTAGAAAAAAGTTTACCTGTGGAAAGAACACTGGAGGTAAACCTCTATTAGGATTGGTTTTAGTCAGTAAAAGTCTGACACGCCCTCTCGTTCCACCCTAGAGCGGGATAATTTCCATAAGATTTCACACAAAAAAAATATTTTGTGATATTACAAAATCAATTTTATTGTGTTATAATTTTAATTATTTTTACAGACTCCTAACTCTGTATGGGACATCAGATCATAGGGAACAATGGATAATTCAATATGGCTTGGTATGTTTTACGCTTACATACGCATAAAAACAAACGAGAGGTCACCGCTCATACCCCTCTTCTCCGGCAGGGTCGAAACCTACTGGGGCCGTGGGTTGAACGAAAGAGAGCCCCGGGACCCTGGAATGAAGGCAAAGAAGGAACAGGAAGGTGGACTTTAGTCAGTAGAAGACTGACACGCCTTCCTGCTCCCCCCAGACATACTGATGATTTCTCACCTTAAAAATACCTCTAGCGCCAACAGATCAAGAATGCGAGACAAAACTAAATAGCAGTCAATAGTCATATAAAAATGTTGGTCGGCGCGTTCTCACGTCTGCGCCGGCGCAAGAATTCTATCAGTTATGATAACAGCTGCATGTTGTGTCTGTCTGCTGCTTAGACTAGTCCGTGACCCTGGCCGTGCCTCGTGGCTAGCTTTTTGATAACCTTGCCTTGGCGGCTGCACTCAAGAGATTTTTTTCGATAGCATAGCATCAGCTTTATAATATTCCCACTGCTGGGACTCAGGCCTCCTCTCTAGGAGAGGGAATGGGCCGTAATGCACTACGCGGGCCCTTTGCGGATTAGTGGATGTAACATGTCTTCGTATTTTAGGTTCTAGGACATGCCGATTTCCTCACGATGTTTTCCTTCGCCGTTTTGAGAGCATTGGTGATGAAATAAATTACACAAAGTAATGCGCCTGGCTGAGTTTGAACCCGCGACCTACAACTTGTAAGTCGGGGCACTTTCCACTGGGCCACCACTGCTCCGATATTATCGACTAGCTTTAGCCCGTAGCTTCGCCCGCGTACATAAAATATAGCCTATGTCACTCAGGAATACAGCAGCTTTCTATTGGTGAAAAAATTTTTGCAATCGGACAAACAAAAAAAACAAACTTTAACTCTTTATTATAAACAAGCAGCGCGTCCCGGCTTCGCACGGGGTAGACAATTATTTATTTTTGGAAATTTGGATATAAAACACTTTTTTTAGTGACTTAGGACTCATTTTTCTACACCTTCGGTTACATTGTTCCAATTTTACCAAGGATTTCTATTTTTTTTCAAAATGAAATGTAGCCTATGTCAAATTGGAAGAATGTAGCATTCTATTGGTGAAAGAATTTTTTAAATCGGCCCAGTACTTTTTGAGCCTATTCATTACAAACATACAAAAATAGGTACAAATCTTTCCTCTTTATAATATTAGTATAGATATAGATTAGTGTAGATGACAGCCAGGATATACGATAAATCCGTAATATTTATGTTATAGTTAAAGAGTGACTAGGTTACTTCTAGGCAAGCGTGCTCCATAGTCGAATACATCATCATTATTATCAGGTGGGTGAGATAGTGGTCAAACGCGAGTTTATGCATAATTGAAAAATGATATGATGATGATCGATAATTAATATGTGTGATAATGATGATGATGATCGATAATTAATGATATGACGATAATACCGATACGATCGATAGTCCTATACTAATATTATAAAGAGGAAAACTTAGTTCGGTTGTAATGAATAGGCTTAAAAACAACCGGACCGTTTTTAAAAATTCTTTAACCATTCGTAAGCTACTTATTATCCACAAGTAACATAGGTTAAATTTTATTTTGGAAAAAATAGGGTTCTTCGGACACAAGGTGAAACAATCATGTTACATATAATTTATATGGCAGAACAACGTTTGCCGAGTCAGTTAGTCTTTTATATAAATAATAATGCTAAATATCGAATAAAAACCCCATTAGGTTTGAGAGGGCAACAAGTTTCGTTCCTCTCTAGTGGTGATGATTGGAACTTTTTATTTTCCACTCGTTCCGTTATAGACCGACCGGGAGTCAAAATGCAGTAATGGATTGTTAAAATGTTTTTAATTACGACTTTCAGGAACGATTTGTTTTTTCCTTTAATGACCGGATAGGAATAAACACATGGAATAATTATATCCATCATATGGCAACGATGGATATAATTATTCGAAGTCAGGTTGGAGAAGTGGAATAAGTTTTTATTAGGTTGGAAATCATCAGAATTACTTTTCCCGCTCTTGGGCGGAGAGGGAGGGCGTGCCAGACTTTTAATGACCAACACCCAATTCTTTGTTCCTTCTTTGGCTTCCGTTCCTGGGCCCCGGGTTTTTCTTTCAGAACCCAACCTATGGCACCAGAGGCTGCCG
This sequence comes from Mythimna separata, assembly GCA_030763345.1. Lineage (NCBI taxonomy): Eukaryota > Metazoa > Arthropoda > Insecta > Lepidoptera > Noctuidae > Mythimna > Mythimna separata. The sequence continues at coordinate 21,870,939 of CM061169.1, forward strand.
TGTGATTACCGGGCGGCCGGACGGCAAGCTAGCTATTGCTCGCCGTCCGCAAGCCCAAGCCCAAAAGTAGAATATGTCTAAATGAGCAATAATGGCTTAAGTTACACATGTTGAACAATTTAGCCACAAAATCGCATCGCGCACTACTATAACTAAGTGTCCTCAGTGCGCCTGAGCATATTGCTAGACACGTGACCAAGGTCACTCAGTTGTTTACACCACTTGTAATCTACCTTAATTAACTATCTATTGACTCCTGACCTAATATATGTCGATATATCTATTATTAACTGAATTCAGATTGTATGAAGAGTGATTAGTTTAATGCATTTCGCCACGTTCGCTGCTGAACATCGATATCGCTCTTACGGCTAGTGTTTTCATCAAAAACTAAAACTATCAGTAAAAGCATTAACATTTACTTGACCATAGCTGTCATAATGGCAAATGTGTTTCTTCATCCAAATAACAGCTAAACTAAAAGTCAATAGAGTTGCCGCTACGCAAACGTCGTAATTACCCCAAAAACACGTGGGGAGATTTTTTTACTCATGACAACATCGCAACATCACTGTCCAGTAGTGCCATATGTCAAATGTCATTTGATGTTTAGGGTAAAGGCGGGATATATATTGCTAGCTAGTTTAGTCCTTTAAATATTTTTGGACCTATTGTTAAAATTCTAAAAGCATTTGTGATTTTAGAATTTTAACCCCCCATGGTATTTCTGTCCATTTCCTCGAAAGCTGACTGTACCTAATTGATTTGTATTCCATACTCTAACTCGAACATACTCTCATCCACCAGTCCACCCCGGGCCCACGACCACCTGGTGGATTATGGCCCATCCCTCTCCTAGAGAGCAGACTTGAGTCCCAACAGTAGGATTATTATAAGGCTGATAATGCTAATGCTACACGAACTCGCACTCCTTCCTTTCTTTTATATTTTCGTGGCATGGTTCTGCTACAATCGTACATATTAAAAAAAAAACGGGCAAGTGTGAGTCGGACTCGCGCACTGAGAGTTCCGTTTCCGTTAAACTTTTCTTGATAACGAGGCATCTATGCCACCGGGGCATTTATTCCCGCCTTTACCCTATGTCTTTAAAAATAATATTATTTTTTAAATAAAATCAGTTTGAACGCATCCATAATGAACGCAGTGAAGTCAATACAATTTTGTCAAAATGACAGTGACTATAGCTTTAACAGCCCCTCAATGAGCAGTAAAGGTTAAGGGCTAAAGTAACAATCAAACCAACGGTTAAAATTGTGAAGAAACGAATTTAACCGTCATTATTACTTTATATCGTTACTTTGGCTGTTACCTTTGATGAAAAAACTGGCCGTTAGACAGAGTAAACTAAATTACTTGTGTGAGAGCAGTGGTGGCCCAGTGGTAACTGCCCCGACTTACAAGTTGTAGGTTGCGGGTTCAAACCCAGCCAGACGCATTACTTTGCGTAATTTATTTCATCACCATTGCTCTCAAAACGGTGAAGGAAAACCTCGTGAGGAAACCGGCATGTCCTAGAACCAAAAATTCGAAGACGTGTCCACACTGGGCCCGCGTGGTGGATTACAGCCTATTCCCTCTCCTAGAGAGGAGACCTGAGTCCTAACAGTGCGAACATTATAAGGCCGATAATGCTAATGCTTATTCTTGTATAAAATTTCACGGTTTAGACCTAGTAGTTTCGGCTGGACGTTGATATGCCAGTCTGTTTTGCTTTTTAGCTTAAAGTATAATAAACTAGCTTTAGCCCGCAGCTTCGCCTGCGTACATAAAATATAGCCTATGTCACTCAGGAATACAGTAGCTTTCTGTTGGTGAAAAAAATTTAGCAATCGGACCCGTACTTCCACAGATTACCTCATACAAACAAAAAACAAACTTTACCTCTTTATTATATTAGTATAGATTATTTATACGCGATCCGATCGAATACGCAGCTCATTCATCCGAGGTAGTCTTGGTGTCTGTGACGTGGGGGAAAAACTGCAAGAGTGTCGTCTGCGATGGTATGGCCACATCATGCGCCGCCCTAGGGAGTACGTCGGCCGGAGATGCATGGATATGACTGTTCTTGGGGCTAGGCCCCGTGGTCGCCCTCGCAAGCGCTGGCTGGACGTCGTCAAGTCCGACATGAGAGCCAATGGCCTTACTGGGAAAGATATTGAAGATCGGGCAAAGTGGAGTAAGCTTAACAGGAAGGCGGACCCTGGCAACGGCCGGGATTAACGCCAGGCAGAAGAAGAAGAAGATAGATTATTTATACAACTACTGCTCTATTACAATAGTTGCTATAACGCATTTCAGCAAAAAGCGCCAACGCACAAGCGTAAACGACACTACGATGTTCTGCCTGAAAAGGCTCCATGTTGAATTCACAGAAAATGGTTTGCGCTTTTATAACTTGGTTTGACGTTGAGAATTAAGTAATATATGACGACTATGGAAGCTGCAACATCGAAACGAATGCCTATAGTTTTAGAGCAGTTGGTTCTATGACGGCTGGCCGATCTCAAAAACCATCTCTCTTCTCTACCTACATAGAATAAAGTAAAATCGCTTTTCACGTCTAACTGTGCATCGGATTTTGATGCGGTTTTCACTAATAGAAATAGCAATAAATGAGAAAGGTGAATTGGGTATATTTTCTACCCGAGCGAAGCCGGGGCAGGTCATTAATTTGGTACAATTATCTGATAGTTCCGAAAATTCATGGTCGTTTTATGGTAGTCGTCAAAACTATGTAGTAGTCTCCAACGACTACGTTTCCACACGATGCTCGATTTATTATCTGAAAATTTTAGTAAAGATCGGGTAGGCAAATTGTGATTTTGGACCAAGGAATAACTTTTACCTATCAATACTCGCGAAACGAGACACATTAGGAAGACAATAACACCGCGATCGCATGAGACCGGTCGGGGATTCATGAATTAAAAGACATTGTGTTGTAGCGACATCAATGACATCACATAAGCAACTACGAATCTTGCATTGCACAATCAAAGGTCTCCGCGCGATTTGAATAGATACAACAGCCCGAAATCATCTCTCGGGCAGTTGCCCACTAGACATGACTCGGTAGGAGGATCCTCCCTTTTCAACGGAGGTATGTATTTGTACTTTACTCTCTCTACAGTGTCTACCGCAGAGATAGTGATGTCGGCACGAGTGTGATACATTAGACGCTCGTTTTCCGCATAGCAACAGCTGATCACGGGTCACGGGTGATACGTTATCAGTACTTCAGTTATCTCGAGTGTTATATTTTTGCAACGCTAGTGTCTGATCACTACTTATCGTAAAGCAGTGCATTATTTGTTGACAAAATATTTGGAGATAATGAATTCCGACATGATAATCTTAATTTCTAGAATATATTTATTCGACAGGAAAAAATCGGGATATTATAAAAAGAGCGTCGGAAAAGCATTTCAATGTAAAGAGAGGAGATGCAGGCGTAGGTATATAGATGGACTACCACCATATAGATGGATAGTATTTTCTATGTAAATACCTTTATGGAGACTCTCATACTGCTTCATGATTCTATCTCCAATCATTAAGTCCGCCTTTGTACTGTTTAGTAGTGCATAAAGTTTTAATAAATAAATATTTCTACGATCTTGTAACTTGTAGGTACCTGCAAGTTTTCAGCAGTAGAATCTAAAAGGCTAAGCGGCTGATTTTGATAGCATTAAGTAGGGTACGACGAAACCACGCGTCGGCACAGCAAGGACATTGCATTACGCTGCCCGCCCACGACCGATATAACCGGTGAACGATTTTTTGTAGATGAAAAATAGAACGGATAACAATAGTGCAACAGTCTTACAAAAAGTCGGTCAGAATATACTATAGGATTATAATTTGTGATGATTATTGGTCCTACAAAAAGTCTGACGTGAGCGGGCAGCGTAATGCAGATATACTAAAACCCGGAATAAAATGTAGGTCATCCAAACATTTGTCATCTCGATAAGTTTATCGATGGTAGCAGATAAGAGTGCTGTTGTGTGGCGGAGCACACTCCTCAGGGCGAGGCCGGGACATCCACGTGCGAGCCCCGCCACGTGGCGCTCTCTCACTTTTTATCTCTTTCGGTCTACTCAAACTCGACATTGAGAGCGCGATAAAACAGCTTTAGCAACAGTAGCTTTACTTATGACAGCACAGTTTGAACTACTTGACACACTGCGGGTTTAAAATAGGTTCCGATACGAGTTTTGGTCATTGTTTATAAACATTTATAAATTGATTTCGCGAGTTTCGTAATCCTTCACCTGCAGATAGATCTGTTCTTGGTAAAACCGCGAGACAAGCAAGAGTTTATCTTTTTGTGTTTTCTTGATTACTATCCGGGTTCAAAGTAATGAAAACTAATTAATGAGGTGTATTAATTGGCCAGATTACTAACTAACTATGGATTGGGCGCGCCAGAAATATGGTCCCTCTTTGAGGAGTGGTTGGAAAGACATCACGGCGTCCTCACCTTCCATATGACGTAGGTCCTCAACAGAAACAGTCATCATTGTGTGGATCACCTGGAGGTCACAGTGCAGTGGGGCATACGGTAGAGGTTTGCCCCGCTTGGCCGAAGCACTACAATGTCCTTGTAGAGGCGATCTGCGGCCACGACCACTTGCGTCGGGCACAGCGCGGGCGGTACAGCTCATGGTTCGGAGCGAGGAGGAATGATAGGCGACACTTCCGCGAAACAGTAATGCTGGCAAAGGAGAAGGCCGCATACGCGAGGGAATGGCCTTCACGCCCCAGCCACCCAGATCCCGACCCCGATTTCCAATATCTATAAAACTAAGATTACCTAGAACAGTCGCGAACTTTGGAGATAATGGCAGCGAACAATAAAGGCTATCATTAAAATGGATGATTCCACACTTTGAAAAAAAAAACACTATCTTCAAGAGTTACGTGAGACACTGAATCCGGTGACTAGGATGACCTGTGTTATTTAGGTACGAAATTCAGACTAAAACGAAACTAATTCATATTGTAGTCGGTCATATACTCTGCCGTCCAGCCCCTTAAGCGCGCGAAAAAAGCGTAAAAAAACCCATTTTTTACTGAGCTTTAGGGGCTGGACGGCAGTACTCGTACTAGCGCTGAGATACCGAAATGTGCAAGCGCTAATATAGTACATTATGATACAAGTGTGTAATGTGAGTCATTATCGTCGCGGTGTTATTAAGACCCGAGCCATGGCGAGGGTCTTAAGAGAACCAAGAACGATAATGACTAATTACTCTCGTGTATCATACGACGTTTTTCGACACACTTGTGAAGAAAATAAATTAAAAATCAACTTTATTTAGTAGGTATATGAAAAGTTTATTTAAAGAAACAGTTCGTAAATGTGCAGTCAGTAAAGTTATAATAACTATTTTGGCTGTATAGTGGTCCCATGACATAGATTTTCTACTTGAAGGTGTTCAGCACTAATCATTATCCTCATAAATAGTTGTTGTAGGCATTTTTGTAAAATCTGTATTTTATATTTAAATATGGCGGCAAAAAAAATTGACTTTTCTTAAACGCGCGCATGCGCGAAAAATAGCGGCCATAGACTAGCTACTCTAGCTCTTGGTTTAGAAAAAATAAGAATGAGGTTGCATATAAACAGAAAATACAAATTTGATGAAATATTTGATTAAATAAATATGTAAAATTTTAAACAGTTTATTTAAACACGAAATTGCATGAAATAAGTAAGTAAAACACTAATTTATGCTATTGAACGCAATAACAAATTTTATTCTTTTTTGTCTTAAAACTCTTTTTGACAAAAAAGAGGCTAAACAAAAAGGTTCTAACTACATTACCGCACATGTGCATAATAGTAATCAAAATGTCACAGTTTGGTAACGAGCCCCTTTATATACCTAAGTGCAGTGCAATAACAGCCACTTTATGAGCAAGTGTGTCGAAAATGAATATATCCGCAGGAGAACTATTACCGAAATAGGTCGAAGAATCGCCAAACTTAAGATATAGTCGTAGGTATTAATATTAAAATTATCAACGCAGCAGCAGCTGATTTATAACAATATTAACGTGTATGTGTGTGTGTTAGTTATCGAGTGCATTTTAATCCGCCAGTATCGATGTAGTGTCGTGTCAATGACGGTCAAGGCTTTTTTTTATATCCACGTGATTATGACATCTATGCATTTTTTATTAAACAAAAATTACATAAACAAGAAGTATTTAATGATTAATTGATTATTTTGTTTATAAACATTCTCCTATCTTGTCAGTTTAGTTTTATTATTGTTTCACTACTGAATCAGTTGTTAGAACTTCTGTATAATAAGTTTGGATGACTAACACAGGCTCTCCTAAAGATAATTTTAAAGTGTCATAAGGGAATTAATTTTCAACTATTTAGTACAACCAAAAAAATTTGCTTGTTTCAAATTGATTTACACTACTGAAAACTGAAACTGGATTTATAGGAAACAAATTTTCTCTAGTCATTTGTGCAAATCTTTCTTTTTGAAGAACCAACAGACATACACCTCCATCGTTCCTTGGTAACGTAACTTATTTTTGTTGTTCGGGCATAGTGACGGAACCTTTACTACGGAAACTCCTAAGATTACTAGAAAAAGTTTAAATGTGAATATTTCAATGGTATATCCGACTTATCACGTCATCTGATTTCTCTAGCTTCTGGGAAACGAGTGCGAATTCAGATAAACATGTCGTCCAAATCCGTAATCTGAAAAGTACTAGTCGGCCCGAGATTTTTAGATCTTTATTTCACGGGTTCAGATCGGACGTAGAGCAAAGTTGCTCAACTGTTCACGTGACAGAAAAGCTCTCGCCACTAGATAAGCACAAATTTATCGGCATTTTATCTTATTATCATCTTCTTCAGAAGATCACGTAACAAGAAATAAAGCACATATTAGGTACGTGGCTTATCCAGATCTCTAAATTTAAATCTAGACTAGTTAGCTTCCGGCTGATTTTAACTATTTTGTAAAAAAAATAGACGTATCCCTACGTCACATCCGCAAATGTAACAAAACCGATTTCGTAAATTATTACAACACCTGATTGACGTCATGAAACGTTTCTATGTCAATTCATAATATTTATTATAAACAATCTGTTGTGAGGAAGTCTGCACAGTAAGCTAATTCCAACGAAATAATGAAACCTTATTTAAAATTTACATTAGACCTATCGCAACACCTTGATGATTTGATGTGTGAAAATTGAACGAAGGATGACAAAAAATTTGTTTACAGTTGAGTTTGTGTGACCCCCGTGCGATGGAGCATTGTGCTCACACCTCACAGAGATTTCATCATAATCACCTGACGGGACTCGCTGGGGTCAAAGCTAGCCATTCAGCAAGCGGGATTGTTCCCAAAAGTGCGCTCCAGAAGTTATTTGATAATTTTCCACCCCAAAAATAAAGACTGTTTGAATAAGTTAGATATAAGCAATAATTTTATTTTTTTGGTCCTTTGTTTTTTAAATTGGGTGTTGAATATTACATCCAGGACCAGGCCCTTGTAATGTCCGAGGGTCACCATTGTGCAGTTTGGCGCCGGCGATCGCTCGCGCCGATCCCTGTTTCAGGCTTGGTCCAGACCGAGAAGGCATGCAGTTGCCTCCTGCAAAACAGTAATACTAAGTGGACACCGCATGCGTAAGAACGGACATCCTCACACCGCAGCCACCGAGACAAGTCGTTTCGGGAGACGCATGACTAACGGCTATCGTAGGCGTGGGTTTGCGGGCGACGAGCTTTGGGTAGCTCGCCGTCCGGCCATCCGAAACAATCCGAGCTCCATTCGTCGACGGTGCATAGGGCTCCATACGCGCCTCTAAGAGATGTCAGTAAAAGGGGCCCAGTAAGGCTGATGGCGACTCCCGCTGGGGCCATGGGGAAATTTTGAAAAGAATGCCCGTGGTTCTAGAACGCAAAGGCATACTGAAGAAACAGTAGTGAGTTTTTGCTAGTAAAAGTCTGACACGCTCTGTTGCTCAACTCAGAGTGAGAGAAGTCATTAGAAGTTATCGTACCTCTTCAGTAGACATTTTTGTAAAGTATTTTTTATTTTATTTTATTATGCATAGGCTCGCGTTTGACCACTATCTCACCTGATGGTAAGCGATGATGTGGCCGACGATGGAGCACGCTTGCCTAGAAGTAACCTATTCACTCTTGACTTGAAGACTCCTAAGTTGTAGCTATCAGGAAACACAGACTCTAGCAGATACAGATTTCTACATGTTATGCTAAACTTTATCGTAAACTTGGACCAGACGAAGATAGCGGAAGTATTAGTTGAAGAAATGTTGCGTGAATCACGAATGAACTGAGATAAGATGCAGATGATAATCATGATAGTTGTTTGATGTCTTATCACATTCAGGAGTGTTATGATTACTGTGTAAAAATGCTTCTGAATCAGCAGACGTGTGTTCTCGTGAAACACGAGCCCTCTGACGTAAGCGACGCAACAGAATACGTGCTAGGCTTACGTTCTCGCGGATTTGGTCATTCCACAACTATGTAGTTGCCAAGGGTATCTTGGAAACTGATATTAGGTAGTTAGTTACCGATCGCTCAGTTGTGAGAAAATAATCTTACGAGACCATAAAAGAAGCGACAGAAAATATCTAACCAAGATTTTTGTAACCGATAACTTGATTTGAAAGAGTGACCATGGAGTTTTTTGCATGAACTCCATCGATATCTATCTACGCTTTGGAACGTGAAATTTAGCTTCATTGCTTTTGACTGACCAACATTTTGACAATTCTAAAGTGCCTTTTATTTAAATAAAATTTTCTGATTTCTGAAAAAGAAAAGATTTTTTTTAATATGTATTAGATACATATGATATGATAGACACCGTCAACCTTATTTTGAAATCATCAGTTTTCACAGAAACTCATAGTTTATTCAAATTACTGTTTATGAGAATTACATGTGTTTTTAATATTTAAGAGTATATTAAGTATGCCGCCTAACTAAATTAGCGAATCATCTGCCTAGCCTTTTCCGGGTCGGCTTCCAGTCAAACCGGATTTAGCTGAATGCCAGCATTTTACGAGGAGCGGCTGCCTACCAGACCTCCACAACCCACTAACTGGGGTAACACGGTACTTCATAGCAAGACTGGAGTCAGATTTACTGGCTAACTAATTAGCGAATGAATTCGATAATGACGCGATTGTTCGCTGAGTCACAAGGCGAATGAAAACCGACACAGCTGCGATTTAAGAAAAGTGATTAAAGTTTTTGACCTCTTAAGATCAAAGAATATTGACACTATAAAAGCAAAGGACGTTTTTAATAACATTTACATCAATATTACATATTAAAAATATGACTAAAAGAAACCACGGTAGCAAAAAGTCAACTCATAACTCGTTTACTAAAGTATTTTGAAGTAATATTAAAAAAAAAAACGTTTCTCGCAAAAAAAATATCTTGATTGTAGGCAGTATTATTTTAAGCTGCGGGAACGTTCGAAAGAGCGACCGCGGCCATAGAACGCAAAAAGCAACTGAAGGACACAAATGGGTTTTAGTCAGTCAAAATCTGGTCCTCTTTGTCCACCCTAGAGCGGGAAAAGGTGGCCTCCTAAAAAAAGGCTTTGCAATATTTTATTAACAATTTTCAGTGGTCAACGCTAAGCCTATCCTCTTCTAAGAGTCCTTTTTAGGAGAGGAGGAAGTCTGAGTCCCAGCAGTGGGAAAATTATAAGGATGATTATGCTATTTTATGCATGTGCCTTTTATTAGCTTGTCCGCCTACCAGGACAATCTTTAGCATTATTTATTTCTTTAGATTTCGTTTAATTTCTTTTTGATAATAAAAATTGCATGCATAATCCCACATTGCATGCACAATATGCGGGCGAAAATCCTTTGCCAGAGAGAGATGGTGCTACACAGGGCGAGAAGCACTATCTCTTTTTCGCAACAGAATGATGACAGCAACGACACGTCATACAGGACGAGTGGAATTAGCACATTTGACTTACTATTGTATTGTTACACGCGCAAGTGATAACACAATGGTAAAGAGTGTTTTTTCAGGTCACTCCAATACTGACTACTTCTTGTTTTCAATTTATATTTACTTTTATCTGGAGGTAGGTAACAAGCGCATAGCTCTCACGAGGTGGATGCTATCATCATTTTAAAATCGATTGTTTATATTCATTTTAAGTGCAGTTTGATTTTTGATCAACTAGGTACTCTAATTGCATCAGCATTTGCCAGTTTATTATTTATGCTGTTGACGCCCCGAGCAAACTCAAAGAAATCTTCTGTAGCTACGGGCTGGTTGGACTGAAGTCCACCAAGAACTTAGTCCGGAAATCAGACCACAATTGATAGATATATATGCTTTTTGTCTTCTTTTTTCTATATTTGCCATATCGTTTGAATTTATTTACCTCAGAACCCTGGGGTCCTACTCGCAGAGGCTCTTAAGATACTTTTCAAGGTACTGCTAAACTTCATGGAACGGCTACAGGATAAAAGCCTCCCAGCTTCTTACATTTACTGATCTTCTGCTATCTTGGTGGATTCGATAAGATCTCGAAATGTGGAATAATCAATATTCCATTTTTTTAATTGTACCTACACCTATACAAAACAACCAAAACGATTGCGGAAGAGGGTGAAGCAACACCTTTTTCTCATTTTCAATTTGATAAGGAGGAAGAAGAGTGTAAATTATGTTGAATCTTTTACTACTGCCTTTCAGGGGCCAACAGTGTTATACGCAATACCTGAATACCCGGCAGACCCTGCCAGGTAGTACGAGTAGCGGGTAAGCTGTCGAAGCAGAAATCAGCATTTACCTGAAAAAAAAAAAAACAAAATCTTATAAAAAAACTTGCAATAATATCGAAGCCTCAAGTTTGGGAAATAGAGGATTGTTTTAATTCAATTATTGTAAGAAAAGTAACGTCAAGTTCGGAGTTTTCATTTAAAATTTTACCTACCCTATCCTATTCTAGCACCGAGATTTGTATTATGTACATGCATAAAGGAAAGCGTCATGGGAAAACCCGGACTTCAAGTTAGAACTTACGAGGGCTGTCGCAATTTTTGATGAATTTCAGCGTTTTATCCGATTTTTGACGTGTGACGATGCTTTAGATATAGCCATAAAAAAAAAACAAAAATATGGATAAGAAAGTTTGATAACTTATCTTGGGAGTGCTTTAAATAAATATTTGAATTTGTTTACCTACATCAGTAAAATCCTTGTCTCCGCAAAGGATGTTTTATAAAATGTTGCTTTTGGGTATCTTTTGACGCCTTGGTACGCCGAAGTTATTAAAGTTTAATCATTTATAAAAATGTCTATGATACAACTGTATCTTCTACATTGGAGTGCTGAAACCACTTTATTACTATTCATACAGTAATACACCAAAAATAATTCTGTAAAACCAAGATCTACTGACAGTTTTCCGTACGAAACTACAATTTTTATCTACGAAATTATAATCCAAACTCAAATAAAAAAAATTAACCAACTAAGGTGGTATTTCTATATATCTTGAAAAAAATAAATTGGGCTATTTAAAAGTTAAATAATATTTTTAAATAATTTTTGTATGCAATGCAAAAATCGAGCGCGACTGCTGCCGCCCGTCGTTTAATTTACCTATCGTCTGTTTTTTATACCCTGAGACTATATTGACACAGAAAATGTCAAAATTACTATAAGATGATGCCAGTTCTTTTGTGTTGTAATGGCATTTCTGTCAAAACGCTCAAAGAAGATTGGCAAAACCCCATGTACTTTCAGTATCACATACAGGCTTAATAGTAGGGGAGGCCACGATGCTAAATGGGGATTTACTCGAGCGTCGTAGAGACCTATTGGGTTGCAAAGCTTAGATGATAAGAAGAAAAAAATGTTATATGATTCTACCTTTTCATCGGTGGGGGAAGCGGCTATAGATTTTTAAATATGTAAAAAAAAACTGTTGCATGGACATCCTCGAGCGCGTCAGATATTGATAGCATCAATGGCCTACGTATTTTTAATAATGTACGTATGTTAATCTGATCGTTTGCATGATGGGGGTAGTTGTATGGAAGGGTTGAAAATGGAAAAAAAAATAATTTAGTCGAGCGCGTCAGATTTTCTAAGGGAGTGTTAAGTGCACCAAAAAAAAAGATCTCATTCACTAATCTGACCATTTCGATGGGACGCAAACTCGTGGCCACTTTCATAAAGTGCAAAAAAAATTCGCGATTTTGAAATACTCAAGCGCGTCAGATTAAGATATATATGGTTCATCTTTATGTTCTAAACGTACTGTCTCATAATCTGACGATTATCTAGAGGGATTCGCCTGATCTGACAAAAAAACCCCTGCAACTTCCAGCTAATTCCATTCCTGGGCGCTTAAAATTGTACTTATATCATTTTTGAGCTCAAAATATATTTTATGTGATATTTTGAGCTCGCTGAGTTCAAAGAGATAATATTTGAGCTCTCCCAGCTCGAAAGTCTGATAAAAGTTTCATAAAACACTATTTTTGGAATCTTCAAACCGCAATAACTTTTGAATGGATCAAGTAATTTTCACGCGGTTTGCGGCATTCAACGCAGTTTTATCATCCTCATAACTCATTTTCTAGTTTTAATTTATCGAACCAAAAATTTCGGAGTAATCCCGAAAAAACACTTTTTCGGGTTTCTTTCGTTCATGATGTCTCTCGAACGAATCAACCGATTTTGACCAGCTTAGTAGCGATCGACGTGGTTTATCAAGCTCAAAGGCGGATTAGTTTTTGAAGTCGATCGATAAAGCCGTTTAAAAGTAATTTAAAAAAAAAACACTTTCATAATAAAAAACTTATTTTTTTGAGATTTTTCAAAATTTCTTAAAATGTAACGGTCCGAATCAACAACCAGTTCAAATTCCCAGGAAATATCATTTTGAGGGAACTCTTTAGAATACTGGAGCAGGAAATGTAAGCATCACGCAGCTGCACGCATTTAACTTTATCGACGAATTTTTGTTATTTCGGCTTGCGGAAATCGTCAGATTATATATTTTTCATTATTCTTGAATCATTTCCTTCAAAATAAAAAAAAAATTAGCTACGCTCGAGAATGTCGAGATGACGTTTTTTTTTTACAACTTTGCTGCCCTCCCCTTTCTTTACGTCTCTCTCAAATTGTCAGATTAGTGGAATATACACTTTTTAGGATATAATTAACTCAACCTACCTTAATCTGACGCGCTCGAGAATGTCTGATGGTCATTATTTTTTTACTAATCTGATTCTATCTCCTTCACGGGCGGCTTTATATATGGGCATCATATTTGGTGGAGGTACTAAACCGGGTACAAGGTATCCCCCTGTATATTAATCTGCCGCGCTTTAGTAAATCCCGAAATCCCTTCTGGGGCTCCCCTACTATAACGTACAATAGAATGAATATATGGATTAGAATGCTACAATAGAGTATAACAAAATATGTAATGGTAAGACATACATTAGAGTTGGGGATATAAAATGATTTATAGACATAACCTCAAAATGGACCACCAAAAATAATACAAGGTACCTACCTAATTATGTAACTTAGAGCTTGACCAGAAGGGGCGAATTCATCGCGATTGCGCGTGCGTATCACGCGCGACCGTTGCGCCCAGAAAGAGCGTATCAACGCTGGAGCATTCAACAATTCCGTATCAAATGTAGGTGCTCACTTTCCCTGGATATGTGCACTCGCTCTGGAGTTCGCGCGTTTAACTAGACGCAACAAGGTGTCCCTAGTATCTCGACTCGCGTGTAATACGCGCGAGTTGAGGGTCTGGCGTTGTGCACGCGATTTACGCGCGTATTTTGAATTCACGCGATACTTGTGGACGCGACTTATTTGTGCTAGTATCTTACTAGTATATTACTAGCGCGCGAATGAATTCGCGCGAAACGTTTCTAAACGAATTCGCTTCTTCTGGACAAGGTTTTAAGGCAGACCCTTAAGCGTCGTCCTATTTAGCTAACTATCATACGATTGAACGATGTGATTTCGTCGCACGATGAGATTAGTTTTATCGACGAAACCCTGTGCTCATGCGATGATTTACAAGCTTCTATTAGGACACTCTAAAGAATTTGTGTTTAATCACATCGTTCAATCGTACGATGGTTAGGGTCAGCTCACACCGAGACGCGACGCTGCGCGAACATTTTAATAGAGTGACTCAAAATATAACTTTATTTACTACGCGAAAAGATACACATTTCATTGTGAGAATTTAGAATACGTTGCTTCATGCAGCGCTGCCCCTCGTGATGCCACGCGCCATCGCGCTGCACCTCTTGATGCCGCGCGGCGTCTCGTAACAGGTAAAAAACAAAACCATAGTATTTATAACATTTTTTTATTATAATTGTAACAATACATTGTCAAGAAATACCGCAGGGAGATTGTTCCTTCGTGTCGATCGTAAGCTAAATACCAGACTACACTCATGACATGTGAACAACAGCCCACGGTTCTGAGTCATACTTTACAATTACAACAGTAGCCGATAATGGCTTCGGTTTTCTCCTTTAAACTGGTCAAATCAAGACACGTCGGCGAAGGCGTGATAAGCGCACATAACAGTTTATACACCGAAGATCAACTGCTGACATTGTTAAAGCATGAAAAACATTCACAGAATAAATAAGAGTCCTATTTCAGTCCTGCGCAGGTTTATACACTAAACGCAAATTGTAATGTACTAAAGTAACGTGGCGGCACAAAATAAGAGTTCACACTTCATTTATAGATGCAGACAACATTACAAATAACACGAACGACGAATTATGTTTAGGCAGGGTCAAACAAAAATATCATGACAGTTTATTTTTTTTTTGTATTTGACATACCTAAGTAACAGCTGACGCAATAAGCCTATTTTATGCGTTTTGTTTTTACAGACTTCACAAAAAGGACGAGGTACTATTGCATTATTGCGTTTTGTTTCCGTAACGGGACTGTACACTAAAATCATGGTTTTTTAATTACTCCGGACTGCTAATATTGTATTTTAGCTTGGAAAATAACTAACGATATATGACCCATAAGTTGCATATAACTAGATTTGTGTATGTTTGGATTTTGATGTGATACCCAGCTCGCCAATCTTCTTTAAGAAAAATTGTAATAGCGCCCTTAAAGTATGTTTATATGCAAAATCACTTCATTTTAACCAATCGTTGTCTGTTTTTTTCTTCGCAGAAAGTTTGACTATCAGTCTATCCATGTAAAACACGGGTATTTAGCCTCATTTAGACTAGGCTCCCAAGTTAGTTGGGAAAAGACTAACATTAACATTGACAGTTTTACAAGGTAAAACCTTGTAAAACTGTCGATGTGACAATTTCTTAATGGACCGTTAAAAAGTTAAGTGAAGGTTTGACTATGCTTAACTTAATGGACATTAGTTCATGAATCCCCGACCGGTCCTATGAGACCGCGCTGTTATTGTTTTACTATTGTGTCTCGTTTTGCGGGTATGTGATAGGTTAAGGGACGCTAATGAATAATAACTGTCTCTGAGTGCGGCAGTAAGAAGATAATGTTTAGCAATTTTATTTACCTACGCATGTATTTTAAGTTACACATGGATCACAAACAGGATATAAAAAGAATTAAAAAAAAACTAGTAGCGGCTACTAATAATAATTCATTTCCTAGTTTTTTTTAAGTCATTGACCTGTTTTTAGCTAAACAAGTTCAGTAATAGGTTGAAAAATATTATGTAAGTGGAAATAATTTACATAGGTATGTACCGGTTTATATTTGGCAAGACAAGTTTTAGGCAGGCACGTGCGAATTAATTTGGACATAGATAGACAAAATATGTTCAAGGATATTTTTTTTTAAAGTGGGAGATCATCAAAATTACTTGTTCCGCTCTGGGCTCGGGACCGGGACCGGGAGGGCGTAATAGACTTCTACTGACTAAAGCCTACTCCGGTTCCTTCTTTGCCCTAATTCCAAGGTTCTGGGGTACTCTTTCGTTAACCTAGGAAAAATATGTACAAGGATGTAAACTACGTTATCATGTGACGGAGATCTGTACGCCAGTAGAGGTGACTAGGGAATAGCAGTGCTTGATGGTGATGGTGATCGTGAGGAATCCCGATCAGCATCACCCGACTTCGTTCACCCAGGAACATCTGACTCTCGGATGTGATCTGCAGTCACCTATAAGGAAAGCGATCAATAGACTGCGCACCCAAATAGGCCTTGGCAAACACAGAATTATAGACCCCTAACAAAACGGATGGTCGATGGGGACGGAAGGTTCTAGAGTGGCGGCCACGTACCGGAAGACGCAGCGTTGGAAGGCCTCCCACAAGGTGGACCGACGACCTGGCGAGGGTCGCGGGAATCAGATGGATGCGAGACGCACAGGACCGGTTGCTGTGGCGACGCTTGGGGGAGGCCTATGTCTAGCAGTGGACGTCTTTCGGCTGAGATCATGGTGATGATGATGATGATAGACTCCTCCAATACCCGGCGCGATTACGGTACTTCTGACCAGACGATGGTCCACATATTCATAATAAGTTTCTAGAAAACTTGAAACAAACTAACAAAGGATGGCGTTTATAACTTGTAGATTCGGTACGGAGCTCTGAATGCGCGAACCCCGAACTGAACTGGATTTTTTAATTTAAGGTTTCAGTTTAGGTCCCATAGTGAAAGTTATTCATATTGATGATTACTTTCACCCCTTGATCGATTGTCAACTCATAACAACAATCGCTCAAACTTTATATGGATTTGAATGTTCTTTTTCAATATATCAGCAGTGAATAGTTATAGTTTGAGTCACTTTCCATCAGGTCAGATAGTGGTGTACCGACACTGACGGCATAGAATCCTGCATCGCGCAAGCAAAGTTCTCCGCGCGATTTGAATAGATACAACAGCCCAAAATTATCTATGGGGCAGTTGCCCACCAGATATAACACTTATCTGGTAAGAGGATCCTCCCTCTTCAACGGAGGTCTGTGGGACTTTACTCTCTGTTCCTCATACCTCTCAAGTGGTCAAGAGCGAGCTAGTCAACAATAAAAAAAAATCAGACACTCCGATGCATAAAACCCGATGTCGCTATGGAAACAATTAGCACATAAAAGTTAGTACGGGCATGTAAACGATGAATAGACAATGAAACTGTATGTACGATGCAATATTTCAGGCTGCTTGCACTAACAACACTTTATTATCCGTGTTTACGTAAACAATTACAGTAAAAATGTACTGTACATATAGACAGTAGAGACACATCTATATCAATATTATAAAGCTAAAGAGTTTGTTTGTTTGAACGCGCTGATCTCAGGAAATACTGGTCCGATTTGAAAAATTATTTCAGTGTTAGATAGCTATATATCATAACGGTAATAGTAAACTAACTCTACACGCGGGCGAGGCCGCTGGCAGACCCTAGTTAACAATAAGTATGCAGTAGTGGAGATGTTACCGTTTCAGAACGGAATTCTATTATATAAAAACTATTTTAATAGAAAACATACTCCCTGGATAAAAAGTATTCTATGTCCTGCTCCAAGACTTGGAGCAGGACATAGAGCTACCCGTGTGCCGTTCAAATCAGTTTAGGCGTTGAGATGCCAAGAGGTGCAAACAAATATACATATTGATTTAAATGATTTTAATATTTACATTTTGAGATAATCAATACTGCAAGCTTAAAATCGACAATGGCAATTTGTCTGTGTGTTTGTGGGTTTACACTCATTTAGCATCAAAACGCTGAAGTGCCACATCAGAGTCACACGTAATTTTACCAGTTTCCAGAAAAAGGACAAGTTTATCACCTTAACTTACTGGTTTTTTTTGTATCTTACTCGGCGATATCTTTGTCAAACGTTAGCCGATTTTGATGATTCTACGAGTATTTCGTTTGCAAAATTAATCTTAATTTGCAATTAAAATCAAAGTTAATGAGTAATTAAAAAAATATTTTTTGGAAGACGGCTTTTTAATAATTTGAATCATTTTTATAGCTGGTTCTGGGTGTTGTATGGCCAAAAAAAATATTAGCAATGTAAAATAGTATAAGACAAAGAACAAAGTGAAATTGCCACTAGCAAACCATAAGCACGGACTGTTTATAACTGTAGACTGTGCTCGGTGCTAACTACATCACATCAATTGACTACTTTCCATGAATGAATGGAAAAAAAAAAACATAGTAGAGTTTCCTGCACGCTTTCCAAAGTGCCACGTGTGAGCACTAGAGCTGCGCCCGGTTACACGCGCGGGTATTAATAGAGGTGCGCCGTTTTAAAGGTTTTCACGTGGGCGGTGCAGGTGGCAACACTATTTGCGTTTCCCGCCAGGAGTGACCTTTATGTTGAGATGCTGGGTCGCTGCAGTTTGGGGACGTGGAAATTGATTAATTTTTATGTTGGTGTGCAATAAAGTATACATAAATAAATAAATTCGTTCGATTTATGCTTTTAAATACATTATGTACTCGCATACCCGCAAACGAGACAAAATAGTAAGACAATTGACAGAAATTTCCTGGAGATTTATTAGCGGACGGGAGGATATAGGTACATATCAATGAAAATAGATTTGCTTAGCTCTTATCTTAAACTTGAATCAAAGGATTCAAGTTTACGATAAGAGATTGGAGATGGGAAGAAATCCTTAAAATACATAACAATTATGATTATGTGTTTCCATAATTCCAAAAAAAACAGTCCTCAATTTAAGCAGGGTATATTCGCGTTTCGGCGCCCAAGCTATTCCCGATACGGCACCAATAGGTATTTTGGATGGTAGTAACAATACAAAATCCCAATCCAAAATACTTACTGGTGCCGAATCGGGAATAGCTTGGGTGCCGAAAATCTGATGCCGAAACTGATGGGAATCGGGGCCAATTTTGGAGCGTTAGTAGTAAAACTAACGCTTTTAAGATATTTAGTTTCCGAAAACGTTCGCCCCTCACCACTTCCTAATTTTTTTAAAGTGAATAATCATCAATATAACTTCTCTCGCTCCGGACGAAGCGTGAGGGACAGACTTTTACTGACTAAAACCCACGCCAGTTCCTTCGTTGCCTTCATTTCAGGGCCCTGGGTTTCTGTTTCGTACAACTGTAGGCTTCGACCCTGCTGGACCCCTACAGTTGCTAATGTATTGGTGCTATTTTAGTTCTTACGATCCATCCTAAGGTTGTCTGGTAGATATCGCTGTCAGCGATAAGACCGCCATTGTACCCATAGTTTAAGTTATTGTATAAACTGTACTGTTACTTTTTGGTGTACAATAAAGTTTATTCTATTCTATTCTATGTTCAGCTGTGTGTCCGATGCAACAGCTAAAAGGCTAGGAAAAGTTATAGACAACATAGATTTCGCCTGGGTATGAATGCGGTCGAAATCTGAAGAAGACATGACAAAGACTAGACATATGATGTTGACATGGATAAGTAAAAAGTCAATGTGATTGGACATTTTTAATGAATGAGCTGTTAAGTCGTTCCACGTGCCGGCGGCAAGGATCTCGTAAGAACATCCCGAGATCGTAAATACATAACTCTAACAATGGAAACATGTAATGTTCTTATTACAGCACAAATATCTACATGTTATGGAAACTCTCCACTATGTTGCTATCTATCGTCTGTTTTTATACCCTGAGACTGAATTGACACAAGTAATGTCAAATTTACTATACGAATGATGCCAATTCCTTTGTGTTGTAATGTCATTTTAGTCTCAGGGTTTAAAAAACAAACCATAGTCTAACTCTAAGCATATTTTAGATGCCAGCCTTGTCTTCAATCGTATCAACTCATTTTGTTTCTAAACGTTTTTGGTAAGGATACTAAGTTATTTAAGCTACGTCTTCGTATGAATAGTTAATTTGTTTACCATTACAATATGGATGTGCATATTATAATATTTTAGTAGTATTAGTCAGTATCAGGTCAACATTCTCGGAAATTTCGCTGAGCTAGTCAACATTCTCAACTCCATTTTACCGAGGTACCGCTTGTTCCAATGATTCCATATTTGTCCAGTTGCGTAGACATTTCAATTACAATAATACTCCAAATTTACAGCACAAAATCCACTAGGAATCAATTTGCGATCAATTAAAACAGTTACTGAAAAAAAAAACACTTCTGACCTATGACCCATGATTGCAAATTAACAAATGATTATGATTACGAAATTCACTCGAAGAAATCCCGCCAAAAAGTCCCAATGTCGTGCAGAAAAAACTTTTCTTTTTAGGATGTCCAGCTGGCTTCCATTTTCGAAGTCTAGCCTGCGCGGCTGGTCGGCGGAGCATATATACGGCGAGGAGCCGTCCGTCGGAGCAGTGCGGTGCCCGACACCCAGACGACATGACCACGCTGATAGCGCTCGCCTTCGCTCTGCACGGTGAGTTCACGATAGCGCGCAGTGATTCCACACTTTAAGTTTGTGCTCGACTTTTGATTTCGGTCTATGTGATTTTGGAAGTGCGTCTTTTTTGGCTCGAGATTTTACTGACGTTATTTTTTTTGGTTTTTGTGGATTTTATGCACGGAAGATTTCGTTTCGGTTCATTTCTTCTCAACTAATATAGTTTTTAGGATAGTTACAAACATTTTTAAAACCTTAAAATCGAAGCTAATGACAAAACTGCGAGTATGATTGACGACCTTGCACTTAACTACAAGTGTGCACCGGTTGCACTTGGATACTATGTAGTTTCGTGATAATATTCCGCTGCAACTTTGTAACTAACTGTTTCGACCTGTACCGACGCAGGTCGCAGCAGACTCGGCAGAAAAACTGATCTAGTAATTTGCTATCTAGTAACTTTGTAGTTTTGACGTCATGGCTCACCGGTCGACGCGAGCGCATGCCATTTACTTATCATGTAATTTAATAAATCTGTGTGAAAACGTTGTTGTAATTCGATCATGCTGAAAACCACATTTTCTTTGACAAATCATAGCATAATTTTAAAATTCACCTTGTCGAGTGTGCCTAGCTCTCAATAATAGGTTTACGGATATTTTCGGACGGGACGAGTTACAAATGTTACGTTTCAAATAATCCTTAACTAACAACTTTGACGCTTGCAAACAGTTTCACATATGTATATTATTCACAAATTCAATTAAATCAATATAAGTTTATCATGTGAAGATGGAATTCAGTAAATAATTTGAAATAGGCAATACTGTATTTCCTACCAAAATGTCAAGTTTAATAAAAATGAGATAAAGAATTTGTCAAGTCCGAGGTCAATAGAGTTAAAATATAAATGCAAACACATAACACCACAACAAACAACAATTACAAGTTTGTTGTGGTGAGTAATTCGCCAAATCAGTAATAACATGACAATTTCTTTTTGAGAGTGAAAATGTCCTATTTTTTATTATATCGAGTATGTTGTTTATGCATTCAATGCCTTTTTTTTTATATGGTTGTATCGGAACCACTAACAATAGGTACATATCAAATAATTTTACTTGATAAATACGCAAAACATAATTAAACATCGTATTGCGTACCATCCGCAAAAATATATGAACAAGTTTTTGCTTGGGGTTTTACAATGTTTGTTTTAACACTTATCATATAAAATGTTTACCTCTAATTTTCTTTACATATAGATATAACGACTTGATAATTAAATACACGAGTAAGATAAGGATATCGGAAATGAGATGTTACTAAAATGATCTGTATACGAAGAGATGATCGTTCACCTGTATTTTCTAAGTCTCGTAGCGCTCGTAGCACGTTGCTACGGCTACGGGCTACGAGCTCGAGCTACGAAACGCTTGGTCAAAGATTTGACATCGTTACTCGGTGGAATTTGTCGTGTGCCCAAATAATTTGAATAGGAATAGATAAATTTTGTTTATTGAATTTGTTAAAGCCATTTTGACCCCTTCAAGGGTTTATCGTTTCCATTGAAATTCGAAAAAATGACGTTTTTTCGAAAAATTTTTACAATTCTTCTCATCATTGAAATGTATTTTTGGCGGTTAGATAATTTAATTATGGTAATTTGGTACCTCACTGTTTTATTGTTTTAATTAAAATAACGTGTAACTAAATTTTATAACACTAACTGTATTTTTTTTACAAATATTCTTTATAATGTTATTGTGTGCAAATGATTGGTTCAGTGGTTAAGTTTCGCCTCTTATTTATGAGGTTCGAAACTGGGCAAGTACCAATGTGAATTTTTCAATTCATTTGTACTTTTCTAAGTTTATCTAGGACATTACTGACACCTTCTAGAACTAAAGACAGTCCAACCATCACTCTATCTAACTCACTATGTAGTAATTACTTTTTCTTCATTCTTTCTATCCTGTCTTGTGCTTAACAGAGGCGACTAGGATTATTAATTCATGAATCCCCGACCATCATGCGACCGCGCAGTTATTGTCTTAATATTGTGTCTCGTTTCGCGGGTATTGATAGGTTAAGCGGCAATCTTGTTTATTGATTATTTGTTTTTGTGTGTTTATGATATAATTTAAGTGTCCATGGAGTGTCTTCCAAGTTCTTCTCCATAGAGATCTGAGCTTTGGAACGTGTAATTTAGCTTCACTTTTTTTTTGACTGACCGACATTTTCACAATACGAAAGTGCCTGTAAATGTTCTATTTAAAATACATGTGTTTCTGTTTCAATACGGGTCTACTATAAATCTCTGCATATCCTAAAAGACATTAAGATATGGACCACGTAATATTATTTACTATGAGAGTTAGTAAACACCTGTGACCTGGTGTAGGTGACCCTCAGGAGGTCAGACACGACGCATAGACATGTGTAGAGTGATTACTATGAAGACTACGCGGGACAGGCTCGCTTACACGTGCCTGGACTGACGAGGTCACACAATACAGTCTGGTTTTATGACTGACAAAAAACTTGGCGCCATTCCGTACGACAAGATATTTATGTATATGTTATTAGGTTACATAACTTTAGCTTAATTCATGAATCCCCGACCGGTCCTATGAGACCGCGCTGTTATTGTTTTACTATTTTGACTCGTTTTGCGGGTATGTGATAGGTTAAATAAATTAGTTATTTTCCGCGCCTATCTATAAAATCGATTTGGTTTTCGCTCGGTGATTTCTAAACAAGTAGATTATAACTCGAATTTTTTTACTGATAAGTCGTGTTCATTCAAAGACTACGTCGTGTGTGGAGTATTCATTGTAATATAGGTACTGTCTGTTAAGACTGATGTTAAAAAAACCGTATTTTTTTTAGTTCTTAGTTTATTTCACGGCATTGCCTATACTTGCGTAAAATTGCTATGACCCGATTATCGCTGATACAATAAGTATAGGGGTTAGTAAAGAAGAGTAATTATTGCGCAATAAACGCATTATTTTTTACAAGCGACCCGACCCGGCTTCGCATGGTTGCAAATTTATCAGTGTTACTCTACTATATTATGCATTTATTATACATATAAACCTTCATCAAATCAAAATCGTCAAATTTAAGCATACATAGGGTTAAAGGGACAGAGAAAGCGACTTTGTTTTATACTATGTAGTGATCTTGCAAGATACGAAGCAAAGGGATGGATGAGAAGGTACTATCTGACCGGTCGTTGTGGCGACGCTTGGGCGAGGCCTACGAGAGTCTAGCAGTGGACATCTTTCGACTGAGATGGTGGTTCTATTATTTCGGTTTTAGTCCAGTTTAGGTATAGAATACCATCATTATTTATTTTTTAAATTTATAAAAACTAGTGCTTAACTGCGATCCCACCTGATAACATACAGCAGCATTTACATATCACTTAATGAACTAGCCGGAACATAAAGACGGTATTGACTGACAATGTGATGAGGAAGTATTTTTTGTTGTATACTATGTTATTTGGCTCAGGCAACTAATTTTTTTATTTAGTAAACACTATAGCTACTAGTACCTACAGCAAAAACCGGCCAAGTGCGAGTCGGGCTCGCGCACAAAGGGTTCCGTAGCAGCAAATATAATAAACTTATTATATCAATTTATACACCTGGTGAATGGAGCCTAAACTCTCCCGATATTTTGCCTTGTACTTTTATGTATGAATATTAATTTTAACTAATATAATAACTTAACCAAAATTACAGTTAAATCAACCTATCTCAAAAACTATAAGAGATACTTTGATCAAACCAAAAATCGTTGAAAGAGTTAATTAGCATGCATCACCTCTATTTTTTTTAGAATTTTATACCCCGTAGTTATAAAAATAGAGGGGGGGGGACATACTTTTTACGACTTTGAGAGCTGATATCTCAAAAACCGTTCACTTTAAGAAAAATGTTTTTTAGAAAACTTTATCATTATCATTTTAAAAGACCTTTCCATTGATACCCCACACGGGTATGTACATCGAAAAAAAAATTTTCATCCCTCAGTTACATGTATGGGGGGCCCCACCCCAATTCTTTTTTTTACTATTTAGTGTCATAATTTTGTAGCGGTTCATACAACACATATTCCCATCAAATTTCATCACTGTAGTACTTATAGTTTCCGAGTAAATCGGCTGTGACAGACGGACAGACGGACAGACGGACATGACGAAACTATAAGGGTTCCGTTTTTGCCATTTTGGCTACGGAACCCTAAAAACGATAGAACGTGTTTCTACGTTGAGCAGAATTTTAAGTGTGTAGCCGTATTTAGAGTTCCGCACCAAAAACGGACCGGAAGGAGTCAGGATAGATGTGCGGAACTCGGTGGGGTCAACGACACTCGGGTTAACTATGTTAAGAAAGTACTGAGCGATGCGAATACGTAAGTTGCGGATGATCCTTGTAAAAATTGTATTTATGGTGTAGAATTAAAGAGTATGATAGTTATTAAGAAATATTAACCAAGCGTGCAATTATCGCAAAATATCAACAGGAAAATCAAATTTTAATGTTTGAATCCCCAACCGGTCCTATGAGACCGCGCTGTTATTGTTTTACTATTGTGTCTCGTTTCGCGGGTATCTGAGTAATTAAGAAGAGTCAGTACGACATCTGAAATCTAAATTTTAATCTTTAAATAATATATCAGATATATCAGTGTAGGCTAAACAAAAAAAAAAAATTATAAAAGGAGAAACTAACTGACTGACATACCAATGCACAACCGAAACTATTGAGTCTATTGGGGTAAAATTTTGCACAAGGTTTTTCAAAGGATTTTCCAAAATTGTAAGGGATGAAACGGGAGTCCAAAGTTGGTATGGAGAAACCGACTTAGGCCGCTGGTAGAAGCTAGTTACTCCATAAGAGAAAGTCTTTGCTTTATCTTATTCTTCTAGAGGTATAAATGTATATGTAGACATTGTACTATCAGCAGTGCGCTTGTTCGGTGGCGCCAACATCCGCGGCTTACATTTTAATTATTGTAAGAACTGCCAAAATTAGTATGTAAAGTATGTAATGTCGTCTCTTAAAATGAAGCGCATGATCAGTGACAGTTCTAGCTTAATTACTAATTTAATAATAATCTACCACTCTTAGAACAAATGAATAAATTGAAAACCAGCGCTGGGCGTGTGACGCCCAGCAATTGCTGAGTTGGCAATCCTTTCGGTTCGGGCACGCTCAGCGCAAATGTATTATATTTCTGTACTCTTTTTTGTTGCCTATTGTAATGCCTGCGTCGAATAAATTATATTATATGCTGTTATAAATAGCAGAGGATCTAAAAAATCCAAATAAAGCGCTATAATCAACCTGTTCTTATAATAGTCTCTAATTTATAACGTTAAGGTCACCAAGAATATAACTATTTATAAAGTAACGATTATCACAATATTAAAATATTTTGAACTTTAAGAAAACCGGTTGTTAATGTTGTTTCGAGTATTTTTATGTGTTGTTATGTAATGCCAGCTTCAGGAAGAACATTAATCACTTTATACTGCGGCCATATCGCTTGAGCATCAATGTTTCCACGTGTTATTGGTACCTCACAAACTTGCCAACCACAATTTAGTTTTGAGCAGAAAAAGAGTCTGTTTTGTTTTATGCCATAGATAAAGAGCGAGGACATGGCGCTCATGCTCTTCTTACAAAGATTTTATATCATAAGAGTAATCCAGTGCAACGGACCTCTACTATTCACATCTCTTGATTACGTAGTTCAAAGTTCAATCTTCCTGTTTCGACAGAATCTAACCTTTTAGTCCTTCGCGGTCTGCTACCATCCCATGCCATTGTATCTGGCCAGCAACTCTGTGGGATGTGGGATGGATGGGCTCAACAATTTTTGCACGGCCGACAACCGACATCATGATTACTTTGCCCTTATCCCCATTTGTCTGAATGCCTCAAAAATCTCATTTATCATGAATTTATTCATTAATACCTCTAGTCGTTACCTCAGTAGTCACGCTCTATCTAGTCTTTTCATGTAACAGATAGGTGTGGCAGGAAATACGCAGATACTAATCGAATGCTAGTGCTAAATCGCCTCTCTTCTACATTGCAGCATGCACTGCGCTTGCGTCGCCACCTTCGCCAGCCGCCAGGTGCCATGAAGGCATCGACGTGGTGCCCTTGCAGACCGACAGGGGCCTGGTCTGCGGCCTGCGCCGTGTGGCCGACAACGGCGTGACCTACGCCAGCTTCAGAGGAGTACCCTACGCTAAGCAGCCCGTCGGAGAGCTCAGGTTTAAGGTGAGAATACTTCTATGTTAATGTCAGACTTCAAAAGAAATGTAAGACTTGAATAACTTCTGCCCTTCAAGAAACTAAAAATCTTGACACAGTCAGTTTTTCACTGACTTCATTGCAGATCTAAGATAAAATCTGTTTATTTTAATACTCAAAATCTTACCCTGCTATTACAGGAGCTTGTGCCAGCAGACCCTTGGACCGTCCGCAATGCAACACAGGAGGGACCAATATGCATACAAACGGATGTCCTGTACAAGGATCTGATGAACCAGACGCAAATGAAGAATCAGGACGAGGCCTGCATCTACGCTAACATCCACGTGCCCTTGGAACCCCGACCCGGGGTCACGCGCAGACTGGCGGGCGCCACCGCTCTCCTGCCAATCCTGGTGTTCATCCATGGTGGAGGATTCGCATTTGGATCTGGTGACTCTGATCTACACGGCCCGGAATATCTAGTCAGCAAGAAAGTTATCGTGATCACGTTTAATTACAGGTAATTATTGGATTCGAAGTGTGGACCCTGCATATTACTAAAACACTAGTTGATTCTATCCAGGAGTGCATGCTCAAACAGCTGTTAGAATAAATTAGGAACAAAGTATGATTTTCAGTTATTCGATTAAACACCAGTTCGCGTTTACTAAGTAACTTAATGTCAATGTTCCAGACTGAACGTGTTCGGTTTCCTGTCCATGAACACGCCACAGATCCCCGGTAACGCCGGTCTCCGGGACCAGGTGACGCTGCTCAACTGGGTGCAGAGGAACGCTAAGAACTTCGGCGGAGACCCCAATGACGTCACGATCGCGGGGCAGAGCGCCGGCGCTGTCGCCGCGCACTTGCTCACCTTGTCGCCAGCTACTACAGGCCTGTTTAAAAGGTAGGCTCATTTTTGAGTTTAACACCCCAACAGTCGGCGTTCGTTCCTCGTGCGACTGATGGTTTATTCTCACCCCTACGTAAGGGATGAGTGACTCATTCTGTCATGTTTACTCTTACGAAAGCAGTTTCAATTCGAAATCTGCAAATGATATACATATACCGTCCACGTTTATCGCAATATCAAAAATCAAGGTGAAGGAGTAATTAGCGAGTAAACAGACAGACGCCCTAAGCGACTTTTTCATGTAGCGTGTAGACTAATAATGATAACGCTAATTTATGGAATATCTAATTTCAGAGCAATTCTAATGAGTGGAACAGCTGCGTCGACATTCTACAGCTCGTCTCCGGCGTACGCGCAACTCATGTCCAGTTATGTGCTCAACATCCTGGGCATCGCGTCCACCGACCCAGACCACATCCACCGCAAGCTCATCGAGCTACCTGCTGAGAAACTCAAAGAAGTCAACCAAATGATTCTAGACGGTAGTGGCCTAGCAACGTTCGTGCCCACCGTGGAGTCACCGCTCCCTGGAGTTACGACCATCATCGATGATGACCCAGACACCTTAATTGCCAATGGTCGTGGCAAGGACATTCCACTCCTCGTGGGATACACTAGTGCTGAGTGTGAGACGTTCCGCAATCGACTAGAAGAGTTTAATATTATCCCGAAAATCCAAAATAATTCTGCATTAATAGTACCGCCCAAGATTTTATTCATGACTCCTGCTGGAATCCATGCGGACTTGGCAAAGGAGATCGAAACAAAATACTATGACGGCGTAAACATGAACAGTTTCATCAAGACATGTTCGGCAGCCTATTACGAGTACCCTGCATTAAAATTGGCTCAGCAACGTGCCCCCCAGACCGATGGGGCGCCGGTGTTCCTCTACAGGTTCGCCTACGAGGGCCACAGCAACGTCATCAAGCAAGCCACGGGGCAGACCTACGAGGGAGTGGGCCACATTGAGGACCTCACTTACGTATTCAAGCCGAACATAGCCCTCAACGCACCGGGGGCCACCACGCCTTCTAATGACGATCTTTCCATGAAGAATTTGATGACAGACGTCTTCGTCAACTTTATGAAGACCAAGTAAGGCATACGATTTATAGACTACTAAGAGATTTTCTTAAATATTCGAAAATTTAATGTAACATTTCCAGTCTTAATAAAAACGTATGAAATTTTTCCAACATCCACTAAACTATCTTCATTATCTCTATTTCAGTAAACCACTTCTGCCGTCAATATGGCCGGCAGACGACGGTCGCCAGTTTGAAGAGCTCAGGTCTCCCACGCTGATTCTAAGCAAGGAGTTCTCAGCGAGTCAACAGGAGCTCATCACCTTCTTCAACAGTTTGGCCAGCAGGAGGCCACCCACATAAGGAGGCAGAAGTTACTGAGCTCGATGTAAATATGTTTCAGATAGTGGAGTGTGTTCGTCGAACAGTGAAAGTGTCTGAGCAAAAAGATCATGCATTTAACTTGGGTGCTATTTACAATAGAACGGTCATGTTGTCGGGAACTATTTTTCGGGTGTGGTTATGCTGGTTTCAAGTCAGTGTTATACAGGGTGGATTTTTGAGACAGGTCTTTAAGGGCGGCCATTCATATCTTAAAAAGTTGTGGGAGCACTTCTCCTAGGAACGTTTTCCTGTAACTATAAAGGTTAAAGGATCTGCCCTTACAGATCCATCTCAATAATCCTCCACGTATTATGCAGGATTAATTTATTTAGAATAAGTTATACGTCACAAGTCTAGTCGGTAACTGATGTAATTTGTGGCCTTCTGTAGTTCAGTTTTTTATTCATCTATATAGAAGTGTTATTGGACTTCAGAAGGTTTCATTCACGTAAATGATGTTTGCAATAATAAATTCTCAAGTAGTATAGTGGTGTGTGTGTAGTGTGTTGTTGGAAATGAAATCGATTTTTCTAATGTAAGTACATAAATAGTTTTGTATTAAATTCTAAGCGAAACTGTTTTGATTTAAGCAAGGACAATATTATTGTTTTAGTTTGCCGATCCGGATTTGTTAGAAACAGCTAGATTATCTTTAGACCTAGTCTTGTTTTACGAAGCAATAGAATAAAATTTGATCTCTAATGTAAAGAGCAACTGTGGTTCTGCAACCATACTTGAGCTTTTTAGAGTATAAAGTATTGATCTCATAAAACTAAACTAGGCTTCAGATCACAAAATTTAAATTCTGCCTGCATATATTTATTTTTAAGTTAATATAAGTTATTCTTTTTTACTTATTAATTTTTATAAATCACTTTTTTTCTTATATTATTTATTTAAAAAAATAACCATGTCCTTAGTTTGAATACTCATTAGCTGTTTCTCGAAAGATATAGAATAGATGTATATTATTACTGACTAATAATTTGGAGGTTTTGTCCGATAGTCTGCTGAATGGGAAAGATCAGAATGGTTTAGTGAAAACTTCGGATATGCAATTTTAAGTATTTTCATTTTATTATATTTGTGGAAAAAAGCTAGTAACGCACAATCTTATGTCACGCAAATTTTTTATTCGGTACTTGTAGCGCCATCTATGATGTTGAATGCAAACCTTGCTCGAGTTAGTTTAGTGTGATATCTACGAGATGGCGCGTCAAAACTTGTAAAAAAAAACTAAAAAATAATTGTTTGAAATAAATTAATATTTTAAAATATTTGAATAAAACACGAAGAAACACATTTTAAAGTTTTCACAAAACCATCGAGACGCCTGTTATCTTGAATTCAGAATCCGCTAATCAGTAGTCAAACTAAGCGTATGGTTAATAAGTTTTATAAATAGGTTTAATTTATTTGTACAAATATCTACAGATCACGAGGCAGAAACTCTAAACTCAATCACAAATATTGAAATGGATTTGTATTATACGAAAATATATTATTTTTTCGGTGAAAAGATTTACAGCCGAACCCAATAACCTATCTATCACATATCGGAGATAGAAAAATAAATGAAACAACAGAAAACATGTATAATTTTTGTATTGTATCAATTGTTTAACTATCTCCAGTATGCCAAAACTGGAGATAGATAGATTATTGGGTTCGGCCGATAGATTTATGGTCGAAAATACTGTATCTTTTTTTTGAACAACTAGTTTTTTGTAGAGAATCTGTCAGTTGAAGATACCTTCGTGATCGTAACATTCCCGATGGTAGACGAAGCGACTGAAGTACCGTATTATTATTTAAGTCTAGCGTAGTGCAGCGCGCGTGGAAACACTTTCTATTGCGCCGCGAGTACAATGCGAGTGTGTCGTGCGTGTGCGAGTGGCCTTATTCTATCGACAAATAAAGTTATTGCAATGGACGATGTGCATACTGTGGTTTTATTTCTATACATCATTTATTTCTCCTTTAACCTATCAATACCCGCGAAACGAAACACAATAGTAAGACAATAGCAGCGCGGCCCTATGAGACCGGTCGGGGATTCATGAATTAAACCTTATCCTTTTCCGTACATTTTTCTTTTATTTTTTTATCATGAGAAAGGAGTAATGCTTATCTAAGACGACACCTTCACCTGTTTGTTTACATTCTCTCCAATTTGAAAATGGTCGATTAGTTATTTAAACACAAGGTCAATGAAACTCAAGCAAAGATGCAATATCATCAAGACATAATAAAGCAGAAAGATAGGCTAATCAATTCAGAAGAAGTCAGAAGGAAGTTAGTGACAGCGTGACGCGTGACATGACAGAATGGAAGAAAAAAAATGTGTTGCGCCAACCCCAAGTAATATGGGACAAGGGCAGGAAGAAGAAGTTAGGTAACTCCAGGCCCAGTGTGTGTAGACCCTAAACGAAATCACTCGACCGTATAAACAGGAGAGATCTATATGACGCTAACGTTATAAAATTGAAAAAAGGTAACATTAATTATGTGTCGCAGTCAAATAAGTTAATTTGCCATTCTTTTAACAGCCTAGTTAGATAATTTAAACTATTATAGTAGTCTAAATGATATTGAGCCGATGCATCTTATATAAATTTTAATGAACTTATGGGCCTTCAAGCAATTTGATAGTGTGGTAAAAATATTTTTAAAAAGTAACCATAGAGTTTCTTGCCTGTTCTTCTCCATAAGACCTATTGGAACCGCGCACTGACTTCTGACGTTTTGTAAGATGTGCCCATTAGGACCAATGTGAAATAAAACCATTTTGATTTGATTTTGAAAAAAGACTGAGGGCATCCGAACACG
This sequence comes from Mythimna separata, assembly GCA_030763345.1. Lineage (NCBI taxonomy): Eukaryota > Metazoa > Arthropoda > Insecta > Lepidoptera > Noctuidae > Mythimna > Mythimna separata. Next base: position 21,902,825 of record CM061169.1, read on the forward strand.
AACAGGCTAGGTTTGAACTGTTACGTTCCTTTAAACCCTGCAGACAGAAATAAGAGCCCCGCCATGAGGGACTTCCGACAATGACATGTAATCAGCATGAATTTTACATGTCACAGCCTCTTGATTAAACTATCGATCCAAGTGATTTGCCTAGCTGTTTAATTGATTAGCTGAATATCGTTGTGAATGGCGGCGTTAAGTAAAAAGGCTGGATTTATTGTGACATTTATTGTGCGAGTGGAACTCCCTGCCGGAGTTGTGTTTCCTGATAGCTACAAATTAGGGTATTTAAGTTTAGAATGAATAGGTTACTTCAAGGCAAGCGTGCTCCATCGTCAGCCATATTGTTGATTACCATCATGTGAGATAATGGTCAAACACGATCCCATACATAGTAAAAAAAAAAACATAAAAAAGTGCGGAAACCAGACCACAATAGATAGATAGAAGGATGGACTGTTAGATGAATGGCGAATCTAGTTACTTTGCTGCGACACATGCATGTTGTGAAAATACTGGGATTTCCCACTGTTACGCATGGTGTCAAACCAGACTGAACTCACAAAAGAATCAGTTGACTATCACATGTTGAAAGGCAAAACATAACATAAAATATATTTTCTGTATTCAGTGTTGATCATAAAATTATCAATTTAAATTCAGCTAACCTAACAAAGTGGATAAGTTGTATTAAAATGCTGTCGTTCAAACTAGTGGTGCTGTTACAAATGATGATGATGACGAGACAGAACGTGATCAGCATCACCCAGGGGAAGGTGCGAGGAGTGGTCAGGGACGGGTTCGTGTCCTACACCGGGATACCTTACGCCAATATCACAGCCACAATGGCCAGGTTTAAGGTGAGTTTTCTCGTTAAAATCTGACTAGGTACTAGTTTCTGCTAGCGGTGTCGCCCGTGAGAAAGTATAAAATTATGACAAAACGAACATTACTTCCGGGATAAAAAAGTTCTATTACATAGATTATTCCTGAATATGATCTACCCGTGTGCTAAATTTCACAAGAACACATTTAGCCATTTGTAATAAACACACGCATAATAATACTTGTAAATTATTATTATTATTACTGTTCCAGTAAATAAAAGGTTTTGTTTTTCTTTATTAATTTGATGAGTAAGTTAATTTGATAACTCTTAAAGAAGAACTTATTATCGAAGGGAATAAAAAAACCATAACAACCATTGTTCCAGAGAGCTGGTATCGCCCCTCTCTGGTCAGAAACCAGGAACTCCAAATCAATGACCTGCTCGTTGGTCTCCAACGCTGAAGACTGTCTCCAGCTGGACGTGCACGCGCCCTCAGCAGCGGGCAGCAACTGGCCTGTGCTGGTGTGGGTCACGGGGGGCAGCGGACCTTACAGCCCCGGGAAAATAGTGCAGGAGGGAATCATAGTCGTTATAGTGTACCATAGGTAAGGTTACTTTGGCAAAAATTTCCAGACCAAAAATCCTTACCAGAAATACAAATAGCATTTTTATCTTTTCCAGGTTAGGGCCTTTAGGGTTCCTATGTTCAGGAGACGAAGAAATACCCGGCAACGCCGGCGTCAAAGATGTAGTGCTAGCCCTAAGGTGGGTGAGCGACAACATCGTCGCTTTCAAAGGAAACGCTGCCAAGGTAGTGATAGCAGGACAAAGCTTCGGCGCCGCGATGGTAGAAGCGGTACTCCTGTCTCCCATGGCCAATGGGCTTTACCATGGCGCAATCCTACAAAGTGGAAGTGCTCTATGCCCTTGGTCTTTCAACTACGATGCAGAAGAAAGAGCAAAGGCTTTAGAAACCATAACAGACTCCAGCGAAGAAGACCTCAAGACGGAGACGCTGCTAGATGCCAGAATCGAGGATCTAGTAGCACAAGCCAATAAACTGAACGTTCCTTATTTTCCTTTCGCAATGTGCGTTGAAAACCCTTCCAAGAAGGAAGAACGACTCTTATTTGAAGCGCCATACGACTTATTATCCAGTAAGAAGGGTAGTTCAGTTCCGATGATGATTGGATACAACAACAACGAAGCATATGTGTTTGTATCGATCTTAAGAGAAGCGAATGCTCTGAGGAGAATGTCCAGAGGAGCTAGTTTCTTACTGCCAGATGATTTAAAGTTTCTGAACGAAAGGGAAAGAAAACAAACGGGAAGACTTGTTGAGGATATGTATTTCAAGAAAAATGCTACCATGTCTTCTTTGTTAGCTTATCACAGGTAAAGTCAACCACATATTTTATTATATTGATTAGCTGGTTATTACCTCATCAAAAAAGAACAGTGACAGCAGGAAAGTGCTATATTTTATGTCATAGAAAACCGGCTTGACCTAGAAATTCAAAAATTAAAGTTGTTTCAAATTTGTCTTTGACATGTCGCGTCACGTCCTTCAACCATAAAGCAGTCCTCGTGATGATTTACAGCCTAGTCCCTCTAATTCCCTTAATTCTGTTCGTCATCAACAGAGACGCGTACTTCTCCAGTCACATCCATCGCAGCGTGCGCTTTCACTCCTCAACATCACAGGTGTTTTACTACCAGTTCTCGTACTCCGGCGACCTCGGGGTCAGGCCGGAGCCTGGGATGGCGAAGAGAGGTGCAGCCCATTCGGATGAGCTGGCCTATTTGTTCTCTGATGGGACCCTGGACGGAGAGGAGGCTAATGTGCAGAGGCGGCTGGTGAAGCTTTGGACCAATTTTGTTAAACACTTGTAAGTTGATCACAGTTTTTTTGGTGAACGAAAGATTGAGAAAACTTTAAAAAGGATCTGGGAAACTAATTGCGTTTTTATGTATTTTTTCTTCAAATCAAAAGAACGCTTATAAATAATAGTAATAATATATTTGCATACGAAAATTCCCTGAATAAAAAAAGCCTGATTCCTAACAAAGGGAAAATTACAAAGCTGATAATTCTGATACGAAAAACAGAGGCACGTTTCATACTAATAAGCAGAAGAGCACGTAACGCGAGTTAGGAAAAATAGAGCCCCCGACATAGTCATGTTAGGATTGAAAGGTACGATGGAGTCAATGGCGTCGACAATGGTATGTTGCTGGCTAAACATTTGGCATTGTATGATTCCATAGAATGCCAATCAGAATTCTAAAGAATGGTTCAGCATAGGCAAAGTATAGAGTAAATAATACTTCATTCATTGCCTGAACATTTTAGGAAATCTATAGAATGCTGGATTACACAGTTCGTTGGTAACATATTTTAATTGAATATGACTGTTCAGATTTTACAGACAGCATTTCTAATTTTTTTGCACGTCACCAGTATATTATCGACGGAATAATAACTTTCATTGTTGATGATTTGCTGTAGTATCCTAACACTTTGATGAAAAGAACCCTTCGTTATCTATCTGGTCAACTTCATTCTCCAGCAACCCATCCCACGACGGCGAGGTAGCGTGGGAGGTGACAAGAGCAGACAGCTTCCGGCTGCTGGACATCGGCACCGAGCTGGTGATGACGGACTACCCGCACGCGAGGACGCAGCGCATGTGGGACGACATCTACGACAAGTTCTACTACACCAGGAACCGCATCGGCAATTAACACACAACACATAAGACACACAGACACAAGATAACAACACGACACAAGATTAACACACAACACATACACACACACAAGACACGACACAAGATTGACACACACAACACACACACACAGTCACACACAAGACACGACACAAGACACAACATAAGATTTTGTGGAATAAATTACTTTATAAGAAACCGAAACACATTTATTTTAGATTGTCCATTTACAGGCAAGGAATTGTCAAAATGTCGGTCAGTCAAAAGAAAAGTGAAGTTAAATTGCATGCACCAAAGCGTAAATATGGATTAGAACGTGCAAGAAACTCCATGGACACTTTTAAATCATTTACCATGAGTTAGATAAATCTTTGTTACATAATTCAATGTAGATAAATAATGAGGAAAAAAATATAAATTGAAATAAGCAACTGACAGCTAAGAACCAATAAATCTAGATTCTACAGAAGAGACAATCCGACTAATATTACAAACGTGGAAGTTTGTCTTCAAGGCTAGAATAAAACGGCTTTTAATAAAATTGTGCGCCTCACCATTAACGGTTGCATCACTGCTTACCATCAAGTGGGATCTCAATCAAGTACAGAGTTTATGTTATTATTTAAAAAAAGTGTATTTGTGGATGTTTGTTACTTTTTTACACAAAACTACTGAATGGATTTCGATGAAACTGGGTATTCAGGTAAACCATATCCTAGAATAGCTTATAGGGTACCTCTTATCCTGGGTGTATGTTTTCTTGGGATAATTAATTTTCGACTATAAACCGGGTGAAGCTACTGGCAGCACCTAGTAGTTTGTAATTGATATAAACTAGTGCTTGACCGCAATCCCACCTGATGGTAACCGTTGATAGTAAGGCGCACTAGTTTATTAGGAGCCCACTCTCTCTAGACTTGAAACTAAAATAACTATAAATTAGGAGAACTGTTATGTAACAATATTGACATTAATTAATATCTATAAAAGAATGTAATCATAGATGCCAGTTCTATGATAAAGATAACATACCTACTGATAGGTACGAGTATCTACTCCTAGGAATATTCAAACAAACTGCCTCGTTGTTTAGCGGTCGCTAAGCACGACTGCTGAGTGTGAGGTCCTGGGTTCAATTCCTGGATCGGGTAAAGTTTAATTGATTTTTTTAATTTCTTAGTAACCCGGAGTTTGGAAGTCGGCGTTATCCCCCACGGTCGTTTTGGATTGTCGTCCAATTAGACTATGAGAGTAAAGGAACAGAGAGCGCACGTGTGTTTGCGGACACCCCTATGCACTAAAAACACCCTATGCACTATAATATCTCCTGAGTCCTCTCTCCCTGGCCAAAATTCGCTCGAGAGAAATATCAAAACAATATTACAGTTTAAATTTCAACTTATTACACGTTTGGCTACGTCTCAATAGCTTATTTCCTCAAGAGGTTGTTAGTTTGTTTAATTATTCACTAGTAGGTAAATACTCTGACACAAACTATGTATTACGTACCAATTAGATTTAAGGTGCATCGTAACCTGTGAAATTGCGAGTTTTGCTGGTAGACACAAGGGTTTCTAAAATGCTGATTGAGCATTTGCTGACAAATTCCATTCCAGCTGATATGTTTGGTGGTGTGTTCTGGACAGGTTTATTAAACATCAGACGACTTGAGAATTATGTACGACTAGTTGCAGCCAGCAGCCATGCCTGGGTGAAAGTAGAAAATTGTAAGTAGGTACCAAAAGAATATAATCTCGGGAATAATAAAAGAATAAAAAGTCATTGCATTGGCAGTGGACGACTTTTGGCTGAGATGATGATAATGATGAAAAAGTCATTTGGAATATTCCAGAATATGGTCTATACGTGCACCAAATTTTATGCAAATCCGTTAATCCTTTCGAGTATGAAGAAGTAACAAACAAACACACAAACTTTCGCCTTCATAATATTAGTGTGACAATAAACCCGTAACTAGTTTTATGCAAACCATAGGATGTAAAACTAATATAAAATGAAATGCAAGAACTTGGTCAAGGGAAAAGCAAGCCGCTTGCAATGACGGTGACATTTGACATTGCAGCATACATTCGCGACAGCTGACTGCGACGCGGCGACGTGTACTGCTGACCTCCATAACCCAATTATCTGGTGGCTATGGACCGGTCTTCTAGGCAACGACATAAAAAGTTGAAAAAAAAAATTAGCAATTTGACGTCATTAATTTAAGTAATCATTTAAAGTAATTGCAACCTGTAAAAAATGTTTAAGTTATTCATTAGGTAGATTTTTTTCCACTGAGTTGTACCGTGTTACGGTGCTGTGGAAATTGTATTTATTTATTTGGAAACTCAACAGCGTATTAATTAACTTAGATAGGTACATGAATTAAGAATTACTCACCTTACTATCAGTGAGCGGCCAATGCACTTGCATCAAAGTCACAAGCAAGAGACGTCTACACACATGCTGCTCAGAGATAAAACTCGGTTAGCCAAAAAGTGGTGTAAGGAAAGATAGATAGTAAAAATATACCATTAGGCATATTATTATACAAATTCAATTAAAAGAAAAATAAAATATTAAAATGTGAATTGATAGTAAGATTCAATCAAACTTAACTTACTTGTAGGTTTATATTGTACAAGAATTCACGGATCCAGTCCTCGAAAATGATCTTTATCTCACTGAAATATTTGGGAGAAAACTCATTGATGAGTTAAACTCGTTTTAGTAAATGACTCTATCGCAAAGGGTTACTTTCGCAGAACAAAACTTTATCAAAAGTGGTAGCAGCTTACTCAGAATGCTTCTTTCGCAAAGAGTCGAGTAATAACTTAGGACAAATTAATAAACAATGTGTAAGCAGTTGTTGGCTGACAAAATAAATAAATAATATAATGTAGCCATGAAGTTTAAAAATAGGTGCTTTTTTAATGTCTTATTAGATCAAATTATTTAATAATTAAAAAAAAAAAATGAACTTTTGAGAAAATCACCATGCGAAAGTGACATTTATAAATCACGTTGAAGAGGCATTAAAGTTCGAGTAGTTGCTCACAAAAATATGAAGTGAAACAGTTCCGAGTGTACTCTATGCCTTAATAATCGCTTAATATATTTATTCCGCTCGCAGGAACTGAGCGGTTTAGTGCATTAGTGTTAATTGAACACAAAATGATAAGCAGCTGCAGTCGGGAGCTGCTCATCTACTGTTTGTGTTGTGGTAAGTTTGTAGCCGCGCGAGGCAACTGGGAGCGAGGAATAGGATATGGTGACGGACGCTCTGCAGGGAGGCCTATGATCAGTAGGCTTCTTAACGATAATGATGGTGAAGTTTTCAGTGAAATGGCAATGTTTAAAGAGTTAACCTCTAGAACCCCGGTTATAGAATAATATAACCCCGGTAATAGGAAGAGATAAGTACCGAAAGCAAATAAATAAATTGAGCTTACAGAAAATAAATTATACATGCAAAGTTTACTTGCCAAAATGGTAGAATGTACAGTTAGTGCTTCTTATTGTCTGACCCATATTTCTATTTTTATATTTTTAAGATGTGTCAGGTAACATAGGGAACATAGGTACCCTAAACATATACTATAATATTTTTATCACCTTATAGTAATTAAACTAGTGCGCCTCACCATCAACGATTGCATCACTGCTTACCATCAGGTGGGATTGCAGTCAAGCACTAGTTTATGGTATATGAAAAAAATAAAAATAAATTAATATTCTATTCTATAGAAGAAATTCGACTAGACTTGTGATCTTACGTTCTTGTCAGGTTTTCTTCTACAACATAGTCGATGCATGCACTAAATAATCTTCCGATAACTATATCGCTCTTATATGTGCTTAAAAAAATATCACCGCCAGTTGAATAATTATTCTAGTCTTTTTTGATGTGATAGCTCACACAAATAAGGTGATCACAATACTTCTGTAATACAATTCCAGCTACTCTTGCTACGGCGTCAAGTGACTTAAGATGTAATGTGCGCACGCGCATGGAATCCGGATGGGTGTGCGGCCTGCTCCGACAAGGAGAGTACGACGTGGAGTACGCGAGCTTCAGGGGCGTCCCGTATGCCCGCCAGCCTCTCGGGGAACTGCGGTTCAAAGTACGTTGCTCATCGTTCCATTGAGTTTTTTTTTAAGGTGGGGAATCATCAGAATGACTTCTCCCGCTCTCGGGCAGAGCGGGAGGGTTTTAGACTTTTACTAACTAAACCCCAACCCGTTCTTTCCTTGCCTTCGTTCTGTGGTCACGACCTTTCCTTTCGGAATCTAATCCATGGCCCCAGAGGCTTCGCCCCTGCTCCCCTACATCTTCTTGAGGCGCGCGTGGAACAATACGCGTCGTTGACGACTTGGGCTCGGTCCGGGTTATTACCGGACTGCCGGAATCCAGTAAAAGCCAAAGCATTTATTTCAATTGAACCGATACATGACTGACTAGAGCCGATGACCTGGTGAGAGTCGCGGGAATGCAATGGATGCGAGACGCACAGGATCGTTCGTTGTGGCGACACTTGGAGGAGGCTTATGTCCAACAGTGGACGTCCTTCGTATGAAATGATCATGATGACATTTATTATTGAATTGGCAAGAAGTGAGTCGGAGAGAAAAAATAATCTTATTGCACATTTCGAAGCTTAGATCTCTATAGAGAAGATGTAACAAACTCCGTGGTTACTCAATCATCTCATAAATTAAAAAAAAACCTTGTGTGAACTTATTTTAATTTGTATATTTAGGCACCGACGGTTGAAAGATGGTCTCACTCAACTGATAGCGCACCACTCAGTTCCATTTTATCAACCAAAAAAAAGAACTGTGGGGACCAGCACTGCGCATTTTCAGTGAGATCGATTACATCGAATCTAAACTTATTAAGGTAAAGATTAAACATTGATTTGTCAATTTTAGGAGTTGCAACCGGCGGCACCCTGGCCCCACCACCTGGACGCCAGTGAGGAAGGTCCCATCTGTCCACAGCATGATGAGCTGTACGACCGTCTAGTCAAGCCCCACAGAGGCATGAGTGAATCCTGTATCTACGCCAATGTCCACGTACCTTTGGAAGCTCTCCCTGCTCATGGACCTGATGATGACGTATACCACTCAGGTTACGTCAACAATTCAGGCAAGAAAGGTTTCCCTATCTTCGTGTTTATCCATGGCGGAGGCTTTCAGACAGGATCAGGAGACACCGACCTTCATGGACCAGAGTATCTCGTCAGCAAAGGAATCATTGTTATTACTTTTAACTACAGGTAGGTATACCATGATTTTACATTTCTTCATGTATTTAATTCTTGAATTTAAGAGTGTCCTGATCTGAGAGTGTGTAAATATCTTCCAGGCTCAACGTGTTCGGTTTCCTTTCGCTGAACACTCCCAAGATCCCCGGCAACGCTGGTCTCCGGGACCAGGTGACGCTGCTGCGCTGGGTGCAGAGGAACGCGCGAGCCTTCGGCGGAGACCCCGGCGACGTCACCATCGCGGGGCAGAGCGCTGGCGCCTGCTTCGCACACTTGTTGTCGTTGTCTAATGTCACCAAAGGACTATTTAAAAGGTGTGTGTACATGCTTTAAAAACTTTCGCTGTTCAAATCAAATACTATTAATGAATACTTTTTTTTCCAGGATGATTTTGATGAGTGGCACTGCCGAACAAACGTATTACACAACCTCTCCAATTTACGCCGGCATATCCGCCGCTAGATACCTACAAATCTTGGGCATCAACTCGACAGACCCTGACGTCATCCACGACAGACTAGTTAACACTCCACTCAAGGACATTCTAAATGCTAACAGCGCCTTCCAATACGAAAATGGGTTGGTCACCTTTGTTCCTGTAGTAGAAACTGATTACCCAGGAGTCGAGAGAATAATAGATGATGATCCACGAAGACTCATAGAAAGAGGGCGAGGAAACGAATATCCAACGGTTATCGGCTTCACAACTGACGAGTGTGAATTCTTTAGAAGAAGAATACTATACGCAGGGTTATTGCAGAAGATCGAAGCGGAACCTACTTTAATTTTACCGGCCAGGATTCCGTTTACAACGCCTCCAAACGTGGCGCGCGAGTTAGGTTTGAAAGTCATTAATCGGAACTTCGCTGGTAAGCTGAATATAGAAGAGTATATGGATGTGTGCAGAGATGTGTTCTTCGAGTATTCTGCGTTCAAGGTAGCGCAGTGGAGAGCCGAGATGAAGGCAGCACCGGTATACTTGTACCAGTTCTCTTACGAGGCAGACTTCAGCGCAGTGAAGGCAGGGCTGAAGCTGCAGTACAACGGCACCACTCATGTTGAAGACTTGACTAATATCTTCCGAGAAAATGCCGTTCTTGGTGGGGAAAAGTCTTTCCCGCCAAGAAACAGAGATGACCTAATGAAGGATTGGATGACACAGCTTGTGGTCAACTTTATTCGATGCAAGTAAGTTCTTGACTGTTGCAATTCTGTTTAGTAAAGTTAATTTCGACTGTTGATGAACAAGGAACAATTCAATATTCGTTGAAATGTCAAGTATGACTCCTTTCGGTAGCTTGTCATCCACCGGTCCGGTAATCATCCTGACCGAGCCCAAGAGAAACCCGGGCCCTGGAAGGAAGGCAAAGAAGGAACTAAGAAGTGGGGCAGTAAAAGTCTGACACGCCCTCCTGTTCCGCCCAAGAGCGGGAGAAGTCATTCTCAAAACACAGCACATGATAAAAGCTATCACCTATTTTGGTTACAGTAAGCCCTCTTGCGGTGAGCCGGGCTGGCTTCCTGTGCATGCCAGACTCCTGAACTATCAGGACATCCACAAACCTGGTGTGTACGACAACACACCGCCCACGAAATATCAACGCGATATGATCCAGTTCTACGACAGGATCGACCAGATTGCCAGGTAAGCACACTTGACTTCATACGACTTTTTTTTTTGTTTTACATAAACTAGTGCTTGACTGCAATCCCACCTGATGGTAAGCAGTGATACAATCGTTGATGAAGGGGCGCACTAGTTTATTAACGTTTGAATCCCCAACCGGTCCTATGAGACCGCGCTGTTATTGTTTTACTATTGTGTCTCGTTTCGCGGGTATCTGAGTAATTAAGTGCCTATTTAGTCTAGCCATGAAGACACCCGAATTATCATCGAACGGGAAGACCGCAGCAGGCAAATTTTTCCAGTCCTTCGATGTACTTTTATATATATTTTACGAGATAACACAAATTACTGTTAAAATACTCAAATTAATTAATTATTTTTCAGAAATTCGTCACTGGATGTTATTACACCGCGACCGTTGACAGCAATTTAGGATTTAAGGAAAACAACAGGAAAAATTAGGAATAAAGAAATGTGTTACCATTTGAAAGATTCGTATGTTTGTGTTTATGTTTGTAATAAATAAATTAATCAACTAAACTAATTTTTTAAATGTTTCCCAGTAATTTTACTGGTGATCGAGGTGATTTATCACTTAGTGACATAGACATATATTTTCTACTTCCATGAGGGCGAAGCCGCCGGCAGAAGTTAGTATCTCATGATATTGTGATTGTAGCACTTTAGTATCGGCACCTGATGTTTATGTTAACTGTGTAATAGTTTTAACGCACGCTATACCGATTACAGATCTAATCGAATGATTTAAATTAAAAACATAGTATTATTGACTTGTCCTAAATTAAATCTATGTTAGGCCTTGAAACGTCATTACGGTTGTTATTATATCATACTTTTAGTATCTTACTAGGAGGAAAGGGGGCCGACAGGGTTGAAGTTCGAAGCCTGCTGGGGCCTAGATTGATGAAAGAGAACCCCAGGACCCTAGAACTAGGGCAAAGAAGAAACAGGAGTGGGTTTTAGTCAGTAGAAGTCTGACACGCCCTCCAGTTCCGCCCAGAGCGTGAGTGGTCATTTTGACCTTAAGAAAAAGTATCCAACAAGGAAGGTATAATTTGGTGGTTATGGTGATGCTGTTTAGGTACTCTGGAGGTAATGGTCAGAGCTGTACTAAGTAGCGAACGATTGATGCCATAGCATTATCTTGTTCATTCTATCCAGCCCAAAGCACGACGTAACACTGCACGATTCGTGGCTCCATCACACTTTAGGTGGAACATTTATTTATTTATTAACACATACAGTTGTTATAACAGGGTATACCCCCAAGGTAACAAATGTAGAAGCGAAATAGCCGCACTCCGAGACGTCACCCACAGACTGATCCAAAGCCCATTAGTGCAGGCAACTTCGCAGGCAACATACAAATAACAATGAAGCTAATTATGACGTATTCTTACAATAATTATGAATTATGATAACATTTTATAGATTATACAGTCACGAGAGTGATTAAGATCAATGTTAAACTAATTTCTTGAAGCAAAACACTAAATTGATGCGGTCTTAACGTAGCACCTATTGTAATGTTGTTTCTATCCACTAGAAATGTATCAAGCCTGGAATCACCCATTGGCCTTAACCACTCCCATTGGACATAAAGTGTAACCACTCAAAAATTAGGTTTCTGAAGATCTGATTTTTTTATAACATACCGGCTTCTGCCTGCAGTAGGTATTATATAAGCGTGGAAGTGGAGTTTTTTTTAAGAAGACTTTCTCCCGCAATATAAAGTACCCTATGTGCTATTCTGCCTGCTAAGTACAAACAGACAAAGTTCGTTTTGTCATCTACCTAGCCTTTTCCCAACTATATTGGGGTCGGCTTCCAGTCAAACCGGATTTAGCTGAATATCAGTATTTTACGAGGAGCGGCTGCCTACCAGACCTCCACAACCCATTATCTGGGATAACACGTTACTTCATAGCAAGACTGGAGTCAGATTTACTGGCTTCTGACTAACCGTAATAACTGCCAAAAATATACAAATGACAGCCGGGACCTACGGTCCGAGACACGCAGCAAACTCGGTATGTTAAGATGGTCACCCATCCACAGAACAATCTTGGCAAGCGTTGCTTAACCTTGAAGATCGACCCATGCGGCTGTTATTATCTAGCCACGAGCTCCTCTTTGTACCGACCCTAATAACTAAAATAATTACACGTGTATCACTATCACCTTCAAATCATCAGAAGGTAGGTGTTACGTTTTTTATTTACCTATCGCTTTTTGTGCTGCATACAGTTTTTCACGATTGCACCGACCCTAACCTTCTGCCAACTAGCGTTAATCCCGGCTATTGCTAGGGTCCGCGTATTGTACCAACCCTCATCATCTACCTAGCCTTTTCCCAACTCGTCGGCTTCCAGTCAAGCCGGATTGAGCTGAATACTAGTATTTTAAAAGGAGCGGCTGCCTACCAGACTTAACGTACTTTCCGAGGCACCGAGGAAACTCGGTATGTTAAGATGGTCACCCATCCACAGACAGTCTTGGCAAGCGTTGCTTAACCTTGAAGATCGACCCGTGCGGCTGTTATGATCTAGCCACGAGCTCCTCAGATAATGTTAGTTTAGTAGTAAGTATATTTCATGATTCAACCTCCAAAAACCTAATTTTTAAGCTATATCTCCTGACATTTGCTTCACCCGGCCCGTGTGAAAGTAGGTTTCTCTATACAAACTTAGACCCCTGTTTCATCTCCTTAGGGCTTGAAAAACCCCTTCTTAGTGTTCGTCTACATCAGAAAAGGAAACCAATACGCAAAATTTCACAATCCTAGTCCCCGTTTCAGCTGTGCGTTATTTGATGTCAGCCTTAATTTTCTCCTCGTATATTGTAGAAGACAGACGATAGAGCATGCGATTAATCTTTGTCCGGTATTGGTTGTAACTTTTACAAAGTCGTTTAAGCTTTTTAGACAAATGCATTATAACAACAAGAAGTTATTAGTTACCGTCATAGCTAAAATTAGAAAAAAAGGACATATGTAGACACTTGTCAGCAAAAAAGTATTCGAACAAAAGGCTTGCTGGACATCGACCTTCCACCATCGTCATGAATATCTGAAGGCTATATTTAACGCATATTCATTTAATTCTCAATTCTTTATCTTCATTTTGTCGTCAACTTCAAAATGAAAGTTTGAATAGTATAGCTCTATTAATTTTGAATTAAAACACCTGCATAGTGACTCAATTCGTATACAAATATTTTGTATAGTCTCACAATGACTTGTTAAATAAATGGTTATTAAATAAATAAGGAAAATATATGATAAGTATTAAATGCTAGCACACACAGTTGGAAAAAGATGCGTTTCCATTGATAGGGTTGCAAAAAATATTGCGCGATTTTACAGACTATAAAAATAACTATAAAAATTAAATTTAAAATTTAAAAATACCCCCGACTACACTCCACCTCTCACGTATTGATGACCTTGAATACCTGAACCGATTTCCACCAAATATCAGGGGTTAAAAACAAAGCGAAAATCTACGCATTCCTCGTATAGTTTTTAAAAGAATTTTCGTTCATTGTACTTTTGCTTCACCATCATCATCATTTCAACTGAAGAACTTCCACTATAGCGACACTTGGGAGAGGCTTATGTCCAACTTAGGCCTATCTCAAGTAGGGATGGCCATAACAACTAGTCCTGCTATTGCCGCCTGCTTTCTTGAAAATCGTTTCGAAAAAAAAAGAAATGAAGAAAGTCGGAAATACCTCATCGTAGAATGTTTTAAACTACAACACTTCTTATTCTAACCGTGATTTCACGAAATGTGAGAAAAATAGGTCGGAAAATCGCAATTTATTAAACTTACAATATCCATGAGTTAAGTCATGTAGGTATCTTCTCTCCATATATACATTTATACATGTGGATGGAGAGGGAGAGAGAGGCCAAAGAAAAGATGGATGGATTGTGTGAGAAGTAATATGAAAGAAAAGGGAGTTAGTGATAGCGTGACGAGTGACAAGACAGAATGGAAGAAAAAATCGTGTTGCGCCGACGCCAAATAAAACAGGACAAGGGCAGGATGATGATGATGATACACTTATTGAACAAAGGCAGCTGCTTAATAATATCAAGAGAAAATCAGAAGATAGAATGCAAGAATGTTCAATAATACGCACCGTGAGGGTCAATTAACTTATTAGTTAAAATAATAAATATATCCAAGTATATTTGCAAAAGTGATAAAAACCTTCGTCTGATGTCATGCAACCAATAATGATAGATGAAATATGTCTGTGCGATATCATGAAAAAACTATATGCACAAAAAGCGATAAGTAAATAAAAAACGTAATACCTGGTGATTTGAAGGTGATAGTGATCCACGTGTAATTATTTTAGTTATTAGGGTCGGTACAATACGCGGATTCTGGCAATAGCCGGGATTAACGCCAAGTGGAAGAAGATTAGGGCCGAAACAATCTCCTCAGGTATGAGCCCTGCACGGAGGGGGTTCTGGAATGGTCTTTTAGGAGGTATAACCGGCGGCACGTAACTTGGCAAGAGTTGTTAGTTGCGCAGAAATCGATTTTTAGATCTATTTGGTGGTCAAGCGGGACGCGGGGTATGAGGTAGCGCCGATCCGGCGCGCGATTGGTGCAGTATTATAATAGTAGTCTATGATTGGTGCGTTAGTCGACTTTTGCCTCCGCACTGCGTTCGTTCGCTCATTCGCTTTTTTGTCCACCATGCGCGAAATGGGGGTACCCATTACGTCAATTTCTTGCCAACTTATTTGCCGGGTGTTATAACGGTGCCCCTTCTATGAGCTGATGGTAATCACTGGGGTGGTTTTAGTGAGGTTAGAATCCCACACTCCCCGGACTTCTGGGCCCTTGTTTCTCGAAAAAAAAAGGATCGGTACAATCTGCGGGAACGTGTGAGGGTTTGCGTCCTAGGGCCATGGTATCTTAGTGTTTAGGTTCTATAGTAAGATATCCATAGAAGATAACCTTTATAACTATAACATCACAAATCCAACAAGCCGATACATGGGTAGGTAGGATACATTATTTTATGCGAAATTTTGATTGATTTGGCTAAAGCCTCGAAATGAAGAGCAACTGAGGAACATGGATTTATAAGGTTTTAGTGAATAAAAGTTTGACAAGCCTTCACGTTTCAACCTAGAGTAGGAGAAGGAGAAGTCTTTTGAATATTTTAACACCTAAAAGAAAAGAATCGGTATTATAAAATATACGTGTGTGTGTATTTCTACGGGACCAGCGGTTGCTGGTACTTCTACATAGGTTCCGTACCCGAGGGTACTAGGGGCTCGTACACATTAACAGTGAGGCGTATTTATCGCAAAAGATATAGTCGCGGGTAGTAGCTAGTAAAATAATAATAATAATATATTGGTGAGGGTCGCGGGAATCCGATGGATACGAGACGCACAGGACCGATAGTTGTGACGGCGTCCAGCAGTGGACGTCTTTCGACTGAAATGATGATGATGAATATGATAATAAATTAAAACACGTTTTGTTTTTCTACAAAAAAAAACTGTTTCCGCCAAACTGGTTTTATAATTAGTTTTTTTTTTAATTTTCTTTTTTAATTTAAATGATAATTTTCAATTGTTTGTGACGTTCAGGGCTTACCATTTGCATTTTATAATTATTAAATAGAAGCTTATCTATTCAAAAGAAATTGTATAGGGATAGATAACATGGCCATAAAATAGCAATAGTCCAGTCAAAATAGACTAAATTATGATTCAAGTTTGCATTAATTCCCAACAAGCTGGATTTTTGTGCAGGCCTTGGATGCGTCATTACAAATGACGTGTCAAAAGTCCCCATCGATCCCGCTTGTGCGTTGTTTTTTATTCGAGGTCAAAAGTCACAAATAAGCGTTTTTAGCGTATATCTCTGAAACAACGATAGCCATCGAAAAATAGTTCAGGCAAAGTTTGTAGATCGTCAAATTGTCTACAAAAAAGATCTAACACTTTTTCTTCTACGGTGCACTGTTTTCGAATTATGGCTATTTTAAACATAGAAAATACGAATATGCACTCATACTAAGGGATGGATGAATGGGAAGGGTTCGATGAATATTTGAAGGACAAACCATCTGTAACGATACATAAGCAGTGTCGTAAAGCATACACCCGGATGAGTAGCATCGCTGCAGCTAAAAGACAGCGTGAGGCGGAGATAGCTTCCACATCTGGGATTAGTCCTCCTCGTACTAGAGCACGAGGTAATGAATTGTCTTTTTGACGAAATACTGTTTGTTTTGTGGCAATGAAGCAGATAAAACGGCTGAAATGAAAAAAGCGCAGCATCTTCGACCAAGAGTGTTCTCAAGTTTCAACCTTTGACTTTAAGAAAACCATCTTTAAGGAAGCTCAGACTCGTTCTCATAAGCTAGCAAGTAGTGTCATTGCCCGCATTCAGTATGAATATGACTTAGTTGCTGCTGAGGCTAAGTACTACAGTGATTGTTACACTTAAAATACGACTTTCCTGCGGTCTAAAGTCACGATATCTCGAAAGTGATGCTTTGTAGAAGAAAAGTGTTGAGATTTTTTTTGTAGACAATTTCACGATCTACAAACTTTGCCTGAGCCATTTTTCGATAGCTCTCGCTGTTTCAGAGATATACGCAAAAAACGCTTATTTGTGACCTTTGACCTCGTATAAAAAACAACGCACAAGCGGAATCGATGGGGACTTTTGACATATCATTCGTAATGACGTATTCAAGGCCTGCACAAAAATCCAGCTTGTTGGGATTTAATGCAAAGTGGAATGTCTATTTTGACTGGACTACAATATTTCGAAATGTTTTCATGTATTATGAAAGTATTTATATATTGTAATATTTTTTTTCAGTATCCAGCGACAACGTTCACTCGCTTGCACCAATATTGTGAATGGTAAAATCATAGAGCCACAATAAACGACTGCAATAGTTTGTACAGTACTTGTACCGAAGTCAAAGAAGGAACGAGGCGGAGTTTACTCAGTAAAAGTCTGACACGCCGTCCCGCTCCGCCTAAGACCGGGAGACTGTTTACTTTTGATAATTAATTACATTACAGGTTGGTACTTATGCGTAACAAGGGACAGGACAGGACCGGTCGCTGTGGCGACGCTTGGGGGAGGCCTATGTCCAGCAGTGGACGTCTTTGGGCTGAGATGATGATGATGACTTATGCGTTAGCGCGTCTATAGGTGGTCGCTACTACGCACTCTGCTGGGATACAAAATGCACCGTCAGCGCCCCTACAAAGTCATTCTAATTATTAACCACTTGAAAAAAAAAACTTGTACCTCTAGCACTTTACATTTACTTGTGTCCAATTATGTATAAGTCACCTTGTGTACCTACTGTGTAATCTTACGATGATAAAGATTATTATTATAAAAGATTTAAATCCGGCCAGGAGTCTGGCTCCGCATACCGTAGGGTTCCGTAGTGGCCCGCTACAACTTGTAGATTTATATGGGGGCTATGGGGCTTTATATTTATTACTATGAAAAAATGAATTAACGTTTAAAAACGGGCCCAAGTAAGACGATTGCAAGTTTGTAACTGTTGTGGAATATTTTTTTTTCTTATATAATGAGATTTTTTGAGTCCGAGAGGGAATTCGCCCGAGCCGCTGGCGAGGGTGTTATGTAACTGTGCGCTGCAACGACAAATATCCCCGAATTTTTGAAAAGTGTATTAAAAAATAACGGTTTTACTTTCTGAAACCTTGACAAGCAGTAGCTTGGATCGTGTTCCCAATACTGGTGGTCTAAAAATTAGTGCGTTCGAATACGATTGCATCACTGTTGACCATCAGGCGGGATTGCAGTCAAGCAATGGCTTTATACTATTAAAAAAAAAATGATTTAAGTGCTGAAAAGTAATTACAAGTTTGTGTTTATAATTACGTGTATGAGTAAATAAAATATCAAATATGTATATCTATAATGTCGAGGAATATGCTTTGTTCTACCTTTTTCACTAGTGAACAGTATGAAGCAGTCTTTAGGTTCGAGCACACATGACAGACAGATATAAACGGCTCCGAAACACTCGCCGACTTAATCTTCAATCGGACATTACAATGTTTACATTCTCTTACTATCTCTGTTTGTTGACAACATGCTTCTGTTTTGGTAAGTCGCATTACTCATTCAATTACAGTCGTATTATATAGAAGAAAGTTTAAGGGCCTGTTTCACCACCTATGATTAATTTTCGAGTATCTTACTTGGCAGATAATTTCATACAAATTCTGTTCCATTTTTGAATTTATTCGGGAAGTAGTGGCTACTCGGACATTGTGAAACAGGCCCTAAGTGTTTATTATTTTGAAATTTCGAAATGTGAGCCCGTGTCCCCCAGATAGAAGGCTACGAAGGAACGAGGTGGGGTTTAGTCAGTAAGTCTGACACGCCCTCTCGCTCCGCCCAAGAGCGGGAGAAGTCATTCTGATGATTCCCTACTTGAAAAAAAAAAGTGCTGGTTACTTCTTTAAACTCGAACGACTTTCGATTAAACACACCATATCCTGGAGTAGTACATAGGATACTTTTTACCTTTAGAGTAAGTTCCCTTTTTTATCGCGCGGGCGAAGCTGTTGACAGCAGTTTGAAGTTCAAGTGATTAAATAAATTATTTAATTTCAAATAAAAAAATATTATTCAGATAGTTTATATCGAAAACGCACGGTGAACGGTGGTGCACACCTCCAGGCCATGGTCCGGAGCAATGAGGAATGGCAGGCAGTCGCCCCTTCTGCGAAGAAGTAATGCTAGCGAAGGAGACGCCGCAGCCACTAGGATCCCGACGTCACAACCACCGGGATCCCGACCCCGATTTCCAGCTACCTTAGACGTAGGCTTAGGAATGGCCAGCAAAGGGTAGCTCGCCGTCCGACCGCCCGGACTGAGCCTAAGTCGTTGACCGTCCGTGCTTTTACTTGTTTAATATCGGGTCTCTTGAAATACAGAGCCCAGTTTTTAAAAGTTTACTGTAATCAAAAGCACTGAGTTAATTCTAATTGAATAAATAATGTTTTAGAACCTTATGTAATAAATACTTCATGAGTTCTAGTTCTAATTCACTTTTTGGTGTCGGCTTGTGTCAAAATAATTACTTCATTCATCTTTAGGAAGCAAGTTTCGTAAAGTATACTTTAATATAATATCAACTGCAGCTGAATCAATTATTTTTGAAGCCTTTACCCTTATTATCATTGACATAGAGGCGGAGCATATTATTTACCCAATCGATCTTGCCGCAAGTTGTATAATCATTCAAAAGATGGCGCTAGTAGTAATATCACATATTTTAAATTGGTCAGGCAGGAGTTTTTTTAATTGGATGTCCTGTAACGTCATACTCAACATTAAACTGTAGTAACTTCGCCCGAGTGAAAGTAGGTTCTTCCATACAAACTTCTTACTTATTCTTAGGATTTATATATAGGTACAGATTAGATCAATTCGAATCTCCAAAGACAACTCATTTTATATAATAACGGGAAGAAAGTTTTTATTTCCTTATTTTTTTAGGGTTCCGTACCTCAAAAGGAAAAAACGGAACCCTTATAGGATCACTTTGTTATCCGTCTGTCTGTCCGTCCGTCTGTCAAGACCCTTTTTCTCAGGAACGCGTGGAGGTATGAAGCTGAAATTTATATCAATTACTCAAGTCTATTGTCCCTTGAAGCTGTGAAAAAATCAAACTTCTAAGCCAACGCAATCAAAAGATACAGCCGTTTATGCCGCAAATTTTCGACACTTGCAAGGGAATCAAAACCTACAGGGTGCTTCCCGTGAACTCAGAATCTTGAAATTTGGTACGAAGCAACGTCTTATAGCATAGATAAAGGAAAAATTACGAAAACCATAAATTTTTAGTTACATCACATAATATATTTTTTTTTAATAATTTTAAACTTACTACCCATTTCCTCATAAACGCGTAGAGGTATTAAATTGAAATTCATACCAAATACTCAACTCAGGTCTATAATACCTTGAAGCTGTAACAAAATCAAACTTCTATGTCAACGCAATCAAAAGAAACAGCAATTTAAGCTGCATATTTTGAAACTCGCAAGTACTCGCAAAGGAATCAAAACCTAAAGGGTACTTCCAGTCGACCTAAAATCTTGGAATTTGGCACGAAGCTAGGTATTATAGCACTAACATAGGGAAAAGTCTGAAAACTGAAAATTTTTAGTCACGTCACCAGAAAAAAAAAAGGAAAAGTCTTCAAGACTCGATTCGAGAATGAACTGTTTTCATAGGTCAGTTGGTACGGAACCCTCAGTGCGCGAGTCCGACTCGCACTTGCCCTGTTTTTTACGTTTTGGCGCTACTGCTTTAAAGATGCATCAAAACATGCTGTATTTTTTAAAATTGAGAAATAATTTTTAAATAACAATTTATTTATAGGTACAAGACATTGAATTTGTGTGAATTTGTGTTAATGAGATTTAATCCAAAGTCAATGTCCGCTCCCTAGCGAGCTGATGGCACATTCAAAATAAATAATTGTTTACCAATAACATTTCCAGTCGATCCAGAAAGCCCAACGTTTTCGGTGAACGATGACGCGAGTCTGGAGTGCGACGTGAAGACGCGCCTCGACTCGGGCTGGGTGTGCGGGCGCGTCCGGGAGGCGGAGGCAGGCGTGCAGTACGCCAGCTTCAGAGGCATCCCCTACGCGCAGCAGCCGCTGCGGGAGCTAAGGTTCAAGGTACAGTCCACCACATATAGCATTAGCATTACCAGTCTTATGATGTTGGGACACAGGCCTCCTCTCTAGGAGAGGGTATAGACTTTAATTTACCACGCGAGCCCAGTATTGGTGGATGTCACACGTCTTCGAATTTTCCTAACGATGTTTTCCTTCACCGTTTTGATAGCAGCGGTGATGAAATAAATTACACAAAGCTGGGATGGAACCAGCGACCTACAACTTGTAATTCGGGCCAGTTACCACTGGGCCACCACTGTTCTCTAACAACGTATAGATCCTCATCAATTCCATCAAGAGGAATATGCCCAACGCTAATTTCCCATTTTTCCATTCCAGGAATTACAACCATTGGATCCCTGGCCCAATGTCCGATTAGCCACAGAGGAGGGCCCCATATGTCCGCAGTATGACGAGATCTACGGCCGCCTGGCCAGGCCAGTGGGCATGAGCGAGGCTTGCATCCACGCCAATGTCCACGTCCCTCTCGGTGCCTTCCACTCCGACACCAAAGACATCCGCCAAAAGACAGGTCTACCCATTCTAGTCTTCATCCATGGTGGTGGGTTCCAGATCGGGTCGGGTGACTCAGACCTCCATGGACCTGAATATCTAGTCAGCAAAGGAGTTATTCTTATCACTTTTAATTACAGGTTAGTAGTCTGATAACTATGTACTTCATTAAATATTTGAAAGGAATATTAATTAGTTTTTGATATTAAATTATTTGCTTCCGTCCTTGTCTACACCTGTGCGTATTTACTTTAACTTCACCTTGGCTTTTGAGCGTGTATTTATTTCACTTTATAGACTGAACGTGTTTGGTTACCTATCCCTGAACTGTTCGGCGGTGCCTGGTAACAATGGGCTGCGGGACGCCCTCACCCTGCTCCGGTGGGTGCAGAGGAACGCGCGCGCCTTCGGCGGAGACCCTGACAACGTCACCCTGGCCGGCCAGAGCTGCGGCTCGGTCGCCGCGCATCTCGTCTCACTGTCTGAAGCCTCGGTGGGACTGATGAAAAGGTACCTACTAAAGCCGGATTTTACCTCTGTTTTGTTTTGTCGATCGACTACTGTGCATTTGCCTCATAACATATTTTGTTTCAGAGTGATATTGATGAGCGGCGTAGGTAACGCTGGATTCTATACAACTTCGCCTGCTCAAACAGTCGCTGCAATGTTTCTAAAAGAAGTCGGCATAAATGCTACTGACGCTGACGAAATTCACAAACAACTAATACATATGCCTCTTAAAAAGATCATGGAGGCCAACAGGATCGTGCAGTTCACGACAGGGTTGGTGTCCTTCGTGCCGGTCGTGGAAGCTAAACATGCAGGAGTCACGACGATTCTGGATGATTATCCAGCAACACTTATAAAACAAGGCCGAGGGAAAGATCTTCCATTGATAGTAGGCACTACAAGCCAAGAGTGCGAAACCTTTAAACGAAGACTTGAATATTTGGACTTTGCTGGGACTATAGAGAAGAACCCTGTAGCTGCGCTACCACCGAACATCATTTATTCTGTGTCGGAGAGCACGGCGCTTGATCTGGCTGAGGTTATGATGGCTAGATATTACGAAGGAGGGGTGACAGTGGACAAGATAATCGCGTCTTGTAAGAACCAATTCTTCTTGTACCCAGCGTTGAAGCTGGAGGAGTGGCGATCCGCGCAGGGAGCGGCGCCACTCTACAAGTATGTGTTTGCCTTCGACAGCGACTACAACGTCATCAAGTTCGGGCGCATGCTGACGTATGAAGGAGGAGGCGCCCACATTGAAGACCAGACCTTCGTGTTGCGTGTTAATTCTCTAACAGATCCAGACGAGAAGTCCTTCCCTCCCAGAACTAGGGATGATCTCATGAAGCACTGGATGACAACGTTTGTGGTCAACTTTATGCGATGCAGGTAATTTAACCAATCTTGGTGGCAGAATCGATGGTTTTGCAGTCATGATTTCCAATAATTGTGGATGTTTTTCAGCCACCCGCTTTGTGACAACCAGTCTGAATGGCCGGCGACGGACGCGGAGCGGCTCAACTACCAGCTGCTCAAGGAACCGATGCACATTTACAACAACGTCAACCTCACTACAGAAGAGCGAGATATGCTGAACTTCCACGATAGTATCTCCGAAATGGCATCAGGGTAATGAAACGACACTCCATTTTTATTTAAATGAAAATCATTGAAGTTTCCGCTAGATTTCGTAAATCATCTCTAGCTCAATAGCCTTCGTAGTATTGAAGAAATTAGAAATAATTCGATCGCTTTGATTGGCACAAAATTCCATCAATAGTACTAACCTAAAAGGCGCTGGATGCAACAGGTAATACATTCCGTGTCAAGGTCAATATAAGATGCCATCGAACTGATCTGATGATGAAGCCAGAAGGTGGGCACTAGAACTTTTTTTTTAACTTCGTAATAAAACACTGCCAGCCGAGTTTAATTACAGAATCGTTTGTGCGTGGGAAGCCTTTGTCTAGCAGTGGACAATACATTATATGCTAAAAATAGATTGACTGCTATACTTACGAACTTTTTTTTTTCTTATAGTTGTTAGATCTAGTTCAACTTTTTTGCCACAATATAGGTTGCTATACTAAATTTGTTGTAGGATGGTTTCGGTGACAGCTGTCAGATTCATACAATGTAGCTATCTATCCTTTTCTCTCATCTTAAAGATGTATATTTTCGTCCTGCTGTCACCTAAGTCATGTTATGTAAAAAAGACTATAGTAATAGTTGCACTGCATACGGTTCAAAGTCGCTTGGCAGTTTATTTTCAATTGTCAAATGTGAAGTGCAAGTTAGCCTCGTATTTAAAGCTGCGTCTTGCGTCATATCAATGTGTTGTATAAACTTGTTTGGTTTCAGAGATACGAGCGCGGCATCCTAGTGTGAGTGACGTCATACTTGTGACGTATTTCCGTCGTCGTGCGTACGCGCACTGAAGTTTATGAACGAAATAGAGATCGATGTGTTTTTTTTACTGCGTAAATATATTAGTTATTTATAACATTATTTGTGTATTTTGTTTCTTACTTACCAAAATGGAAGATATTTTATTAAGATGCGGAGATTGAAGATGTTGCCAAAAACCTACCTACCTGGCTCCTTCAATATAGTGAAAAAAATTGTTTACCTAACAAGAATAACAATCAAGTTAATTTATGTTGAATAATACATACAAAAAATTATGAAATAACTGTTTGCAATGTCAAAATAACAGCTTTTTAGGGTACGTATTTATTTTTTGAGGTGGGTAGTCACCTTTTGACTTTCCTGCTTTTGGGTGAAACGAGAAGTAGAGAGACTAAAACCCACCCCTATTCCATCAGTTGCCCTTTGCGTTCCAGGGCCAAGGTTAGACTTTTATTTTAATGCTAGCATTAGACTGCGATTCCGTCTTTTATTGTGGTTGGCCAAGTTTATTAAAAGCCTATTCATTCACTCTAGCCTTGAAGACACCTAAATTATGATCAACTTTCAAACAGCACTAGGGCGATCATAGCATTCATAGCCTAGATTTTCCGTTCATCCAGCATTGGGTAGGTAGATGTGTTGTTTTACCCAATAAGAATTACTAGTTTGGATTGATTAGAATTTTAGTCAATGCAATAATTAACCCTTTTTACCGACCCGGACAACGTTCGAGGAATGTGAGTCTCTTTGGGATTCCAACGTTGTTCTGTTGTTATTTTTGTTGTTGATGCTATTGAAATTATTTATTTGAACTCAGTTTATAATTCATACTTGCAAAAAATTAGTAGATAAAAAATATATATTTTAGATCAATGTTGCTATGTAGGCAAATATTTAATATTTAAAATGTTTATTCTTAATTGGAAACTCGAAGTCCACTTTATAGTACAGCTACTGGGTACACGGATATTCTGAGAAGTAAGCCCGTGTCCCCAGATCGAAGGCAACATAGGGATGGGGTGGGGTTTATTCAGTAAAAGTCTGACACGCCCTCCCGCTCCGCCCAAGGGCGGGAGAAGTCATTCTGATGATTCCCCTACCTAAAAAAAAAACGTTATAGTACAGCTACAACTTTTCGTATACTCAAAGGTCATTGTTACTTGTACCTTAGCTATCACCTACTTAGGTGAAGAAAAGCCGATCAAAATTCTATGTTTACTCTGAAAGCCTTCCATTCCCCTGTATCAGTTGTTTTCACATGAAATATATATTACAGGTGATGTACCACAAAATAAACAGCAGAGCTTTCGTTATCAAAGCTTCGAGGGCCTGATAAAAAAAATGGTATTACTGAACTCTGATAAGTGCCCTAATCTTAGTACAGGCGACACCAAAATTGAAAGGCCGAAAATATTATAAACTTTGATAGTTACACACCTTGAAGTTACACCTTGAATAGTTTATTTAAATATATTTTTATTGATATAAACTAACGCTTTACTGCGATCCTGTCTGATGGTAAGCTGTAATGCAATCGTTGATGGTGAGGCGCACTAGTTTACAAGTATTAAGAGCCTGTTCACTCTAGTCCTTCATATACCTAAATTATAATCGAAGGGGAAGACCGCAGCAGGCAAATGTAACCGATTTATTGGCACAGAGCCTGATCGACAGAGAAGACGACAGCAAATAGAGGTGTCTAACGGAAGATATTTGGCGCCGACTGCAAATAAATCGGAATAGCTAGCGATAGAATAGAATAAATTATATTGTACACCAAAAAGTAACAGTACAGTTTATCTTAGCGATGTTTGATTCCAAGATATTTAACAACCGAAAGAATCTGATTCGTTAAAATAAACCACCGAGTCAACTATCGCCTCGCCGTTCTACAAAATAATCGAGATGTTTTTCGATTATTTCAATCCAACGGAATCGACCGCTAGTTTTCGATTGTTCGAATTAGTCACTCTCACTCGAAACTCTAAACCATCGAGGAACAACTTGCGAATGAACGCGCCTTGCGCCAGTTGCAATACGTCAGACCGAGTCGGACTCGAATCAAAGTCGAAACCATCGAGAACCATCGATATGTTTTAAAAATCGAAACAAAGGAATAAAACTTCTCGAGATCGCGCATATCTTACCATATTCAGGAAGATCAGAAAGAAACGAATTCTGGAAGGTCTATAAAGGGCCTAAAACGATGACCAAGGTTCGGCAGTGATATGAAATCAAATTAAAACTATTCCACCGTGCACTCTCGGGTCGTTAACGTCATTTTCAAGTTGTATGGTCGCCCACGAGATGTTCTCATTAAAATATACTATTGCTTACGGGGGAGGGGGAGGGCATGGTTATGTATGTAACCGTTGTGCTGTGTCTGTTTCGAATAAAAGTTTTTTCTTTGGAGGTATGCGTAACAGAGTGTACCGCAAACATGAATAAAACTTGGTACCGAAACAAGAATAGCTCAAGTCCCACATGCATTCGTAGAAAAGACAGGGTCTTCCGACCAGACGGGTGTTATGTCTGGTGGACAACTGCCCGATGATTGATTTCGGCTGTCGTTTCTGTTTAATTCGTGCGGAGAAGTTTAATTGCGCGATGCAGGATTAGTTCTTATGTGTCGTCATAGATGTCGCTACATTACTATTCTATTCATGTAAATTGATACTTTTAGCCTACACGTCATCATCTACATCGTCTACCTAGCTTTTTCCTAACATTATTGGGGTCGGCTTCCAGTCAAGCCGGATTTAGCTGAATACCAGTATTTTACGAGGAGCGGCTGCCTACCAGACCTGCACAACCCATTAACTGGAGTAACACGGTACTTCATGGCAAGACTGGCCAAAGATCTATAAATGACAGCCGGGACTTACGGCTTAACGTGCTTTCCCAGACACGAAGGAAACTCGGTTTGTTTAGATGGTCACCCATCCACAGATCAACCTTGGCAAGCGTTGCTTAACCTAGAAGATTGACCCGTGCGGCTGTTATTAAGAGCTATTATGCTACCATGTAGACCTATAATAATAAGGTTTTAGCTGCTGAGAATCCTCAGTGCAGTCATACAGGGACAGCTTGAAGAAGTTTCTCTCAACTTGCTAGGTACTCCCATTTGTGACCTAATACGTGGATAACGAGAGGTCAGCATCCCAGCCAAATTCTGTCATGTGATTAGCTAAGGTCTGCTGTTGGATGTCGATATCACTACAGCAGAGTCCCGAGCACACACATCCAACGACCGGCTGAACGAACGGCCGGGCTGTAGTCGACCCAGCAGGGACGAACGAAGCCTCTGGGGCCATGGATTGGATTCCAAAAGGGAAGGTCGTGACTCCAGAACACAGGCAAACAAGTAACGGAGTGGCATTTAGTCAGTAAAAGTCTGACACGCCTTCCCGCTCCGCCCAAGAATGGGAGAAGGCATTCTGATGATACCCTACTTGAAAAAAAACCACAGGCAACGACAAAAATGAAGTTTTACGAAACAGTACCAAAGGACTTAAACCCCAATAAAACTACCGCTTCTGTAGCAACAGATAAAGTTTTATGATCGACTGTCCCGCACCATCGATCTCGCGCCGAGCTGCGAGTCCGTCAGTAGTCAGTACGGCAGCCGCGAGTCATCTGAACAAGCGACCAGCTGCACACCAACACGGAAAGGTTAGTAACACCAGGTTTTTATCATCATCATCATCATTTCAGTCGAAAGACGTCCACTGTTGGACACAGACCTCCTCTAAGTGTCGCCACAATGAACGGTCTTGTGCGTCTCTCATCCATCGGATTCCCGCGACCCTCACCACGTCAACGTTGTGGGAGCCTTCCAATGCTGGCTTTTAGGATCCGACGAATAAAATAAAGCGTCCGAAAATTTTCTTAAAAAAAAGGAAAGACGAAAATGAAAGAATACTCGAATAAAATGCTGCTGCATATCAAGAAAGAAAGAAAACACGTTTATTTGGCACAGCGTTAAAGTTGACGAAAACAGGTAAGTACCTGCCGCGAACTTAAATCAGACATAAAAAAGTAAAATAAAAAAAAACAACAATATCTACACAATATCTGTTCATCACGTCTTGTGACTTTTTCAGTATGATAGTTATGGTTGCATCATTTGAAAAACCCAATTAAAATCTATCTTTCAAGACATTTACGCTTAAGGGGGAAGCCTCCAAGCTCACTTAAGTCTAGGAACGTTATTGACTTGAAAAAATCATTCCTCGACTTATATAAACTGAGAGGGATGTATTGATGATTTTTATGGATATAATTATGTAACTAGTTACGTTTTACAGTTGCAAAAGATATTTTTAACTTCATACAACCTGCCACTGGCCTGCAAATTGCAAAAAACGTAAGAAAATTTGAATTTCGCGGGCTACCCTGACACTTTCACCTTAAGGGCCTGGCCACTAGTCCACGATGCGGTGTCTGCCTGACCTTGTTGCGTCGAACAGCATGTGCGGTGCCGCGTCATACCACGATATATTGTGTTGTTAAAGAGCTATACCGTCAAAAATTATAACCAAAGGATTTCACGTCGTTACTTTCTCCTGTATTTATACGACACCATACCGTACGCCCGCTCAACATAGCTCGGCATGTATGTACTCAATGTGATTGTAAACCTCATCTAAACCTATCACAGCACAAGATTGCCTAATAGTTTTTGTATCAAGACCACTGCCACATCCTGTGGACAGACATTCTGTATCATGTTCGATATATGTAGCTATCCATGGCAACAGTTAATTGGATGTGTACCTACTGTGCCTACCCTTGCAGGCTAACCGCACGCCGCACGCTATTACAGGCTGCTTCGTGATAACGCTGTTCGACAAGTATCAAGCGTATTTTGTTATACGTTACAATGCTACTAATGGATCATGCCCAGTTTACTCTCTTTTGTCCCCTACTTCTTATATTATTATATAATACATAATTATAGCACCTCTTGGGTCTTGGTCAAAGATCAGTTTACTAATTATTAATTCATATCTTTTAACTCATTTTATTTGCTCCATAAATGGTCAAGTAAACAAGAGAAATTAAAGTTTACGTAATTCAAGTAAAATGAGGGTTGTATCAACAAAATACCGCAGTTTGCGTATTGTATCAACTTATTGACGTATTGCGTAAGAAGCGATCAATCAGGATAGTCATATCACACTATCGCTCCTGTAACTGCGGCCGCGATAAAGCGAAACCCATTAATAGATTGGGTATAATACTCAGTCATTTGAAAACATATAGACAGTAAAAGAGTCCATTAAAATTAAATATTCAGTTGATGGACTGTTGCATGAAAGCTATATAATAAATGCTTTATTTCTAGGAATGAACATCGAAAGTCATTTGCAAATGTGAACAATGCGGTGGGTGACAGCGGTATGGATGAGCGCGGCGCTGGTGGCCACCTCGGCGCTGCACCTCACCGTGGAACATTCAGACCTCCCAGTCAATCAGACGGGCCCTCCTGATCTCGACTTATTACCAAAACATTATTTGGTAAGCGGTTTTCAAGAACTCCACGTGGGAAAAGAAGAGGAATTAGAAAATGTATCGTTTAAAGAACCGCTGAAACCGGACTCAAGTTCCAGTCAACATGATAAGACGGATGAATCTGATTCAGAGTCCAATGCTGAGTCCGATAGCAAGTCTAGAAGTATAAGGGCGAGTGGTGATCAGGAAAATGGGCCCGGTGAATCAGAACCGTTACCTGAACCAGAAGAACCTGGACCAGAAGAACCTGCACCAGAAGACACTGAACCTGAAGAAGATGGAGCAAATCAGGACACCACCAACCCGGATGATGATGATACAATCATAGAAACCTCGACTGGCCGTGTTCGTGGGCATTTCTGGCGGGACAGCAAAAATATTATTAGCTATATAGATATACAGTACGGCACCTTCACGCATCGTTTCGAGGTATGAGCAATATTTTTAAATAAACTCCTTGGTCTTGTGGTCGCAAAGCGTCATTGCTGAGTGTGGATCTTGGGTTCAATTCCCGGGTCAGGCATAAAGGACAATTTGGACTTCCGTAGTTCGCAAATTGGTGATGTGCACGTTAAACCATTGATTCTGTAGTGATCTGTCTCAGCTCGTGTCGGATTGCCGAATCGGACTGTGAGAATAAAGGAACAGTGATTGTACCTATGTTTGCACTCTTTCGTATTTTCTACTTTTTGATGTTTGCATTAGTTAACTGCCATAACTACCGTTTAAAAATCATTTACAGACACATTATTTTTTCAATATTTTTATAGGATATTTTTTTTTTGAGAATATTATTTATAACGCACCATAACTTTTTTCGAATATTTCCGAATTCACATTTTATATTGGTTCCTTTTCAGGCTCCAGTGTTTCCAGAAGCGGTTGAAGACCACCTACACGACGAAAAAGCGCACAAGGTACTCTGCCCACAGCTTCAAGGTGATGAACAGGTTGGGGTGCCGGACTGCCTAACTCTGAGTATTTTTAAACCACATAAAGAAAAGCTAAGCGGTGCAAGTGTCCTCGTTCACATCCATGAAGGAAATTTCATTAATGAAAGCGCAAACCCAGATAAATACGGTCCCGAACATTTAGTCTCAGAGGGAATCATTCTTGTTCTACCTAATTATAGACTAGGGCCACTTGGTTTCCTTTGTCTGGGAAACGGAACGGCTTACGGAAATGCAGCTTTAAAAGATCTAGCTTTAGCGCTAAGGTGGGTAAAAGAAAACATCAAAAAGTTTGGTGGAGATCCTGAAAATATCGCAGTGAGTGGTGAAGGCACGGCGGGAGCTTTAGCCGGGTACTTAGCTCTGTCTCCTATGTCTAAAGACAATGTAAATAAAGTTATCACAGAAAGTGGCTCAGTTCTCTCACATTGGGCAATAGATAGGAACCCTACTTTAACTGCAACGAATTTAGCAACTAACATACCTGGATCTTGGGAATCATGGGAGACTATAGACATGAAGAATTTGCTGTTAGCGGCAAGAAACATTGCTTGGAGACCTTGTGTAGAAAACAAGACCGAAAATGTGGCACATTTTATGGTGGAAACTCCATGGAAGATGTTACAAGAGAATAAGATTAAAGCCACGTTCATGATAGGTTCCGCAGAGTACGCAGGCGTGCACGAGTCTTTGAAACACACAGCGGCTAGCATAGCTCTGCTTAATTCAAATTACAGTCTTTTGCTGCCCAACGACTTAAGATTTGAATCGGATAATGAAATGACTACAGTAGGAAACAAAGTAAAAGATCAATATTTTCCTGGAGAAGCCATTACCTTGAACAATGTGAAAAATCGATCACTATATTATACGGACATGTCATATCTTGGTCCTGTGCTCCGTACCGCACGTTCTCTCGTCTACTCAGGATCGACTGTTTACTTCTACGAGTTTGCCTTCGTCGGAGACTTGAACAGGGAGTTGGCGGCCATTGAGAAGCAGGCTGACGGAGCAGTTAGAGGTGATATCATTAACTATCTGTTCTACCAAAAAGGAGACCTGTCTGATATTGGTGAAAAGGAGAAGAAAATGATTGAACAAATGACTAAATTATGGACAACTTTCCTCAAGACTGGGTAAGACTTATTGACATATTTTACAAATATAAGTTTTGTTTCTCAGTCGAAGGTTGTAAAACCTTAAATCAAAATAATTCTTATTGTTTTTCCATAATTTTTACAGCGAATTTTGTCGACTGAATAGAATATTTCCGTTGAAGCTTTACCCGCCAACTGGCGTAGTCGCGTATTTTAGAAATACCACGCATTATTTCACTCATTTTGATTTGTTCTAAAAAACGTATTCGCAGCGAACTTCACAATAAGTGCCATGTATATGGTTGTGAAAAACAAATTCGATTGTATTGCAGAACGCCTACAGCGAATGAAATTGAGTGGACCAAGTTTAAGAATGGGACTGCAGCGCAAGAGCAGTTGTTGACCATCGGTGCGGAGACGGTGCTGACGACGGGCGTGCACGCGCGCCGCCTGGCGCTGTGGACCGACCTCTACGACCGGCACTTCATCGAGAGGAGCCTGGCCCTCGCCCTCTCGCCCAGCGTCTACTCCGTGCTACTCCTACAAGCCGTCTTCTTCATCACCTTCTTCAAAAACGCTGAGCACTTCTTCTAATCGTCTTACGCTACATGTTTACTATTTAGTTTAGTCTTAATAAAAAGCCATGTACTTTAGAAAAATATAAGTGGTTTCCTTGCATAAACTATGAATAAAAAGATTGTTTGTTTAATTGAAAGCCATAAAATAAAAATAAGTTTTACGCAATTTGGTTAACGCTTAAAGTATACTGGGATTTACTTACAACCTATTGTTACTGAACTGTTTAGGAATTCCTAATATTGAGTCACAATCACAAATAGTCCAACATTTGACGTGTCAATGTTTTGATTAGACGCCGTCTGTTTTGATAACGAAACGTAAACTAGATCAGTGGACGCGACGCACTTGGTTGAGAAGGCTTGGGAAGCTCGGCCATGAGGTTAGGAGGTGTGGGAGTAGTGTGCCGGGTGAGCGTGGTGCTGTGCGTGGTGCAGGCGCGGCCCACGCCGGCGCCGCGGCCGCACCGCGACGTGGCCACGTCGCAGGGCGCCGCGCGCGGCTACCTCGCCCCCGACTCGCCGCACTTCGCGTACTTCGGCCTGCCCTACGCGCGCCCCCCCACGCGCCGCGACAGGTTTAAGGTCAGCTGATCCATTTGTTGAAAGGCGCAGGTCCCATAGGTGCTATTTAGATTAGATGGGTATCGCGCGGGAAAGTACTGCCGATGATAATGTAATTACTTAGTTTGGAGATCCCGTTCTAGTTTCAATGTAATTGTTCCATATCCCGTAATAGTGCCATCTCTATTCTATTCTGTTCAAATAATTGAATTGAATCTAAATAATTGCGTAAGAACAGTGATTGTGATTAATTAGTTTCACATGCCCTGAGCCAGGCTAGATAACCAATTATTATAAATTCTATTGTCAGGACAACAATACAATTCGAATGTTTCATTAAAACTGTTTAACAGAAGGAAAAGCTATTTAAATGCGATGTAAGGCAAGCAGTTGTTTAATTTTGCTCTATTGCGGTCAAGATTATAACAATTTAGATGAAATACCATTAAAGGGAGAGGTCCTGCAAAGATTTACTAGGAGTTCTCTGGCTGAGGCTACAGTGGCCAGCGATTCGCGATGCGATTGGAAGAGCGAATCAAATATCACTAGTAAAATTAAGCGTATAGTCTAGCCATAAACGTAATTTCAATTATTTGTTTAATCGCTCATGTATCGCAGGTCGCGTCGTTGTCCAATGTAGCCTCAGCCTAAAAGTGTGTCAAGGAAATTAAAACCAAATTTAACTCCATACATAACGGCTACTTGTCAAGAATTCATCCTACTTCTTAAAGGGACTCTGAATGAGTTAGGATGAAAATTTGCACACGAGTAGTCCACAACTCATCCCAGAATTAGGTGCCAGTACGGTAGTACGCAGCCTGTGGCAAAAGCTAGTCACATATTAAGCCCCCTACCTCCAGGCGCCCGAGCCTCCCCCTGAGTGGGACGGCGTCTTCGAGGCCACGCATAAGATCAAGTGCAGCCAGGCCAACGCTGACGGCGAGGAGAACTGCCTGGTCGTCAACGTGTTCACTCCGGAGGACGCTACATCGCTGCCTGTCCTCGTATTCGTACACGGCGGGGACTTTCAGAACGGGTAATGTATAAGAGTACATTTGTAACGCTCTTACTAGTCATCTGCCTAGCCTTTTCCCAACTATAGGGGTCGGCTTCCAGTCAAGCCGGATTTAGCTGAATACCAGTATTTTACGAGGAGCGGCTGTCTACCAGACCTCCACAACCCACTTACTAGTATTATGAAGAAATTATAAGACGTAGATTTGTGCTTGTCAAGGGTAGATAGGGACCAATCGTTGTGGCGACGCTTGGGGAAGGCCTATGTCCTGTATGGCTGATATAAAATGATGATGAAGGGTAGATAAGCTCTAAATTATATTCTTTCACTGACAGAAAAACCCACTAACGTTAAATGTCATGACCTGATATTCATCCCGAAAAAAAGTCGCGAAAACGCTATTAAACTACGTCGATAATTAGTTAAGATGAAGATTTCATGTCGGTAGCGCAAATAAGAATATTTAGGTGATAGTCTAAATATGTTGCTATTTATATCAATGGTTATGAAGCTCGTGACTTCATCCGAGTTGAATAAATATTACGATTGAGAGAGGTCGAATGGGAGGCGTTACTTGGAAAAATATTTCTTGCTCGATTTTAATAGAATCAATTCCTTTTAGTTTAGATGTCTAATTAACCGTTTTAACGTTTGAATCCCCAACCGGTCCTATGAGACCGCGCTGTTATTGTTTTACTATTGTGTCTCGTTTCGCGGGTATCTGAGTAATTAAGGAACCGGCACGTCCTAGAATCAAAAATTCGAAGCCATATGACTTCTACCAACCTAACCTGGGGACGCGTGGTGGATTACGGCCCATTGACTCTCCTACAGAGGATGCCTAAGTCCTAACAGTGGTAACAGTGGTATAAGATTTTATTTAAGTTGTCTTCTGACTAAGGTTTAAAACTGCCGCCAACACAATATTGCAAATCGAATCGACTTATTTTTTTACGATATTTTAATCAAATGAGTCTCCTAAACTTGTAGGCAGATACACGCGGGTCCGGGTGACTAACTGGGGATTTCCGAAACTAAAAACAGATGCTAGCGATTAGGACTCGCTAGGAAACAATGTACGTGTCAATGCATTTTAAATATATTGTAAAAATAAAGTTATGTCATCCATTTCGATAGAGGATGTAATATCGAACGCGGATCCTCTAAATTAATTGTGATAAGACAAGATATTTGATTAGTCACCAAGTGCGTATAGTATTCAGTTGCATCCGGTTGGAAGGGGAGCCGACCACAACGACGTTGGGGGCAGGCTGCCAGTTAATGACGTCGACACGTTTGAGCCCAAAGTGAAGGATCCTTCCGTTTTCAGATGGGGCGCATACCAGGCTCCCAACCCCTTCCTTGAAGACGGTTACGTGATCGTCACCTTCAACTACCGGCTCGGAGCCCTAGGATTCTTGAGCCTCGGCATTCCTGAAGCCCCAGGAAACGCAGGCTTGAAGGACCAGATCGCAGCCCTGTACTGGGTGCACAGAAACATCGCGGAGTTTGGCGGGAACCCCGCTGACGTCACCGTATACGGAACTGGGGCCGGCGCCGCCGCCGTACAGCTGGTCCTCATGTCCGGATTGGTCGAAGGACTCCTACATAGGGTCATTCTGGAGTCAAGATCAGCTCTGTCTCCATCCGCAATGATGCTTGACCCACTTAACATTGCTTATAATGGAGCTGTATTTTTGGGTTATGAAGGTACAAATAGTCCAGATGAATTGTATAGTTTTTACGAACAAGCATCAGCTGAAGATCTGGCTAGTATTCCTGAGATGTTTCTTCCCTGCATTGACCATACATCAGACAATGCACTGAATCTTATAGATGTAGATCCAATAAAAAATCTGAAGGATGGAAACTTCTACAATGTGCCAATGCTAATTACATTTACACATCCAGATAAAACATCTATCATCGGACCTGATACAGAAAAATTTGAGACTGCTCCGGAGAATTTTGATGACTTACTGCCAAACA
Source organism: Mythimna separata (assembly GCA_030763345.1). Taxonomy (NCBI): domain Eukaryota; kingdom Metazoa; phylum Arthropoda; class Insecta; order Lepidoptera; family Noctuidae; genus Mythimna; species Mythimna separata. The sequence goes on from CM061169.1 coordinate 21,938,676, forward strand.
ATTTAGAATTTGAGGAACATAAAGACAAGCATGGTCTCGGGGAGATCGTGAAGCAGTTCTACTTCAAAGAAGATTTCAGAGAAGACATGGTGCAGAACTACGCAGACTACATGCATGATATATTAACTGAGTACCCAATATTTAAAATGGCCATGCTGTTTGCAGCTAAAAACAAATATTCTGTGTATCTAATGAAGTTTACTTTGCCGCGACAGGGCTCTGATGAATCAATGACTAGTTTTGATGCTATACTGGATTATTTATACAAAGAGGAAGAACAAACTGAAGATGTACTAGAGAAACTGATGACGTTGTTGAAAAACTTCATACAAATGGGGTATGTAATGTTCATCATACATATAGATACCTCAATATCAGTGCCTGTTAGGTGTTTAGCAATGGAACCAAATAGTTGTATAGCTACAAGTAGTACACACACTACATTACTTTCACTTGTTTAGCAGCCTTCCCAGTTGCACAATGTTGCCACCAAGTACTATAGTATACAAACATTATAATTGCTGGGCCAAAGCCTTTTATATTTTACTAGCACCATAGATAAAATATTGTTTAATTGTTTCTATTGAACAGTAGACCAATTATGGACTAAAATATTGAAATAAATATTGTTTTTATCCTTCAGCTTCTCAAGATAATTGCCTATTGTTTGTTTCAGTGACCCGACACCGTTGACAACATCGTTAATCCCAGTGATCTGGCAACCAGTGCCCTCAGGTAAAGAGAACTTCCAGATATCCGATGTGCCGCTGCTGCAGTTCGACAGGACGCTGAGGATGAGCGTGCCACCCAGCAACCAGCGGCTGCTGTTCTGGGACAACATCTACAGTCAGTTCTACAAGCCACATGTCATCCAACATGAGGAGACTGAAGATTTAGATGAAGTGTCATCTGAGTATTCAACCTCTCACTTTTAACTGGTAGTTATATGTTAAGAAAGACACAAAAACTATGAAGATTCACTTGTTTATATTGATTAGCAATTGTAAAATTTAATGCAAGTAGAAAACAATGTTTTATTAATTCTGCTTCAACTAAAAAGGACAATAACGCTAAGAAATTTATTTATTTGAATACAAAGTTGAGAATTATTCAAATAGCAGCAGAGCAGCGCGCCTGCCGTGCAAGACTCTCACACGAGTTCCGCTTCGCGAAATTTGAAGTTTCGCCCAAATTATATGACCACGCAATCGCGTCGTACACAAACATGATTATTTGCAACTACGGCTACTAATTAACGAGTCAAAGGTCATATAAAGAGATAACAATCAATAAAAACCAAACAAGTAAACGTTTCCAAGAAAATATCGACGTTGTCATAAATAAATCCCGTTACCTGAACAATCGGCGGCCGTGGACGCGTTACGTTGAGTTGCCAACACTGTGTTCACTTACAAAACTATAACATCGCTGTCCCCGCGGCGGGATAACAATTGTTCACTAAATTCTCATTAAATTCTTATAATAAAAATCAACAAGTAAATTACAAAAGGCAAAACATGGGGCACCCGTCACATTTTACTTGACATGACATTTGTTTCGTTCGGTAACTGCATAGTCAGTTCAGTTGTTCAATTTAGAAAGTTATGTTTTGTATCATTTTGTTATATTTCATTGCAAATAACATTAAAACGTAACTTAATATAAAAAATATACGTATAATTGCATGAAAATATCAATGATATTGTTTAAAACTGTTTTTATTTTTTCATTTTACGCAATCTAAAACAAAATAAATAATGATCAACAGTTTTTGAACGGATTTTAGCGTACACAAACACATTCAAAGGTTTTGTTTATTCAACATAGCACACACTTTCGCAGCCCCGAAAGTAAGTTCCATTCAATCATTCATTGAGATAAATAATTTAAGTAACCATGAGTTAATCGATGAAAATATTACAAATGTTTAATCAATAAACAATATTAATCTCAACCAGGATTTACATTATTATTTCAGAGTCGTATTTATCTATCGATTGCTATCGTCAGATGAAGAGCTAGCCGGACGCCAGATGTTTTTGGCGACCCCGTTTATACAATATTGTTTACTTAATAAATTAGCGCGCTAAGTTCCTGTTGAATTCCTTTAGTTATGGCATAGTGACACCTACGTCTAGTACGTCTCGCTTTGTTGCTAGTTAGCTAAGTAGGCTATCTATTCACTATTAGGTGCATTGGTACGGTTTGCAAGGAAATGTTATAAAATTGTAGTTTATTGAGGCCGCCCCAAGAAAAGAAAGCGAGACGGAATTAATGCCTATCGCAAGCACTAGAAAACTTATCACCTACGTGGAAAATTTTTGGGGAAGCCCTTTGTCTAGTAGCGAATCACAAGTTCAAAAATACTTACCTACGGAAAATTGAGAATATTTAATAATTAAAACAAATATTAGAATACGAAATAGTGTAGTGTTTATTAAAATTTTACACACTTTCGATGGAAAATCTGTAAATGTAAGCTTTAGAAAAAGGTGTGTAGGCGTTTAGATATTATAAGATACTTAAATACCTGCAATGCGTCTCATTGAACTCGCTTAAGTAATACTTACCTAGGTACGACTAAATTCGCTCTAATAAGCACTGCGCTCTCATACGTAGATATGCAGCTGGTGGTTATAATATTTTAATTAAGTAGGTGGCTGTTCTATCTAAGTATCGGAGTTTGGTTTCCGCGTGAAGGACCATTATGCGTTGACCATGGCAGCCATCCTTTGGCGTGCTTGTTTTATGAAGCCTTCCTCCAAAAACAAATTAAGCCTCCTAGGTTTTTCAGGGCGTCTGTAAGGAAATTCAGGGTCCTAAGGTAAGCGCCAAGCATGCTTTGCAGCAGGAGATTGTCTGTGATGCCTACTGTGTGGAAGTATTTAATTATTTTTAGTGTGCAGTGTCCGGTGATGATCCACGCCACCAGGCGTAAGGTGCTTCTGTCCTGACGCTTGAAGCTTTTGGTAAGGGTTTTACTGAAGTGTGCAGGCAGTATAGGGTAGTGTAGGGTAGTGTAGTGTAGTGTAGGGTAGTGTAGGGTAGTGTAGGGTAGTATTGGGTAGTGTAGGGTAGTGTAGGGTAGTGTAGGGTAGTGTAGGGTAGTGTAGGGTAGTGTAGGGTAGTGTAGTGTAGTGTAGGGTAGTGTAGTGTAGGGTAGGTAGGGAAGGTAGGGTAGGGTAGCGTAGGATATGTAGGGTAGTCATTTGACGGGAGCGAAGCCGCGGGTTAAAGCTAGTCATTAATAAAAATCAAAATAAGTATATATTTTTGGATAACGTTTCACGTATTTTCAGTTACTTTGCAGATAGTCAGGTATATTTACCACTGACTTATAAACCTCAAGGTATATTAGGTATATCTCAACGCGGTGAACATAGCTACACATGACAGCAAAACCGTCAATCAAACTCTTTAGCCTCTGGTCGTTGTAATATTATTGTACGAAGAGCGACCCTACTCACAAGTGGATAGGCAGTGCGCTGCACACTACTGTTACCCGTTGTTTCGTTGTTTGTTTTTTGTTTTTTGGATTTTACTGATTAAACCCCACCTCGTTCCTTCTTTGCCTTCGTTCCACCCAAGGCACTACTACCTACTACCCGTGCGATATTAGTGCCGCACGGCAAAACTAAGAAAAAACTTGCATTGCTTGTTTCTGTAGGCGCTAATAACTAAATATTGAATGTAAGTGTCACCTAGTGCTAGTAAATAGTCCCGGCATAATTAGTCTTCCTAAGTGGTGGCAATTATATATTTCTGAGGTTACTCCTCAAGAAATAAATCGAACCGAAAGATCCTCAGTTCGAGTTTTATTTCACCCTGTTTCGTTTGCGACCAATAGACCAGTAAAGCATTTATATTATAAATTAATAATGTATACAGTAATGTATTTTTTATTTTACTCACTCTTTGAAAAGTAGGTGTATTTTAGAGGGCCATACAAAGAAGAAGAAAGGGAGGCATACCTATGGAGCGGCTAAGCGCGCTTGTAAAAAAGCTGTAGCCAGAGCCCGCAGCAAATGTCTGTCGCCCTTATACGACAAGCTGGAAACTGCGAAGGGGCAAAAGCTTATTTTTAAGCTGGCGCGTGCCCGGGAAAAAGCTACACGGGACATTAGCAAATGTCTCTGTGTAAGGGAAGCTCCCTCTGTTAAGGAGAGATGGTTTACTTACTTCTCGGAGCTGTCTAATTAACAGCATCCCCACAACCTTCCTCCCGTACCGCCTCCTTGGACTTATTTCCCCTATTTCCCCCGACGAAACCCGCATTGCTCTTCGCCACATGAAGAACCGGAAATCGATTGGGCCTGACAATGTGCCAATTGAGGTGTGGAAGGCGATGGGCTCACATGGTGTGGACCTTCTGACGGATCTTTTTAACCGCATCCTGACCACCAAGGAAATGCCAAACCAGTGGCGACTAAGCCTGTTTATCCCGGTTTACAAAGGCAAAGGTAGCGTACAGGATTGCAGTAACTACCGCGGTATCAAGATCATGTGCCACACCATGAAGCTCTTCGAGCGCATCATTGACACAAAGCTCCGTAGCGAGTGCACTGTCTCTGAGTGTCAATATGGCTTCCGGGCGGGTAACAGCACCATGGACGCAGTGTACGCCTTACGAACTCTGTCTGAGGCTTACAGAGAGAGAAGGAGAGCTCTGCATGTGGCCTTTTTAGACCTGCAGAAAGCCTTCGACTGTATACCTCGGCAGCCTATCTGGTGGGCACTCAGCTTTCTAGAGTGTTCCCGAGGCCTGTATTGACATTATCAGAGACAAGTACCTACCGCGATTCCGAGTCCTCTGTCCAGACCGCTGTTGGCGAATCCAATGTCTTTCCAATATCTGTTGGCGTTCACCAAGGTTCGGGTCTAAGCCCGTTCTTGTTTAACGTTGTGCTCGATGTAGTTACGGCAAACATCCAGGATCAGCCTCCATGGCTAATGATGTATGCTGATGACATCGCCCTCGTTAACCAGAACAAAACCCATCTTGAGCGCAAGGTCAACATTTGGAGGGACACGCTGGAAAACGGCGGTCTGAGATTAAATGTGGCGAAGGCTGAGTACATGTCCTGTGGCGGCACGGATTCAAGCACTATCCGGATAGGGTCGGATTTGATCACAAAGTCCGATAAGTTCCGGTACCTTGGATCCGTGCTGCACGAGTCTGGCAACGTGGATGACGATGTCCAAGCACGTATAGGCACGGCTTGGGCAAAATGGCGCGAGGTAAGTAGGTTTTATGTGACCGTAAAATGCCTCCGAAGCTCAAAGGGCAGATATAAGTATAAATGCATCATACGGCCTGTCCTCGTGTACGGTGGCGAGTGTTGGCCGGCATTAAGCAGACACACCCAGGAACTTCGCGTCACGGAGATGAAGATGCTGAAGTGGATGAGCGACGTAACGCGATTCAATCGCATACGCAACTCATTCATCCGAGGTGGTCTTGGTGTCCGTGTTTGGGGAAAAAACTGCAAGAGTGTCATCTGCGATGGTATGGCCACATCATGCGCCGCCCTATGGAGTACGTTGGTCGAAGATGATATGGCTGTCCTTGGGGCTAGGTCCCGTGGTCGCCCTCGCAAGCGCTGGTTGGACGTCGTCAAGTCCGACATGAGGGCCAATGGCCTTACTGAGAAAGATGTTAAAGATCGGGCAAAGTGGAGAAAACTCAGTCGGAAGGCGGACCCTGGCAATGGCCGGGATTAACGCCAGGTAGAAGAAGAAGAAGATACAATGTCACGTCTTAATTGGTGTATACCTACAACATACCGAAAGAGAACCATAACAACGTACCTATATATTGCTCTGTTATTTTATTAAGACGTCTTTACTACAATTTGATATCGTGTCTATGATGAGCTCAACAACCATTGAAGATTCAGGCGCAGTAGCAGCTCTGTTTCTCAATGGAATCTTGATTTGTGCCCGGTAGATGGCGCCCCTATAACAGGGAATTTTAATATGACTGTCGAAATTACATTGAAGTTACGTTTATATTGTAAGAATAGCAGATCGAAGACAGGAATCGATTTTTTTTCGGTATCGTCCTCTTACGGACGATACCTTACTGTGGTCCTGGCTCTCTCTCGCCCAACTCAGAGCGGGAGAAGACGTTTGTTGATTTCCGACTAAAACCATTTCGTAATTTAACTAGGTACTGGAGCTACTTTCAAGGTTACTTCAAGGTTAAGCAACGCTTGCCTAGGTTGGACTGTGGATGGGTGACCATCTTAACATAACGAGTTTCCTCCGTGCCTCGGAAAGCACGTTAAGCCGTGGGTCCCGGCTGTCATTTGTAGATCTTTGGCAGTCGTTACGGATAGTCAGAAGCTAGTAAATCTGACTCCAGTCTTGCCATGAAGTACCGTATTACCCCAGTAAATGGGTTGTGGAGGTCTGGTAGGCAGCCGCTTCTCGTAAAATACTGGTATTCAGCTAAATCCGGCTTGACTGGAAGCCGACCCCAATATAGTCGGGAAAAGGCTAAGCAGATGATGATGACTGGAGCTACTTCCAACAGTAGAATGCTAACTCAGACTGTTGTTTTGAGAGCTGTAACCTATGTATTTAGGTATGTGACTCGGCTACCCGTGTCCTGAACCACGAATTCAGCAATGGCTCGCCGTGTCGTCACGGCTGTTCCTCTGGTGGTCTGACACTCTTTTTTCTTGCCCCACCGAGATTGGGAGAACGTACAGTCAGCATCAAAAGTCGATGAACAGAATCAACATTACAAAACACCTGTTCACAATAAAATGCCATAAGTTATAGTCGCAACTAGGAAACAAAATAGCCTGTATACCAGAAATTTACAAAAGTCGTTAAACACGAGTATTTCAAAAGTACATGTGCACTAGTATTTCAAAAGTACATGTGCACTAGTATTTCAAAAGAACATGTGCACTAGTATTTCAAAAGTACATGTGCACTAGTATTCTTAAAGTCGCTGTACACCATCAATCCAAATGTCGCTGAACATCATGGTTTCAAAGTCACTAAACAGCTAATTTCACCGGACTAAACTAACTAATACTAAATATAAAAACTGCTGATATTGTTATTATCTTTATTATAGAACAACATCATTGTATCAAAAGTCACTAAACAGCAGTAAAGACAAAATTAGGTTAACAAAGTATATTTTTAATGTTGCCGTGTGTTAATATACTTTTGACGCTTATGTTGTTCAGCTACTTTTGGGACAGTGCTTGCTTGATCTTAATATTGTATGTTAACATGTTAGTTTCTATTTCAATACTTATTTACAAAGCAATTATATTTTATTGTCAGTAATCATACCAATCTATAATATGAAATAACATAAACATAACTCTAATGATCTACGAAGCGATTATTGTGACGGTACTTGTAATTTACTTTGCGCAAATTTTACAAAACCTTCCTTTAATTTTTACTTTATTATTTCTATTCACATGACTTGTGATAAGTTTATAGACCAGGGTCGATAATTTTTAAAACCAAAAAAAAATAATAGTAGGATGAAACCCATTAGAAAAGGAGGGGAATATTATAAAAATGAAAGGAAAAATAATTTACGGGTGATCTGAGGTCAGGAAGGGGATGAGTTTTTAAGGGTAAAAAACGGTTTTCCTCGATTTCCGGCAAAACTAAAAGTCCTATCGAAAAAAGTCAAATGGCAAAGTTGTAGGTAATAAAAAGGTCTAAAACTTTTGTATTTACTCTTTTTTCACATAACCTCAGAATTTACGTGAAAAATTCAAAAAATCAAGTTTTTGGTTTTTTATTTTTATCTTTTACAAAAAGTAAAAATTAAAGGAAGGTTTTGTAAGATTTGCGCAAAGAAAATTACAAGTACCGTCACAATAATCGCTTCGTAGATCATTAGAGTTATGTTTATGTTATTTCATATTATAGATTGGTATGATTACTGACAATAAAATACACTTGAGAGCAAAAAAATCGCACATGGCTTGTAATTTAGTTTAATGCTGATATCCCCTTAAATGTAAAGAAATGGAGTATAAATTATTACGCAAAATTAAAGCATACAAGGTGACTTTACAAAAACACAAAATTAAGACCATTGACCTTCACGTAATTCACAAAAATCAACCATACATCCAATTCCCCAAATTCACGCATTCGCATTTCTCAACTTACACCTTTACCCAAAGCTACAAAAAGGGTATTTTTTTTTAATTTTTACTCTGTTTCCGTCAACGCGATGACGTCTCAATTGGAAACAAACGAATTTACTGGAAAAATATGGATACCACGCCCGCAGAAGCTGTTCAAGTTATTACCTTGCCCAAAACAGGCCATAAAACAAATGAAGTTGCTCAACAGCCAAAATTGGGCCGTTTCCCTGATCTTCGGGTATACCAAAGGTTTCAAGAGACCAGTGGGTACATTCGACGACCGGGACCTGGCCGATGGCGCATAGGTTCAGGGCGTGATGATCACTTTGTTTTAACAAGTACTTTGAGAAATTGGCTATCTAAAGCGATTGAACTGAGACAAAAGTTTTTAGAAGTTTGCAATGTCAGTATAAATCAGCGGACAATTAGAAAAGGACTGGATGAAGCAGGATTGACTGCATATCATCCAGCAATTGGTACCAAACTGACCACAGCTCCCCTACAAGCCCGGCGACAATTACGTGTTTGACTCAATAGTCAACTTATCAGAAAACACCATAGCCGGCCAATGCCGGCTATGGTGTTTTCTGATAAGTTCAGAATGACTTACATGACCATGACCTCCCATGACCTCTTAGGATTTACAGAAAGTCATCAGGCTAATTTTATCAATGCTACATAAGAAATCATGTTGCTTTTCGAGGCGTTTAGGGGTGGCGTATTGTTATACAGTAAAATTGACTTGTATTCATACAGTGTAGCTAATACCTGCTGATGATGATGACCGATGTCGAGAGGGTTGATGGCTTCACGTTACGTCAAAAAAATGCTCGGAGAATCTGTGAAGCTGCTGGTGCAGCTTATTGGTAAAAAAAAATCTTAACGCATGACAATACTAGATCGCATGTCGCTAGAACAGTTTTTCACTACATGGAAAACTTTGAAATCATCGCGATAGTCAGGCCTGTGCGTAGTTCTGATCTTAATCCAATTGAACACATCTGGAATGATCTTAAAATAAGAATTACAGCAAAAAACTTGTTTCTTCGCGACTCCAAGAGCGTCAATTCATAATTGACGAGGTGTGGAAGGTTATACCATACAACTTCATGGTAAAATTAATACGGTCTATGAGACATCGATTAACAGCTGTAATTAAGGCTAAGATAGGGATACACTTTATTAATAAACTAGTTAACCAAGAATTTTAAGTTTGACTCTCATTCTCTCTTAAGCAAAATTCGGTAATTTTATAGTTAGTCCTTATGTTGGATATTGTGCTCTAAAATTTTTCAAGGGTATTTTTTTTCACTGTATTTCATATCATAGAAAGATAATGAAATGGTGTTTAAACTTGTGTATGCATTTCTTTCAAAATCTTTTCATATTCATGACAAAATCTGCCTTAACATAACAAGTCATGATATGCGATTTTATTGCTCTCGAGTGTATAATTGCTATGTAAATAAGTATTGAAATAGATACTAACATGTTAACATACATTATTAAGATCAAGCAAGCACTGTCCCAAAAGTAGCTGAACAACATAAGCGTCAAAAGTATGTTAACACACGGCAACATTAAAAATATACTTTGTTAACCTAATTTTGTCTTTACTGCTGTTTAGTGACTTTTGATACAATGATGTTGTTCTATAATAAATATAATAACAATATCAGCAGTTTCTATATTTAGTAGTAGTTAGTTTAGTCAGGTGAAATTAGCTGTTTAGTGACTTTGATACAATGATGTTCAGCAACATTTGGATTGATGGTGTACAGCGATTTTAGGAATACTAGTGCACATGTACTTTTGAAATACTAGTGCACATGTTCTTTTGAAATACTAGTGCACATGTACTTTTGAAATACTAGTGCACATGTACTTTTGAAATACTCGTGTTTAACGACTTTTGTAAATTTCTGGTATCCAGGCTATTTTGTTTCCTAGTTGCGACTATAACTTATGGCATTTTATTGTGAACAGGTGTTTTGTTATGTTGATTCTGTTCATCGACTTTTGATGCTGACTGTACTTGCTGCTGTCACCTAACAAAAAGGAAGGTAGTTGGAAAATAAAACTTCGAAAGCTTCTTTTTGTAACTATATTTAAAAGTCAATGTGTAACCAGACATGGCAAGAAACTATTGATGCTTAAATATAACTTAAAATTATTGTCTAATTCATTAGTAAATGTAGTGTTCCAAAATAATATCAATAAGTAATTGTCTCTGAAGATACATGAGCATTTTAAAAATGGTTTTTATTATAATTTAATAATATACCAAAAAGAAAAACACACTTGTGTTTATCAACATTTATCTAATAAAATTATTAAGTAGATGGTTACCATTTTTCTGTTCTGTGATGGTTACTGTTAGCAACCAAAACTGTTTAACACTTCATTCAATTTAAATTAGGTAGACAATACCTCTACCTAACTCCATTCTGACATGTTCTGTGTTCTCTGACAGGAGACGGCCAGGGTCATAGCTCCAGGGAAGGTATGTAACATTACAAAATGTTGAGCATCGTTAACAACTTTATCACAAAAATAATAATAATAAATTCTATATCTAACACTACACCTATAGGTATAAATTGAATCACATTTATATATTTTTTGTAATAATAAATTCAAATCCACTCTATAATATTTTAAAATATAGTTTTGTACAAAAAACGAAGAAATCGTAGTCTCTATTGGGAAATACTTCTGATTATAAGGTTTTTATTTGGTTGAAAAAGACAATTCAGTTTTAAAAAGATTTCAACCAAATAAAAACCGGTATTATTAAAAATACTTTAAAAACTTAAATTAATATTAATCTAACTACTAATATTGCAAATACAAAATGGAATCCTCAGGCAGCCTTACTTGTTACATTATCAGGTAGATATTAAATTCGCAATATCAATTAATCATTTTTATAATTTACTGGTTGTTTACGTAACAAATAAAATAACATAGATTTTGTCATTAAATTCAATGGGTAGTAACATTACGCCCATTCTTAATATATATATTGACCATAGTACATGGAATATATATATTGACCATAATACATGGAATATAGATATTGACCATAGTACATGGAATATATATATATTGACCACAATACATGGAATATATATATTGACCATAATACATGGAATATATATATTGACCATAATACATGGAATATATTGACCATAGTACATGGAATATATGTATATATTGACCATAATACATGGAATATATATATTGACCATAGTACATGGAATATATATATTGACCATAATACATGGAATATATATATTGACCATAGTATATGGAATATATATATTGACCATAATACATGGAATATATATATTGACCATTGTACATGGAATATATATTGACCATAGTACATGGAATATATATATTGACCATAATACATGGAATATATATATTGACCATAGTATATGGAATATATATATTGACCATAATACATGGAATATATATATTGACCATTGTACATGGAATATATATATTGACCATAGTACATGGAATACTGACCATAGTACATGGAATATATATATTGACCATAATACATGGAATATATATATTGACCATAGTACATGGAATATATATATTGACAATAATACATGGAATATATATATTGACCATAGTACATGGAATATATATACTGACCATAGTACATGGAATATATATATTGACCATAATACATGGAATATATATATTGACCATAGTACATGGAATATATATATTGACCATAATACATGGAATATATATATTGACCATAGTACATGGAATATATATATTGACCACAGTGCTTGGAATATATATATATTGACCATAATACATGGAATATATATATTGACCATAGTACATGGAATATATATATTGACCATAGTACATGGAATATATATATTGACCACAGTGCTTGGAATATATATATTGACCATAATACATGGAATATATATACTGACCATAGTACATGGAATATATATATTGACCATAATACATGGAATATATATATTGACCATAGTACATGGAATATATATATTGACCATATTACATGGAATATATATATTGACCATAGTACATGGAATATATATATTGACAATAATACATGGAATATATATATTGACCATTGTACATGGAATATATATTGACCATCGTACATGGAATATAGATATTGACCATAATACATGGAACATATACATTGACCATAATACACAGACTGACCTTTTAATAGTTGTAGGGCTGTGACCTACTTACTCTGAGGTGGGTATTTTAAGCAACACCGTAGTTAAAGTTCTGTTGTTCACTTTAGAATCTATTAAATACATGATATCAGGAGCATTTTTGGGTCCTATTTTAAATTTTTACTGCTTGACAATACTGCCAAGGGTTCATTATTCTTAACTTTTGAAAAAATATGTACTTGTATAGAGTAAGCATAAGCACAGACCAATACTAAGACCGGCCACACGTTTGCGACTGAGTCGCGCGACGCCTCGTTTCACTAGCACTAATAAAGTCGCACGCTGAAGCGCGCGGCGAAAGTCTCGTCCAAAGATTCTCTTAACGTAGACTGAAGGTGTGAGGGGTCTGGAGCCAGTCCTGGGTGCTGTGCATCATTGGCAGTGCTCGTTGACGTCGACGACCGTGTTCTTGCGCCAGCCGAAGAAGAAGTATCCGACAGCCAGGCCGAGGACCAGCGCGATGCACAGCCACACGTTGTACGTCATGAAGACCAGCATGAGGGTATAGGAGGCGAAGGACTGGACGAAGTGCAGCAGGGTCTGTATCGCGTGGCCGGAGGAGAGCATCGTGTATCTGGAAGTGAGAAAGGGTGGGTTAGTGTACAAACATAGTAAAATAAAATATTGAGGGGTAAGCGTTGTCTCAAGGAATGATGAGAAGTACCTAGAACCTAAACTTCACACTTAACGGTGTGCGAATCCTAATTAACAAAGTAATGCTTTTCGGTAAAAATTAACAAATTCGTGGCGTGCACTATTAACTGGCAATACCTGCACTTCATAGCTAGTTTTTGCTTCTACTACCTACAAATAAATGTAGTGGCAAATGAATGAAATGGATGAATCTTTCCGCAGGAAATCATCACATAACTTGTCGCGCTCTGGGTAAAGCGGGAGGGAGTGTCGGACTTTTACTGACTAATCCACAGGCGTCGGCCGCGTCAGTTTTACTAAGTTCTAGGTTTAAGGCGTATGTGGAAAATAACGCGTCGTCGACCCGTGGGCAAAAACCTGAGAAGTTAGCATAGAACTGACATAAAAGATATCACAATTTCGTTGATGGCGAGACATGTAGCTCTACTAACAAACAACATGACCCAATGCACAACTTGTGCAAGACATACGATCAGTCAGTGATCTCTATAAACTAGAACACGTCGAGTAAACCTGTTGATACATTTTATTGGAGCGCGCAGAGACAGAGCAGGTGTGATCAAGTGGAATTGCATGTGTCGGCCGTGGAGCCAAGGCCTTACAACTTACTCTCACTGCCCAAATAGTAGATGAGTGTTAATTAAAAGTGAAATACTTTACACTAGTTTACGTCTGTAATCGCCAACCTGCTTTAAGCTAGCAACTTGGTTAATGCTCGTGCCTTATCTTTGTGAAATAGGCTTTTGTGTTACTGATGCTGTTGAGAGCGTACATAGAACATAATTCCAGAATAAAAAGTATCCTATGTGCTAAGTACTCTAGGACATGGTCTACTCCTGTGCCAAATTATATTCTAATCCCTTTAGCAGTTTAAAACAAACTTTCGCCTAATTCCATTCATTGTATTGTCCATTTGTTGTGAAGTAATTGGGCCCAGCCGCATGACCAGTGTCTCTTTATCATCGTCATCTGCCTTTATCTCAATTACTATGATAGATTCGCTTACTTCACAATAGCAGTGCCGCTGCAAGGTCCATTAGTGCCACACTCGCTCTTCGTGATGTTGACCCTGGAGTCGCCAGTGGACGCAGTGGCCCTGGCGTGCAGCGCCTCGCGGAAGTACTTGAGGCCCTCGTACAGGACCCCGGCGAAGAAGATGGCCACCGCTGAGCCGAACAGCTCCAGCGCGTTGGTGGTCATCCAGCCGCTGAACAGGATCTCTTGGCACACGCCGGCATGGAACTGGAATGGAGAAAATGATGGATTAGTGGAATGTCTTTAGAGAATATCTAGAAGGAGCAGTAAATGATATTTATTTCGTAAGTAGAAGAAGAATAAACACTTTATCACGTCAAATTTTTTCTTCTGTTATTTTATGCTAGATGAGGTCGGTGTTTCCTAGCTGACTGCCCTGAGAAGAAATACCGAAACAAACTCAGGGGTCACAGTCTCTTTTGAAGTCCATACAGAATGTAATGGTCAAATCACAGGAGATAGAAAATGTTGTAATCGTAGATATGCTTTCACACACGTAAGTGAAAACTTCAAGTTTTCTCCATTAGTTGCCTCTCCATTAGTTTTATCTGTATAACTTTAAACAGTTCTATAGACATGTCCGCCTTTTTAATTGGTATAGCGTAAGCCTTGGGTCACCTATTCCTAACTATTCTATTCTTGGTGACTTTAGAAGTTTTAAATACTTAGTTCACAATTCACTGTTACCATTTCTTAGGTATTTAAACTATCTAGATCATAGAAAACCAGTGATATTTCATGCAAACTTTCACTCTATCTCACAGAAAAATCAGTGATCTAAGCAGTCGAAGCTATAATAAAATCTTTTAGCTATTAAAAGTTTATAGTAGGCATTAATTTCGTTATATTCGCCATATACGAGTATGTATTGTATCGAGAGTCAGTCAAAGCGGCATCAATCAACGGCGCAGACGTTTCCTCTTACGAATATCGCATGTAAACGCGATTCCCACGCTCGAAGGTAATCTGACGTCAACGACTACTACACAGGATATCGCAGAATTTACTGCACGCAGTATTTTGTGAATAATTCGGTGGAAAGGCTCAGAAAAAGAGGAGAGAATTAGAGTTGTTACTCAAAATTCCGTCATTTATGATCCAATTTGGATATTAATTATTTCTAGATTGGTCGTATTTTTAACAAAATCTAGTTCTAAGGATGGGTTCCATGAGGAATCCAAAGAATTTAACAAAAAACTGCTCTTAATAAACTAGGGCGCTTCACCATCACCGATTGCCTCACTGTTTACCATTTGGTGGGATCGTAGTCAAGCACTAGTTCACACCTATCACTACTGATGAAGTGATGGTAACCACAGATCATCATCATGAGAAGATAAATATGAGCCAACGCGAAGTGTATTCTATAATCTATGTAAGATTTTATGACTGTGGGTTACTTATTTCCTCATTTATTCAATGCATATACAGACGAGCTATATACCTATTGACACAACCTGAATGCCAGATACAGGCATGGGAGACAGGCATCACCGCTGCCAAAACCATTTCGCAGGAAGCAGCGCGCGCGCCGTCGGTCCGCGACTACCAAACAGAGTGACACACAGACACGAATCTCTCAGTTTCGGCCCAGCCGTGACGGAATGCAGCTGTTTATCATATACACGGAGACGGGAAATTCGCGTCCAATTACAGTGTTTGCATACATGCATATATTGTTATCCATTTGTAACACTTGGCACAGGAAAATAAGAATGAATAATGTAAACGTGCAGTTTTCTTTTCAGATCATCGGCGGGGAAAGTGGGTCGTCAATAGTGCAGATACAGTATTTTTGTTCTGAGGTGAAAACAATACATTCTGGCAGTTATTAGCGTTGATTTACACTGTTGTACTTGTTACTGGTGCTTGCTCTCTGATTGGTGGTCTAATGTTTGCTTATCTTTTTAGCACTAAAAGAAATTATGCTAATCATAGGTTGAAAATTATTTTCACAGGATTACGTAAAAAAAAAAGAAATGTTTTATCATTCATTCAAATTCAATTGCAATTTATTGTATAACTATTATTATTATTTTAGAAGGTAATGTAGGGGATGTATCATGTAGTCATTGTAACCTAAATGATCTATTGTGACTCGCCATCTTGTTAAAGTAACTCTTTTAGCCCGGAGGCTTCCAAGAAATTTAGAATACCTACTCCTAGCTTTTAGAGTTTTAACCTCGATTTCGTTCGCGTAGAGTTTAAGAAAATGGCTTTTCTTGTTTGCAAATCTGTTTATTTATTTCGGAGATGTGCTATGTGCGATTTTTTTCCTCTGTGTCTTAGCGTAGGTATATGTTCTAATACCAAAGACCACACTTATCACGCTGCATCACTTCCGCCCACCGCAAACCATTCCACTGTATCGCCGTTTGATTCCCGCCCGGTATCTATGGGAAGAGCGGCCGCCGCAAACCACAGGTGATAAGGAACTGATAGCGACGTGTACAATGTAGGGAAGTGTCAACATTACACTGTTTACGAGTGTCTAGCTCTTGGATAGCGGCTAGTTCTGGGCTATGCTGCGGAGGGTATTGACTTCTTGCGACTTACATGAGAACTACAGTTTACAGGGGCTTTATTATCTACGATGTCAAAGCTGGAAGTCTCGCTATAAGTATGTATGTCATGCCCAAAGAATTGACAAATATAAGTGAGGGGAGCCATTGCTCGCAGACTTTTCAGTCGGTTCGACCGAAAAGTCTTGGGATGGCCGTGTAGCCTCTCAAGTTTAAACGATGACCTAGTGAGGGTCATAAATATTTTTATAAAGATAAATAGTTTTAAGTCCAGTCTTAAGCAATTTATTTTAACTTCACAAATCCAATATAATGAAATTAATGTTGACAAATCATTTATATAATTAAACAAAAATAGGTTAAGTTAATCATTCTTTAGGATATAATAATGTAGATAATTAATCATTAATCTTATGACGCATTCCTTGAATTTGAAATCATTTAATTTATTCCACAATTTTTGTATCGTATTATACAACTTACCGTTATGTTATGTACCTATTTCTTGACTACGAGTATATGGGAGTAAACGGTGGGTATGCTTGATGCGGTGAGCCCGTTGTATCTGTGTCCGGGAACCTCATGTTTTAACTTTCACTTTTATTTATTGCCGGTCGATCTCTTTCAAATGGCAATTTAAAAAGAAAAAAAACTCACACATATAGGCAGAAACTTTTCATATCTCTTGATCTTGGTCGAACCTTATTTTATTATTAGAGTTTTGTGGGTGTCTTGTTATTTTTTGTCCTCTTTTTTTTTTCTTCTCAATGTGGCATATGTTTTATTTGTTGATGTTATGTACTTATTTATTAAAAAAATAATTATGTATTTTATACAGTGAACACATAGTATTTTATAAAATATTTAATTGAATAATAGGTTGTTTACCCTCGTCCGTGAGTCACTGCGGGGTGCCAACTGAAAACCAGCGCTGGGTGTCTGACGCCTAGCAAATGCTGAGGTGGTCACCCTTTCGGTACGGGCACGCTCGGCGCATTTTGTACTTTATTTATTTTATTCTAATTTACTTGTGTTTGTAATCGTTGTGCTGTGTCTGTCCCGAATAAAAGTTTTTCTATTCTATTCTATTCTATTCAGTATCTGCCCGGATGATTCCTATAAAAACAGTAAAAGCATGTGTATCATATGTGTGACTCCGCATCTACATTAGATAATTTAGATATTCTATTGTCTTTTTTGTGATACGCCAATTTTTATAGTCTTTGAATTTCATTTACCGCTCCCGCTTATACTATCCAAACAAACAACGCTCAAGTGGCAATGGTCCTTGGAGCCGGATGCATAGACATGTGTTTAAATGGACTTTTACTGTTTTTTTTTGTCAAGTTTCTTAGGTGACTTTGAAACTCCTGCACCGTATAGTTTCCGCTCCAGCTTTAGCTGCTGTTGTAGATGGTCAGGTACTCACCGCCATGGCGTGGCCGTGCGAGGCGTGCGCGCACGGGTCGTCGTGCATGTCCATGTCGTGGCCCTCGTGCCCCTCGTGGCCGCTGTGCGCGTGCATGCTGTGGTCCATGTGATCCATCTTTCACGGCTGTCTGAAAAGGAGAGAAAATTATGTTAGTTACAGCGGTGTTATTCCGCGGAGATCGGATAGGAGATAGAAAACAATGGTGGATATTGGATTTATAACTAAAAAAAAGCGGCCAAGAGCGTGTCGGGCCACGCTCAGTGTAGGGTTCCGTAGTTTCCCGTCTGTCACCTAAAAACCCGACCAATTACAAGTCAGACTCGCGCAAGATGGGTTCCGTACTGTCCGTAGCAAAAAAATCACGTTTGTTTGTAGTTACTCAGATACCCGCGAAACGAGACACAATAGTAAAACAATAACAGCGCGGTCTCATAGGACCGGTCGGGGATTCAAACGTTAAGAAGCCCCCTTAAATATTTGCTTTATTCTGTTGTTTTAGTATTTTTTGTTATAACAGCAACAAAAATACATCGTTTGTGAAAATTTTGACTGTCTAACACGTCTTGGTTCACAAGATACCTACGACCTGGTGACAAACGGACAGGCGGGGCTAAGTAATATGTTACCTTTATAGAACGGAAACCCTAAAAATAATGAGCCAATTGATTTACGTTATTATGAAGCTACAATATTTTATAATATTCTATGTACATAATGCGTCAACATTTCAAGAAGCCGGTTGCTCTAGTTGGACAACCTAGAACCAGCTATGTAAATATAACATGGTATAAATTTTTGCCTCGTTCGTTATCGTTTTTCAGTAGGACTGAATTCTTTGCAAGTTTCAGCCAGTTGTAAAATGTTTAAGTAAATAACACGGTTTCAAGAAATGTTACATTGTTGTTCGTTTGTTTGAACCGTTTTGTTGGTGTGTAGTGTTTTTTTTTGAAAATATCTGTTTTTATTTTAAAAATATATTTAGGCTTGCGTATGACCACTATCTTAACAGTTACTGTAAGGTTGTGGCTGATGATGGAGCACGCTTGCACCAATTCACTCTTGACTTAAAGACCCTCTAAGTTGTAGCTATCAGGAAACACAGACTCCGGCAGGAAATTCCGAATATGAATCGGTACCTACTGTAGTCTGATTGTATGGAGGTTGAAATTAAAGGAATACGTTTATTTTAAATGGTCAAGTGATCAAGTCTAAGATGGGACACGTTGTCAGATCTGAAACTTTGCTAAAACCGAAACAACCAACAGCAACATTTGAAAATGAAAGATTCAGATAGTCATTTGGTGTCTACTTCTATTGTGATCTTAGAAATCCTTCGGAGCGGGAGGGTGAGTCAGACTTTTACTGACTAAAATACACTCTTACGTTCCTTCTTTACCTTTCGTTCCAGGGCCCCAAGTTTTCCTTTCAGAAACAAACCTGACCTATATAGGTCGCTGTTTCTGAATACGTTGAAGAAGACTATGTTTATTTAACTAAATCTATTTGAAAGACGAGAACTGCACGTTAAGATCAACAGAGGGCCGGGAAAGTCCCTCAACATTTCACGTATATGTCGTGGAGAACGAGACTTAGCTATCGAGTCCTGGTTTTGTTAATATTATGGTACCAAGGGGTATAACGCCGTGACGTCATTTGTTATGGTGTCGCGTGGACGGAGTCGTATGAGAGGGCTGGGAACCGGGAAGCAAAGATCAGTACAGTATCGGTTGCACAGCTTCGAGGTCCGCACCTCTGATACGAAACTGTCGGTTTGCCCATACATTTGTTATTACTTAGTATTGCTACCTGTGGTTGCTACTTACAAACATTAATGTGAACTGTAAAAGTGACAATATAATTAACTGAACATCAAAGTGCATAGTTATTTAGAATCCCTTCGAAATGAACCCAGTACCACTGTATCAAGATGATGACGGCCATATCGCTCAGCCACTCCTGGCGCCGTCATCAGAAGTGGGATCTGGATCTGTCCCCACTGGCACGGAATGTTTGAGAAGAAACTGACCAACTTATTGTTGTCATAAGAAGACTAAGATTGGCGTTTTAATTAGACCGCCAGAAATCAACAGTGTGCCACAGTGACAGTGATATCTGTATCAAAGAATACCTTGAAAGGTGCATTTCCCATCATAGCACTCAGTAAAGCACTGAAAGGCAGTGCTTCGTGGTTATCACAAAGATCTAACGTCGACGTGACGTGGGCGCATGTTTGCGACCTATTTCTCGTATGTTATGAGTGACCCGAAACTCTTTTCGTCACACTCGTTATTGTTGTTGTTGTTTAACTTAAACAACGGCAAGTCTAAGGAAAGTGAATGTGAAATAACTTTGGAAGCCATTGCAGTGTAAAATTACGTTATTATTAGCTGGCTAGAAGAACTAAACCACGAAGAAATCGTTAAATCATGTGTTGAGCTATCGTTACTCAGTTTGAGGCTCAGCTACATCACTTAGTGTTGACCACCGTGCCGTAATTTCGTACGCAAGAAATTACTCGAAGAAGTAAAGGAAGCAGATAAAATAGCAGTAAGCTGTCGCCACATCAGCGCGGGAAGCATCACGTCGTTGACAAGTAGCGTGAGCTACAGCGGCGCCGGCGGCGCAAGCAGCGCACCTGCCGAGCGACGTGTATAGTTGGTATTTGCGGACAGTTGGAGAAATCTGGTCAGTCGTATCATTTCTATTTTTAATCCAGGGCTGAATGGTTCCTTGTTAAGCAGTCCATCAGTCATAACTTCAAAGGGCCACGTAAGTACGTGATTGTTTATATTAACAGTATCGGTCGGCTAACATAAACCGTAGCGAACAAAATAATCTCATGTGATTTTTTTATTTATGCCCACGGCTTGCTTAGCTTATTTCAAGTGGGCCAGACGATTGTTTAAAGTATGGTTTGATGATTGGGCGTAAAATCTTAAAAGATTTCATAATACAAAGGACTTATTCTTCTTTGATTATTTCATAACAAAAATTAGTTGCTAAGTGTAATTCTATACCTAATCCGTTGTTTCTTGTTAATGCTATAGATACAGCTAGAGACTTAATAAAGGGCAATGGATTCCTTTGTTCCTTTGCCTAAAAATGTTATCATGCTTTTATTGACGGTTTATCACGAGCTATGTACGGTGAGTTTTGTATCAGACTTCAAGACCGGAATCGTGCTGTTTATCGCCCGTCGTACAGGATTAGTCCTGACAATAGACAAGTAGTTCCTTCCAACGTTGAGGAACTGTCGATGCCAATATCATCCGTCCTAGCCAGTCTCCATATACAAACCCTATCCGCTTTGCGAAAAAGCGTAATGGTTCTGAACGTATAGCATAGCATGGCATCGGCCTTGTGATGTTCCCACTGCTGAGAATCTCTGGGGAACGGAGTGGGCCGTGATCCGACGCATGGACCCGGTGAGGGTGTGCGGATGTCGCGTGTCTTTGAGTTTTTGTTTCTAGGACGTGCCGGTTTCGTCGGTGTTTTCCGTCGCCGTTTTGGGCGCGATGGTGGTGAGATTAATTGCGTAGGGTGGTGCGCCTGGCTGGGTTCAGGCCCGCGACTCGAAAGTTTAGTCAGGGCTGTTGTCACTGGGCCACCACTGCTCGTGATCGTATGGTGGTAGAATACCGCGAATTAAACTCCAATATCGTTACTGATAAGTTCCCTCTACCTCTCATGGCAGATCAAATAGCAAGGCTGTCAGGTACACGATTTTGTTGTCTAGATTGTGCTAGTGCAATGGTTTTAACCAAATTCTTATAAGATAAGAATCTTTGACTATTTCCTGAGAATGTAAATCAACTGAGACAATTAGAATATTCATCAAAGAGAGTTTTAAAAGCGGCTCTCAAATGATGACTCCTTTATTTTATTCGTTCGAATATGGAAGCGTGGCCGTCCCCGGCAGACCTGGCGACGCACTGTATTGGCAGAAACGAAAACCATCGGACTGACGTGGAGCGAGGTCAAGCGTAAAGCGCAAGACCGTTCGCGATGGGTGACTACTGTTGACACCCTCTGCCCCAGCAAGGGGATAAAGGATCTTAAGTCATTTTATTCGTGAACGCGATTGTCAAATTGCGCGATAATTGCGATTGCTACTGCGAATATTCATTACATTACTATTAAATACCACTCCTACGAGTTGAGACTTTGCCTGTAGTGAACGCTGTAAAGCGTTTTTGAATTTATTTACAAGGATAATTCTTTGAAGTAAGTACCGATTGTAATTCATTAAAAAAAAAAAAAAAGCATCACAAGACAAAATCGATATGACACCTCGTGTTCATCGATGATGGGCATTGTTCTAAAAGCCTCTGATTTTCAAATCCTTAAACGTGAAGGCCGTCGTATGGCTCAAGTGGACTTCTTATCTCGGAATGCGGGATGGTAATCCGTTCTCGTTCTTCCAATGTTGAAAGGCAAAAAAAAACGTGTTGATCTCGTAACCTTATCAAGTAACGGGTTATTAGCAAAACAGCTACTTGATTAGGAGGTTTAGTCATTAATCGCGAAACTTTGTGAAGATCGGTTTCCACCTGGTGTTACTAAAACCTTTGAGAAGCAGTCAGGTAATTTGCATCGCAAGGTACAGAGAAATAGTCGTAATTGTTGTCTCCCAAATGGCTTACAAGCTTTTCGTTGGGCCGTAATTAATCATGTGCTTGAGTCACTAATGCACATTGGATGAAAAAAAAAAAGCTCTTGAAAAGGTTTACGAACATTAGGTATTGGTTTGAACTTGCAGCTAAATACGTCCATAAGTTCGTTGATAGATGTAGGTATAACGATGACGATGATAACCAGTAAAGTACCGGTAGTAAGTACCTACCGTCTAATTTTGGCCGTATACAGGCAGGACTGTATCTGATTCCTAAAAAAAAATGTGTTCAAGTGGCGTATTGTTAATGTTGTTGACATAACGAGTAAGCTCAGTGCCATAAATGACGATAAAGAATACGTCATAGTTTTTAATTGATGCTTTTGCTTTTGTTCTTTACGGTATTCTTCGTAACGACTTAGCCAGCATACGGAGCCTTTTAATTAATCTAGAGTATTCGGAGCCTTGATGAGGGTTATAGCAGATCCATCCATGTCGATGCTTGGCTAGCAAAGATTTTTATGAGTGTCTTATTACATTTTTGGATTTGATCACCACACGATCCAGTTACGCTAACGGGCAAGTTGATAAGAGGATGCTTACATGACTGTAGAGACGTCTCATAGTTGGTCTTGCCAAGAAGCTTTGGAAGATCAACTTGCTTTGAGTTGTTTTATTTACCGCGTAACAGGGGCAATCCCTCGTCAACTTTTGATAAAATGTGTTCTACCTTTGAATCTTGTAAGTTTTAATGTGTGAAACGGAAACAAACGTTTGCGAGAGAAGTGCGCAAACGACAATGAACTTGAACAAAAGCGGTAAGTACGAAAAATGTAAATGTTTTAATGAAGTTTGATATTGGTGATTTAGTTTTTATTTGAAGTGAAGAGCGAAACCAGACTGAATTGGTTCCTAACAAAGGACCGTTTGAAGTAGTAGACTTACTTGATGGTGAACGTTATCTTTTGAAATCGTAACCGAGCTTATAAATATGCTCACAACTGTATACGAAAGATGCCTCTAAGTAGTGCTCCTGATGAGCTGAATTTATTTGATGTAGAAGATGAGGAGGATTATATCTCCACAGAAAAGAAGACACATACTATGCTATAGCTATTTGGTCAAACTGCACGCACCAATCTGTAGTCGTAACTGCAATTCACTTGTGAGTTGTTCAGGGCGCGATGGGCAGTTGGTGGTGCGGCGGGGGCCTGGGTTTCTGAGGAAACTATGTTTTGTGTTGGTCATGTGATGGCCTGGGTTTCTGAGGAAACTATGTTGTGTTGGTCATGTGATGGCCTGAGATTTGGTCAAACTGCACGCACTTATCTGTAGTCGTAACTGCAATTCAATGGCGAGTTGTTCAGGGGGCGATGAGCAGTGAGTGGTGCAGCGGGGGCCTGGGTTTCTGCGGAAACTATTTTTGTGTTGGTCATGTGTTGGCCTGGGAGTCGTGGACTCTATAAGCGAAGTGCTTGTGACGTCACTTGAAGTAGTGACGATATGGGTGGCTCGAGTTGTCACTAGCTGCGGAGACAGCTGGGCTATGAACGTTGTATGTGGTCTAAGTATGTTTTGATTTTGTGTATAAATGTTGACTGTTAGACACTTTTGAGGCTTAGAGGTACCTTTGATATTCTGATTTGATTTGAATCGAAATGTGTGTTGAAATGAAATGAATGTTGTTATTAAATTAGCTATTGCTATTGTACTTAGTCTTGGTCAGGTTGGCCGAGGTTGTACTGTTGCTCCTGAATTGAACTTTGATTGCAGGTGCACACGAGGACGTGTAATATGTCAGGTTGGCCGTGTCGTGGAGAACGAGACTTAGCTATCGAGTCCTGGTTTTGTTAATATTATGGTACCAAGGGGTATAACGCCGTGACGTCATTTGTTATGGTGTCGCGTGGACGGAGTCGTATGAGAGGGCTGGGAACCGGGAAGCAAAGATCAGTACAGTATCGGTTGCACAGCTTCGAGGTCCGCACCTCTGATACGAAACTGTCGGTTTGCCCATACATTTGTTATTACTTAGTATTGCTACCTGTGGTTGCTACTTACAAACATTAATGTGAACTGTAAAAGTGACAATATAATTAACTGAACATCAAAGTGCATAGTTATTTAGAATCCCTTCGAAATGAACCCAGTACCACTGTATCAAGATGATGACGGCCATATCGCTCAGCCACTCCTGGCGCCGTCATATATATAGTTTGATACGTAGATAGCTAGGTATAACAGTCATTACAGGTAACTCCATCGCAGATCCCTCTCTGCGGTCCAGCATCACATTCATCATTACAATGCACGTGGACATAATGACTCGTCGCCACTAAATAACCACCATTATACCGTGTGTCAGAGGAAACCGGCCATTTTCCTCTTATTGACCATTTTCCACTCTTTCAGTGATTAGTTGACTTAGTGACGTAGTGCCAGTGATGAGTGGGGTCTTAGGTGAGGAGTGTGTGATTACCTTTTTAAGCATTCAAATTTTTTTTGTCATTGTTTATGGATGAGAAAAACCTTTTTTAAAACCAGCTCTGATTGTAACGGAGTTAATAGAATGACTTTACTTCGTTAATCACGCGTTGTCATTTAGAGCTTTAAACGCGTGATAGTAGAAAATTGCTCCCTTGTGATAAAAAAAAGGTGTGCTCCCTTGGGATAATTTAATAATCCCAAGGGAGCATACCTACATACAAACAAACATTACAAGTTAATTATTCA
Organism: Mythimna separata; assembly: GCA_030763345.1. Lineage (NCBI taxonomy): Eukaryota > Metazoa > Arthropoda > Insecta > Lepidoptera > Noctuidae > Mythimna > Mythimna separata. The sequence goes on from CM061169.1 coordinate 21,964,049, forward strand.
TTAATAAAAAAGCTCATAAAACCCTAACAAGGAAAGAGATAGTCAGATAATTAAGTATATTATCATTTTTAGTTTCAGGAAAAATCATTGAAAATCGTTCAATATTTGATGGTTCCCAGAACAAGATAACATCGTCGGGTTGTAAAACCACAATGTTTGGCCATTGTTGTTTATACTTAGTACCAGCATTTAGGACGTGATATTTTTCATCAACACTTGGAACTTGGACTCTACTTACCTCGCTTACAAATGTGAATTTTTATTGTAGGTAAGTATACTCGTATATCACATTGTTTTGATCAGTATATTTTATAGTTTTCGGTTTGATACTATGTACACAACAGTAATACTTAGTTGTTCTGTGTACGTAAACTCGGAGCCCGCGGTGGTCTAATAAACAGTTTACGCACACACAAACATTATGCATGTGAATCTACACACACATGATATCATCCCGCCATCTTGAAATAAATTGAGTTGTATGCTGGGAAAACCAACAATGTCAGGTTCATTTGCTATAGAACCACGGGCGCTGACCCCACTCTGTTCACCAATAGAGTGATTCCCAGGAAGACGGCGGCACGGTGATCGAGTGTTGCCGTTCACAACGAGGCTCAGGAGAGACCTTTACAGTCTCCTCAGGAATGTTCCCTAACAAGCGTTCCACAGATGGGGTTGCGGAATGGTCTTATAAGAAGTACCAGCGCCCCTTCCAAGTGCTGCTGGTGATCACTGGGGTGGTTTTAGTGAGGTAAAAATTCCCACACTCACCGGACTTATGCACAAAGTCCCTGAGCCTTTTGAAGTTTCCCCCTCTAATACACAGAAAAGGTTTAATTGCTAAAGTAAGTTTAAGCTAAGTTTTTTTAAAACAACTGCAGTAACGCGTGTATTGATAGTTTCATGGTTAACCCAGATGAAGAAATATCAAAGCTATTTCTAAATAGATAAAATCAAATATTTTGGTTATCACTTGTACACTAATTCGTGTGAGCTCACGGCAAACAAGCTAAACCGCGTCTTATCAAGTCGATAGTCCGTCCTTATCAGTACCTTGTATGTTCAGTTAAACAAATTGACACGATTGATTGATTCGTCAATAAGTAATCTGTAGGATGTGAAAGTTGGAGGGGTAGGCAGAGGTCACCGTAGGTTACCTGCACCTTTAGCCAGTCAGGTCGAGGGATGTTTGTGCTAGAGCCGTGAGAGTGTTTCAAAGAATTACCGTGATATACACACTGACACACCCTGTTGCTCTATCCTAGAGGGGGCGACGTCATTAGATGACTTCGCATCTAAAACAAATCTGGTAAAGTGCGAATTGTACTCGCGCACCAATTGTAGGTACCGTACTTTACCTATGCAGATAAATATAAGTAGTTTGATTTCCAAATCAAGTCTCAGTCTTTCGGAATCGCCAAACAAGTGTTCTTTTGGTTATGTAGTTACTACGGTTTTCAGACTTTTTCCTTTACTTGTGCGACGGCACTCTACTTATTGCCTTTCAAAATTATATTTTTGAGAATAATTTTGCTTTAATGTCACTTAGTGATAATGTAACCTTCAACCAGTGAAAGAATTTTCTTTATCAGATATCAAGTATTTTTAGAGATAAGCTTTTGAACATGTGCATATTTTAATATTTATATTTACCTACGTAGTTCAAGTTACCTGCAATGATGAGTAAATGACAAAACGTGTCCTCAAACTCGACTATATGACCTACTCGTGTCCTGGTAAAATAAATGACTCACACGACAAACAAACAAACGAAAATAACGAACAAGAGATTGGTACATTTAACATAATACACAATAAGTTATAGTCTTTGTATATGAGTATAGTCACAGTTAAACAGCTTTGTGGACACAGCTGGTTGTGGGAAAAACAATTATAACCTATAACAACAGGTTGAAAATGAGTTTTCGTTTTGTTCAGCGAAACAAAGCGAAATATTTCATAGATATGAGGAAAAACATACTTTATTAACCGTAAATTACTTATTCTTATTGCATTATTAATAAGGAACTAGTATCTGCCAGCGCGCAGCGGTTTCGCCTGCGTGTAAATAGATTTCTCGATACAAACTTAGGATCCCCATTTCCTCTCTCTAGACGTTCGACATCATCATCTACCTAGCCTTATTCCCACCTATACTGGGGTCGGCTTCCAGTCAAGCCAGATTTAGCTGAATACCAGTATTTTACGAGGACCGGCTGCCTATCAGACCTCCACAGACATTAACTGGGGTAACACGTTGGTGGTAGGGTAAATGTTGAAAAATACTATCTTAGTAGGTACTCGCCTACGATATACAATAAATTTTACGCTTCTAGTCCCAGTAGTTTCGGCTGTGCGTTGATATGTCAGTCAGTTAGTTTCTCCTTATATTTAAATAGATAACTTATCGTTACTTCGATGTACAATGATTCTGGCGGTTCTGCCTTGTCTACGTTTGGCGACGAGGACCATTATTGCCAGTTATCTTATGAGTGATAGAGTTAACAGATAGCTAGAGGAAAACCTTGAGGAAACCCACGCCGTATATCTTATAGAAACTGATAATACTTAGGTATATGTAGATGTTGTATGTGTAATATCAAATTAACTAGGTATTATTATTTATGGAAGACGTCGCCGAGGTCGATCTGGGAAAAGATGTTAGGATGATCTAGAAGCCTACCCCACACGAGCTGGTTCGAGGTGGCTCGAGAAAAGAATACCTGGAAGGAGTTGGAGGAAGCTTTTCCCCAGCAGTGGGATAGTATAGGATGAAGAATTGTTTTTTACATAATATTATGTAGGGTCGGGTGTCTCACATTGAACCAGGCTGCTACATTGAACCACCGCCGAATCTCGAAAATGCGACATTGCCAAACCGCACTAATATGAGTGAAAGAGAGGTATTTACGTTCCATTCCTGCCCACTAGTTTGCGTGGCGATCGCGTGCAAAGTGGTTGTGTGAGGAGTATTCGAAAGCAAACTGACTCAAAAAGTAAATATTTTTTGCCAATTTCATTCTTTTTTAGCTTTTTTCTTTTATATAATATCAATTTATTCATATATACACTGTTTTCTACGGTTATTTAGCAATTAAAAGCGCTATAATTCGTGATTTTAAGAGATTGATTTGCCGGTAAAATTTTGAGTTTAGTGATAAAACGTGGTGTGTCTCACATTGAACCACCTGAGAGTGGTACACATTGAACCACGGTTTACTGTGTACACCCCAGTCGTTAAAGGAGTGTTTTTTACAATTATTTTAATTTAATTTTAATTTGTTATATTATGGAAGGTACTTTTGTTTTTATAATTAAAAACTGTTACTTTTGTTTTTATTATTAAAATATGATAAGAATTTGACTGAAAAGGTTTTGTGATGTATAAAACTAAGACTCTCGGTTTAATTGCATATGATTTAAAGTGATTTTTATAACTATAAGGCTGATTTTTATTATTAACGTTTATTTTTATTATTATTACAAAGTATTTGCCTTATAAATTGAACTAGAAGACATCGTTAATAAGGTGTCTCAATGTGGACGATACCCTGGTTAAATGTGTACCACCTGTGGTACTCATTGAACCAAAAATCATTTTTCATAAAAACCTGTTTTACACCGAAACTAAAAGGAATATGAGAAATTTATGTTTTACAAAATTGAAGCTAAATAAATATGCTAACTATACACAAAAAATTAAAGGCATTGATTGAACATCCAGCCCAATATGAGACTTTGAAATTTACCTGGTTCAATGTGGGACAACTTACCATATACGTACTGTATGTATACCTACTGTGTACCCCTTCAATACTTATAGCTATTTAGTAAAATATGTCGTTAGATTTATAGTACATTACGATATTAGTGCGTAATGATGGTTATAACATGCGAGGCGGAATTTCAGCCCGAGCCGAAGGCGAGGGCGTAACTGAGCCGAGCATGTTATAACCAATACGCACGTATATCGTACGACGTTTTTTAACACATTTGCGAGGAAACTGTATATGAATAAACTGAATCTGTGAATGCACACTGTTGCTTCCCGCCATTTTAACAGCGCGCTAGCGCTGCCTACTGACTGGCGCCGCGCGGCGATTAGTTCGAAATTTGAATTTGCTATTCAAATTTCGAACTAATCGCCGCGCGCGAAATGGCAAATAATGCTGTTATGGAATTTGTATGGACTATAACTTAACTATTTGCTTTGTAACACACGCGTTTTTTATGACCCGCTTTACATATTTAAAACCGATGGAATTACATCAGCTTTACGAGCAACGGTGTTAAAAAATATTAAAACGACTAGGAACGTACTGATAAAAAAATATTGCAAATACATATTAGCGAATATTATTTATGGTATTTGCCATAAACAGGTAATATTTGCTATACTTAGTAATTATATTTAGAACGCGTTGCATTATAAATATATTCGATCTTAAATGACGTTGACGAACATTCGTCTCGGCAAGAAGTTCACTTTACTTTTTTTAAAATAATAAAACAGTCACCAAAAATGAAGGGCAAATACTGTAGAGGCTAACTCCGGCACTGAGTCTACAGTGTGTCAGCGTGTGAATGAACGCTAAGCGAATGTAACACTTACTAATTTGCCACAGGCTCTGTCCCTATCGGACGAGGTAACCATGTTTAGCACAATCAAATACAAAGTTTGCTTCTTTTAATTTTAAGAGCTGAAAGCCGAGGAAGTAGGTGCTAAGATCTATCGAAGTCAAGGCTCACTTTGCGCAACGTTCCGCAGGCGCAGCCCTGCTCCGTGCGCCAGTGAAAGCCGGTCTTACACAACCGTAGATCTCAGAGCAAATACTCCGCAAAGTTGGAAATTATATGCACTTTATGCATAGTCACTGTTCATTAAGTGTACAGTGGTTTGGCTATTATGTTTCTGGTATAGGCGGAGTAATAACATTAGCGAAACTTGATACGACGCGTACCGTATTGTGAACACATATGTGATAGAATCAAGGAAGCATTTAGTAGGTACCTTAACGAATGATTGGTTTCTGCTGATGCTTAGGGCCTGTGCCCTCATTCAAGGGATGGCTGATAGGGTATATCTAAATATATATAGGTCTTTTTGTAAAAAGACATCATCAAAAAAAGTACCCTGGTGTACCCTGTATACAATGACTAAACAAGAATTTGATTACGCATCTCTGATTTCGCATTCCTTTAGCTCACCCAGCAAGTGTAAGGCATGGTCAGCATCTATCGATACCCGCGTGGATAATTTGGCTAGTTCTCTGTTGTTGCTTTAATGTTTTACGGCATTGTTTCATCGACGCCAAGCATCAAGATAATGTGACCGAGTAGTAGCTTCATTCCTTTATCTCGCTCGCGCATCTGACATTTTTACACGTCATAGTAAGGCCCTTGGATCGGGTTATCCAGAAACCGGAGTATAACTTTTACGAGTTGGCTAGAGAAATCGTGATTATAAAATGGATAAACACGTTAATGGCTCTGGGTTTTTACCTATGACGGTAATATTACCTGCATGCAGGTTAGTCGGTTTTCCTCATTCGAACATGTGCGTCAAGATAATTCATGTCTATTAAGGAAGTAGGTAAGAAAGGGATGACGGCAACTCCTTCTCAAATGATGGGTCATTGGGTCAAGGACACCAGAAAAAGTGAAAAACATCAAGGATGTCTTTGCCTTGCAGTACAATTGTAGTGCAGACTTATCAAATCTTGTGACTCACTAAAATCCCCGTAATAACAATCTTAATTCATGAATCCCCGACCGGTCTCATAGGACCGCGCTGTTATTGTCTTAGGTACTATTGTGTCTCGTTTCGCGGGTATTTCTAGGTTAATTCAGTATAACATTCAGTGTACATGTGTGTCTTGTTAATTAACAATTAAAATAATATCAATTTATGTTTAAACCTTTATGACAATATTCCACGAAACCCAGTCAGCGGATATATCATACTTGGAACAGAGGAGTTAAAAAGATAAAAATAAAAAATTATGAATAGCGTCTTTTCAAATTTGTATTGAGCGAGTGTTAAGCATGAACCAGATCCAGGCTTGACGAAAGAGAACCCTGGAATTAGGGCAAAGAATGAAAAGGAGTGGGTTTTAGTCAGTAGAAGACAAGAGCGGATGTGTCTCATTTTGATGACCTTAAAAAAGAAAAAAAAACATGAACCAGACGGTTGCAGTCCAATACCTAACAGAAGTGACCTTGCTAGTTTCAATTCGTGTAGTCAGCAGATGTAGCACTCCTTAGTGTCCCTTAGGACACTAGGGGGTTGTCTTTACAAATTGATGACGTAAAAATAATAAATAATCGCGACCTTCAACCACGACCTCGAAAAACACGATTAGAGAAATTGAGAAACATGGTCTTGTCCATACTTTAAGAAGTAACTGATTGATTCAATGATTTTTTTATAGTCTTCATAATTGTCATTTCAACTAATCAACAATTAAACTCAAAGTAGCATTTTTTCGATGACATTAAATTAAAATAACTACAAAAACATTCATTATCCACGTCGACCTAGTTTTTTTTTAATTGCTAGTGAACCATGCGCAGTAAAACGAATTTTCGATAAGCAAAGTGAAATGTAGGTATGTAACAACATTCGCAGATTTTTTATGATTGTACAGCATGGCTGGTTTTGTTGCGACACGCTTCAGTAACAAAACATGTGGTGTAGGCAAGTTATAAAATGTTTTTACATCATATTATCTTTTGCTTTAATAGAGTTAATAGCCCTGACCGTGATTGTTTGGCCCAAAGAAGAAGTACTTAATTCATGAATCCCCGACCGGTCCTATGAGACCGCGCTGTTATTGTTTTACTATTGTGTCTCGTTTTGTGGGTATGTGATAGGTTAATTAATGCCATGCAAATGCGATGATGTCAATATTTTTAATAATATCCCTTGAGACATGATTTTATGCTGTCTTCTAAATTTATTGTCGCTATTTATGTGTAGTTTTATAGTCATTGACTCATTGTTAAGAGTTTATCTATATGTACTATCTTTTTACGACTATTTTAAAGACGAAGGATTTGATTTTTAATTTTTAATCAGAAACAGCTGTACAGATTTAAAATAATAGAGTTGCAATAGTAAAAAATTTAAGTAATGATGATAACCATATTTTAACTAAGTAATTTACATTTTGGTACGTTGTGCCTTTGTTTTAAACAGTATGGGACCGTGAAGAATATCTAGGACATCCCAGGACAGTGCGAAAACTAGGACATGTCCTGGAAAAATAGGACGGTTCGCAACTCTATTACTGTACCTATCTATATTATCTCTGGGGCTATGGGTTGGTTTCTGAAAGGAAAACCCCGGATCGAAGGCAAAGAAGGAACGGGGTGAGTTTTAGTCAGTAAAAGTCTGGCACGCCCTCCCGCTCCGCTCATGAGCGGAAGAAGTCATTCTGATCATTCCTCACCTTGAAAAAACCTGTATTATCTACTTTTACGTGAACGAAGCCACTGTCAGAAGCTAGTGGCTAATAACTATTAAACTGCTTACTCCTTCTATTTAATGCATACCTTAGCAGCATGAATTAAGGTTATACTACAAAATGTAACAATTATCTTGTATCCTTAGCATGTATCATATTGGAGTGCCCGCAGTGCCCCTACACCTGCACTCTGGAGGATCTAATGAGCGCCACTGATGCGGCTATTAACGTAGCCAATCACTGGGCCCAAAAAGTATTACGAGTTTACCATCGAATCGAGAAGAAGAAGAAGAAGAAGAAGCATGTAGCATGGTGTGTGGTTTGTTGGTTGTTCTAAAATAAATAAACTGAACCAAACAATCAGTAGTACTTAGTAATCAATAGCCGGTAGAGACGAACCTACTCACACAACACATTGTACGCAGTGTACGAGCTGTGTTGAGTGCGATCATGTCGTGTCTCGGCGGAGTTAGAACAATCAGTGTCGTGCAATCAGGTGCGCGGGCGCACTCGCAGCGAGCGATGCGGTCCTGTTTTATTTTATAAGGTTTTGGGCGAGCACATTCTTTAGCTATTTAATATCTAGACTAACTTCGTGAATAGGTAATATTGTTTGTTCATATTTGTGTAAAAGTTACTCTGGGATCTCATGACTAATATTCAGTGGCGGCGTTAGGGTAGGGCGCGGTTGGGCGATCCACCTCAACCACAGACATACAAAAAGCACCTATCTACAGGAGACAGGATTGCCCTCTCTCTCAGGAGTGACCCCACCCTGCCGGATACACACAATTGTTGCGATGCGCGTCGCGAATGTTCCCCGACTGGACTCGCCAATAAACTGGCTCAGAACGGGCTGCAAGATACCCGGTAGAAAGCACCTATCTACACGAGACAGGTCTCTCTCACTGCGACCCCATCCTGCCGGATACACACAATTGTTTCGATGCGCGTCGCGAATGTTCCCGACTGGGCTCGCCAATAAACTGGCTCAGAACAGGCTGCAAGGTATCCGGTAGAAAGCACCTATCTACACGAGGCAGGAGAGACCTCTCTCACTGCGACCCCACCCTGCCGGATACTCACAATTGTTCCCGACTGGGCTCGCCAATAAACTGGCTCAGAACAGGCTGCAAGGTATCCGGTAGAAAGCACCTATCTACACGAGGCAGGAGAGACCTCTCTCACTGCGACCCCACCCTGCCGGATACTCACAATTGTTCCCGACTGGGCTCGCAATAAACTGGCTCAGAGCGGGCTGCAAGGTACCCGGGAGAAAGCACCTATCTACACGAGGCGAAGTGACCTCTCTCACTGCGACCCCACCCTGCCGGATACTCACAATTGTTCCCGACTGGGCTCGCAATAAACTGGCTCAGAACAGGCTGCAAGGTATCCGGTAGAAAGCACCTATCTACACGAGGCAGGAGAGACCTCTCTCACTGCGACCCCACCCTGCCGGATACTCACAATTGTTCCCGACTGGGCTCGCAATAAACTGGCTCAGAGCGGGCTGCAAGGTACCCGGGAGAAAGCACCTATCTACACGAGGCGAAGTGACCTCTCTCACTGCGACCCCACCCTGCCGGATACTCACAATTGTTCCCGACTGGGCTCGCAATAAACTGGCTCAGAGCGGGCTGCAAGGTACCCGGGAGAAAGCACCTATCTACACGAGGCGAAGTGACCTCTCTCACTGCGACCCCACCCTGCCGGATACTCACAATTGTTCCCGACTGGGCTCGCAATAAACTGGCTCAGAACAGGCTGCAAGGTACCCGGGAGAAAGGCTCGTGTGGGCAGGACCACGGCTTAGTCTAACGCCTTATATGGCGAGGAATGGGAGACCCACGTGAGAGATAAGAGATCTGGTGAGGCCGTTGCACTCGGTATAGGCAGTGCACACTGGCCGGTTAATAATTTTGATATAAATAACAGGAACTCTTCACCATTGTAGCCAAAAGATATCCACCACTAGACATAGGCTGGGATGTCCAGCTACAGACGTCTTTCAGCACGAACGAATTTTAGTCTGAAAAAGTCTGACAATCCTAAGCGGAAGGAGTCTTTTGATTATTTGCCACAAAAAAATCTGGATCATCATCTATGTAGCTACAGGATCCGTTGCAAGACAGGGTTAGAGATTAATCCGTATTATTAGCATAAAATATGCAGTAGCAGGGTGGTGGCCAGAGAGACCAGTTTCCTACAGTTTACATAAATACAAACTGCAGCTGTAGTGTGCGAAGTAAAATTTATTCTAGTGATTGCTTATCATTTAAGTATCAACAAAGTATAATATGTGCATGGATAGACGGTTTTTCCATGAAAATCGACCGTAAATAACTTGCTTTATTTACTTATATTATACAAATGATTTACATTTAAAAAGTACTTAACCAACTATAATTACAATAGAAAAAAAACTCTGAACTTATAATTCACTAAAAACAAACTAAAATATGCACAGGACCGGTCCTTGTGGTGACGCTTGGGGGAGGCCTATGTCCAGCAGTGGACGTCTTTCGGCTGCAATGATGATGAATCTAAAAGATGGCATTAAAAAACTCTACCACATTGTTGTCGACTGGTATAGATTTCGTTTTTGTTATTTGAAAACATTCAAACGATTTCTTTTTATCACGTGACCCTGCCACAATAATATAATTTTATTTAATCGCTTTCGCGCTAATCAAAATCCTGACGAATTGTTCAGAAATGTCAATTAAGTACGTCAAAATCCTTATTGATAAGTTCGGGGATTTTTCGCATTGCACTGGTAATTCTGTGATTATCTGTGTAATTACGATAGTGTTTTTTATTGTTTGTGTATTATTTTATTCATATTATTCGTAATTTTCGCCGTCTTACACGGGCTATGAAACAATGAATAAATACTTATGTTACTGCCTCCCAAGACACAGGTTTTTACCTAGTTTGGGAGACAGCAGGCTATGTACTTATCCTAAAAAATACTGTCATTGTTCCTAGTTGTAAGAGTGTAATTTATGGTTGTGTTCTAATAAAATTATTTATTATTTATTTTTAAATCGTGCACTGGATCCTACTGATACGTTGGAAGAAAACTCAACTTTGAGTTAAGCTCGCTTATAGTACATGAACTCTGTTATTCACATTTATGTTATAAATAACTTAGATCATGGTCTACAATAAAGAACAATCAAAATCAACATGCCAAAAGACGTCCGCTGCTGGACATAGATTCTCCCCAAGTGTTACCGCAGCGACCGTTCCTGTGCGTGCGATCTATCGGATTCTCAGGACCCTCACCAGGACATTGTTCCACATTGTGGGAGGCCTTCCGACCATCTTTACTTTAAAACATAATTTATAGTTATTTTTCCAATAACTAGCTATGAAGTATACAGGTCTCGACAACAGGTACACGTGCATCTCGTGAGAATTACCTACTCCGTACTATTGTTATACACGTGCTAGCCGACATTGTTACGCTACACTGCACTGGTTGCATTTCTGTGTGTATTTGTAAACAACGGTGTTCGGACAAATGCCTGGTGTGTAAGTTGCATCCGTTGTCAATTGAGTCAGGGCCCTAAACCACGGCAACTTTTTGCAGCGATGCTTAAACGTATGACAGCATCGCTAGTCGCATTTGTCACGCGCTACTACCGCGCTACAGCATTGCGACTGTATCGATACAAACGCGCGACTGTGTCAACTGCATTGGGGAGACAACGGAGACGCGACAGAAGCGCGGCGTATCGCGATTGCATCACGACAGAATTGTAGTGTGGGCTTAGGCAAACAACTAGCAACAGCTTCGCAACTGTATCGATGCGAACGTGCGACAGTATCACTTCTGCATCAGTACTGCATCGCTACAAAAAGTCGCCGTGGGTGAGAGGCTGAAAGACTTATACGTAGTAGGTACGTAGTACACACTAGAAGTATATCGACATGCGTTATTTAGTGGGGCTATCTCACTAAAAATGACCTGATTTCATAATGTTATGCAGGTACCTAGATACGCCCCTCTGTTTCTTTACCTTCGGTAATGGTATCTACGAGTATGTTCAATTCATTCTTTCTGTATCTCTCTAGAACAACGAAATTGATCTCAAATTCAGAGATTATTTGATAAATTTTAACTTGACTAAAAGAAACTGGCCGAAACAAAACAATCCACCTCGAAATTCAATAAAGTAAGTAAGTATAAGTAAGTTCAAAGTACCGCGAGCGCGTGCGCATCTGCGCGCGACCTCAAGGTGATCAACGCTAGGTATGCGGACTTACATAACTGCCTTGAAATCGAAAAGATAATATTTTTATCAAGCCTTAAGTGACGTGGAACCAAGCAGAACTTGTCGTAGGTCGATACGGGGCTTATTTTTGTTGAACGCAATAACTTTTCAGAACAAGCCGAGAGGAGTTCGCCAAAATGGTTTTAAACATTGTAGAATAGGTACTTTAAGGATTTAATGCGACATACAACCTTGTTAAATGGACTGGTTTAAAAAGAATAATTGATCGAATATTCTGGGAGATCTTATTTTATATAGTTTTGACAGGCGGCCGCAATTGAAAAATTCTTAGATAATAATATATCTATATATATGTCGCAGTAAGATAGATAGAGCCGTAATATAGTTATATCCCTAGGAATATAATTATATACCGTAACATAGTTATACGAAAGCGATTCATTACTATCTCACTAGGAATATAGTTATAAAACGGCCCAAGTTTAGTGATATACTTATATTACTAGATTAAGTTTAGTGAAATAGCTTTCGGAGTATGCGGCGGTTGTGTTTACGCGCTCCCAAATGCTTTCAAACATTACTTTGAAAGATCCTATACCAAATGAAAACTTATCACTGAGAGAAATATGCCAAAAATGGTTGCGCTTTGGTGGCCAAGGTTATTTAAAATGTTCCTGTAAAAAAACGAATATACAGTGTTCTACTAAAATATGTGCCTGTAAGAAGCATTCAGTTCAGCATTCAGAAATATAAATCTACCATATATAATTAAATAAAACAAAATTTTATTGGTTTTATCCATTGACATATATATTACTAGCGTAAGGACCAGGCCAACCGCGCGACTAAATGGCACTAGCGCATTGGCCCTAAAATAGCAGTTTAGGGCCAACGTCACTCATTTGACAGTGGTCCGTGTGCGAGAGTCAACGAGTATTTTGCTTGTCATAACAATGCCTAGTTGTGTGGTAACAGGTTGCAAAAATTATGATACAAAGGTTAAAAAGGAACATGGAATATCGTATCATCGGGAAGTAACCTTACATTAATTTTTTTACCACTATGTTATTAAATAATCACATTTTAAAGCGTTAAATATTTTATTACCGAATTTCACAATGGCGGCCATTGTGTGGCCGCTACTGGACCATCGAAGTGCACGAAGTAAACTTGTACGGACGTATTTATTATTTCATTGTTGTCCTTAGTACTTTTAATTTCGAGTTTTGGTACCTATCTAATTTGTTTTATATTTAACAAGGGTAAAAAATAGATTTTAAAAAATTAGAAGCTTAGAAACGATACCTAATTGAAACTGAAAATTTTATTTTCTTTCATTTTCTTCACGCTAAAGGTGGACTTTCGAACCGAGCGTCTATAGCGACAGTGACGCCGCGACAGAGCGACAGATAGATGTTCTATACAAATGTATGAAATTCTAGGGAACGACTTTCGAACCCAGCGTCAGTGACGCCGCGTCAGTGACGTCACTGTGACGTCACTGATGCCGCGCAGGTCCAGGCAAAATTCAATATAATGTGACTATTACTAAACTTCAATTTTGTATATACGTTCATTACTGTCGCGACGGCACTGACGCTATAGACGCTCGGTTCGAAAGGCTACCTTAACTGAGATGACCTTTAAGGTGGGCTTTCGAACCGAGCGTCTATAGCGTCAGTGACGCCGCGACAGATAGATGTTCTATACAAATGTATGAAATTCTAGGGAACGACTTTCGAACCCAGCGACACTGACGCCGCGTCAGTGACGTCATTGACGCCGCGCAGGTCCAGGCAAAATTCAATTTAATGTGACTATTACTAAACTTCAATTTTATATATACGTTCATTACTGTCGCGGCGGCACTGACGCAATAGACGCCCGGTTCGAAAGCGTACCTTTAACCTACTATTTTCACTCGCGACTACTTCCGTGTGAATTTCGAAAAAAAAGAGCTGACCTACATTTAATTTCAATGAAATTACTTCAATAGTTTAGTTAGTCGTGAAAGCGCGATAGATATTTATTTTCTTATTTTTATTGTCCCGTACCCAAACGGTACGGCAATAGGGTCCCGACTAGGGAATGGTCCCGGGAAATCCCGATCCCGAAAATCCCGGGAAATCCCGGGATTTTTGTGTAGACTAAAGAACCGGGACAATCACACCTGGTCCCGGGACTTTCGGGACCTACGGGACTTAGTTGAAAAATATAAACTTAAATTAAGAATTTGAGTTTCGGAGTTTATCGATTGATCCTCTTTATAAATATAATATATATAATACTGAAATATTGAATGCTACCAAAAATGTACGAGTTCGAAGCGATCAAGATGATTTAAACACTACAATTAGAATAGAAATGGCTCTTTTTGAGAATGGTGGTGATCGCGGCCGTTTTCTGTCGTTAGCTTATGATCACCTTCTGACGATCCCTCCGACCAGCGTGGAGCCCGAGAGGATATTCTCTGCAGCAGGATTACTGTGCAACAAAATAAGATCACGCTTAAGTGATAAAAGCTTAGATGCACTTATTTTTTTAAGAACCCATTATAATGAGCAAGACAGTACTAAATAATTGAACGTTTTCATATTTTGTTAATTTCATTATAAAGAATATTTCACATTTTTCAAAAAACTTTTCATATTTTATTATTTTATATTCCTTAAAGATAAGCGTCTCAGTGATATGATAACTACTGAATGCTGATGATGATTTGGTTTATATTAGAATTAAGAAAAGGATTTATGTTTTATTTAATTTTATGGAAAGTAACTATGTTTTTGTTGATTTATATTGATATATAATTTATGATAATAGCGAGCGTTAAATGCTAATTTGACTTGTTGTTTTCTTCTGTTGATTATTTTTTCAAAGAATAGTAAATGGTTCCGTTATCGTTGATTTTTTTAAATATATATCTTTAATTAATACAATGTAATTTTCATTACCTATGTACATACATAAATACTAAAGACCTATTAAAATAAAAATACAAGCAGTAGGTAAAGAAAAAATAGCCAAAAGTCCCGAAAGTCCCGGTTCTCCCGGTTCCTTCAACAAGTAATCCCGAAAATCCCGGGACGCAAAAAGAGCACCGGTTCTTCATTCCCTAGTCCCGACGGAGTATATTACTATACTCCGTCGGTTTAGGTAGTTAACTAAAGGTAAACAATCTTGACATGTCTTTTTATCTAAAAGTTGTCTATAAATTGTATATAAAAATCTTTGCGAATATTTACCTAAATCGATGTTACCTAATAAACTAAATTTAAATAATCTTTGTGTATATTATATACGACCTATTTAATATAAAAAGATATACCAAGATTGTTTACCTTTAGTTAACTACCTAAACCGATAGATCATAAGACTTTTTTGTCCGTCTGTCCGTCCGTCCGTCTGTCTGTCACCAGGCTGTGTCTCGAGAACCGTGATAGCAAGACAGTTGATTTCACAGATGATGTATTTCTGTTGCCGCTATAACAACAAATACTAAAAACGTACAACAAACGTGATTTTTTTGTAACTCTTTGTCGATATTGGTACGGAACCCACCGTGAGCGAGTCGAATCGAAAACCATTAAGTGTGAAATTTGTATAGACAGTCTAGTAACGAAAAATTATTTTTTCATAGGCTGATAGAATTAACAAATATGGCTGAACTTTATTTTCCTTCTGCTGACCTGTTTGAAGTATGCTTAGAAACCGAAAAAAATATAAGACACTGTGATAGACCCCAATTTATGGTAAAAAGTGACTATAATATGTTCCTATCCACAAAAACTCTAGCAAAGTTTGTAGGAAAAAGCACTTTTAATGCTTTAAACTTGCACTCTGTCGATCAACCGGCCACATTATCATAGATTGCAACTTGTTCGAGCCATCATTATGAAATATATTTAAAATGTCAGAATGAATCACGAGTCTATCACGGATAACACGGGGAGAGGAACTGAGAGACAAAAATTTAAAAAGAGCGTTTTATTCAAAGGACAGTAATATTGCTATGTTTTTCACATGCATACTTATGTAAACTATTTCGTATTTTATAATATCTTTTAAATATTCTAATACCTAAGTACCTACCTTATAATTATAATCTTAAGTTAATTACAATTTTAAATAAAGTTGATTGAGACTCACTAAATTTGTTTTAATTACGAAAAAAATGCTTACGCTCTAACAAGGTTACGTCGAAAACTTGTGCGATGCGGCTGTCACGTAATTCGAATGAGTTATTACAGATGTCGCTATTTTTGCTTGTAGTATAAAGTTTTTTATGAAATGTTCAGTTGGGCGCATCCTTCCTTTTGAAATCATTGGTTTTATCTTTATTAATATATCATTCATCATTCTAAAGCTATTCCTCTAAAAACATATTTTAGTCATAGATTCTTTATTTTCCTTGGTCCACATCTTTACAATAAACTTCACGAAATTCTTTCCTTGAACTCTTTGAATAAACATAATTTTAACCACACAAGTTCTAAAACACCATCTTTTCTGTCACACATTTATGCACACCATAACACTATCATTCACACACACACACACACACAATGTCACAAACATACACACACGCGCACACAAGTCTTATTAAAACCTCCCCATAAATACACACAACATCATCTCATCATCTGCCTAGCCTTTTCGCAACTATATTGGGGTCGGCTTCCAGTCAAGCCGGATTTAGATGAATACCAGTATTTTACGAGGAGCGGCTGCCTACCAGACCTCCACAACCCATTAACTGGGGTAACACGATACTTCATGGCAAGACTGGAGTCAGATTTACTGGCTTCTGACTATCCGTAACGACTACCAAAGATCTCCAAATGACAGCCGGGACCAACGGCTTAACGTGCTTTCCGAGGCACGGAGGAAACTCGTTATGTTAAGATGGTCACCCATCCACAGACCAACCTAGGCAAGCGTTGCTTAACCTTGAAGATCGACCTATGCGGCTGTTATTATCTAGCCACGAGCTCCTCAAAGCCACGAGCTCCTCACAACATACATACTTTTATAATTGTAATTTTATTTTATTATTTTCCTATTGTCTCTTGTCATTTACTCCTGTGATCATTAAACTCACAAAATATTTGTGTTTTGTCTAACTTGCTGTACTAATAATTATGTAAGCTACTTAATATGTAACTTGGAACAGGTGGGGACCTGGTGACGTGTATTACAGGTGTTTACTACCTACCACAGGCACCAGCGATCCACAACCAAAAAAATTGTTAGCTATGGTTAATAATGTAAGATTGTTGATAGTGTAAGATTTTTGGCTTGTGGTGTGAAATAAACTTATTATTATTATTATTATTTATCAACTTTATGTATCCTGCTGCTAGTTATAACATTAACACATATTAAAGTAATAATATATATAATATATATAATTAAAACGATTATATTTTTGGAATTTAAACATACTAACAATACATTTAAAACTAATCAAACATTAAAAATCTTTTAAAGCCAAACAGTTTTGAGATATCTTATCAACAAGTTGAGTTCTCGGTTTCTTTAAAAGTATTCTTTAATTTTTGTTCAGACAAGAAAAAGAATCATGACATCTAGAATTACATAGCACTGAATGCTTCTTACAGACACATATTTTAGTAGAACACTGTAAATTCGATTTTTTACAGGAACATATTAAATAACCTTGGCCACCAAAACGCAACCATTTTTGGCATATTTCTCTCAGTGACAAGTTTTCATTTGGTATAGGATCTTTCAAAGTAATGTTTGAAAGCTGTGTTGCATTTGGGAGCGCGTAAACACAACCGCCGCACTATGTGGTATTGGGCCCTAAAAGTTGGCCAAAAATGACTTTTTTATTTTTGGTAAACTATTTCATACTGTCGATCCTTCAAAAGTTAAGTAGTTGGTCTACAAAATGGCCAAAGTACTCCGTAGTAGCTTATCATCACGAGCCGCTAGCTCAGTCGGAAGTTACCGTTCGCGTAAGTGATCGTGTGATTGTTCGATGCGCTCAAATTTTACTTGTTTTTAAAACGTAATATTTTAGAAACAAACGGTTTTGTGGTGGATTTTGTGATGGATTCCTTTCAGCCAGGTATGGAACTATATGGAAAATGTTTTTTTTCTAGAAAAGTCTCGATCAATTTTAATATATAGGTCCAAAAGTAAGTTGTCATAAATTATTGCAAAAATTCTTACTTTTCTATGTTTAAGAGACTTTTTGTTATATTATTTAGCACTCTTTAAGCACAAATGCTATTGTTTCTTGTAGAGTAGACAGTCCAGAACAGATTTATAAAAAATCCAGCCGCCCGTAACCGCCCCCTTTTTTTTTAAGATTTTTTTTCGTTTGTACCTAACAATCTTGTATAAATATTCGTTCATAAGATTTAGTCTTATTTTGTTACAGGGACTTCGGAATTGAGGTTTATGACTTGGATTGAGTTGTATGCTGTTATGCAAGGTTCCGATGAGTCAAAATTTGACGGAAAATTGACATTTCTGAAACAGCGACTGCTAAGATCCTACTGTGATGATGATATAAGAATTCATGATATAAAGCAAAAAATCGCTAATATATAACGCAATTTCAAGTAGCTATTGTACTGCTAACCATTTAAAAAACACAATCGGCCAAGTGCGAGTCGGACTTGCGCACCGAGGGTGCCGTACCGACTTACCTATGAAAGAAGTTCAATTCTCGAATCAATAATATTTTTTTTCAAGTGACATAATTAGATTTTTTTTAGTTTTCAGACTTTTCCCTATATTAGTGCTATAAAACCTTGCTTTATGCCAAATTTCAGGATTCTAGGTCCACGGGAAGTACCCTTAGTGTTGATTCCTTAGAGAGTGTCAAAATGTTAGTTTTTTTTGCGATATAAACGGCTGTATCTTTTTTTTTCGTTAACTTACAAGTTTTATTTTTGCACAGCCTCAAGGGACCGTGGACTTAAGTATATAGTTTTAATTTCAACTCGATACCTCCACACGTTCTCGAGATAAAGGACCTTGTTCCTTTGTTGAAGTTCTGTTTTTTCCTCTTAGGTACGGAACCCTAAAAAATTAAACCAAGGAAGATTCGAAGAAAATAACGTAGAGTGCCTATCCGGATCAATATCGTTACATTCGTTACCTAGAAATACTGCGATAAAACTGGTGAGATGTATGTGGCTTTAAATGGGTATTACGCTGTGTCTTCAACACTGCATAAAGTACTTCGTAAAGGTGCTAAGTGATACAACACGCAATTTTTCCAATAGGTAAACTTTCTGAAGAAGCTGCGGAATCTATATTTTAAGAAAAATAGAAAGATTGCGTAGAGACGTATTCAATTTCCTTAATGAGAGTGACCTGACCAATGAAAATGTATATAATAGTGACGAATAAATATATATTTCTAACTGTAGTAAGTCTTTTATTACCTATTTTAACTTATATACTCTAAAAATCATCGTTCGAGTCATAAAATATTTTTGACCAAGTTTTAGGGCCTAATACCACACTGTGCGCCGCATACTCCGAAAGCTATTTCACTAAACTTAATCTAGTAATATAAGTATATCACTAAACTTGGGCCGTTTTATAACTATATTCCTAGTGAGATAGTAATGAATCGCTTTCGTATAACTATGTTACGGTATATAAATATATTCCTAGGGATATAACTATATTACGGCTCTATCTATCTTACTGCGACATATATAAAAATTAAACCCGTTTTTCGTTGTCACGACATCACATGAAAACGGCTTGACCGATTTGGCTGATTCTTTTTTTAAAATGTTCCTTGAAGTTCAATGATGGTTCTTACGGAGAGAAAAATACAAAAAAAAAAAGTTAGTTAAAGTAGGGTAGTGTAGGGTAGTGTAGGGTAGTGTAGGGTAGTGTAGGGTAGTGTAGGGTAGTGTAGCGTAGGGTAGGTAGAAAAGTTAGAGTAGGGTAGCGTAGGATATGTAGGGTAGTCATTTGACGGGAGCGAAGCCGCGGGTAAAAGCTAGTGAATAATAAAAATAATGTATTGTAAAAACCATTATTTTAGCTGCGTACCCCATACACAGTTTAATACACATATAAAACATAGGCTCTACAGCACCTATTACGTAGTCGGCGACCTCCCCGACGGGGTCAGCGTGGTCAGTCACAGTTGACTTAATATAAAATGGTTTAATTAAATTATTGAGGAACATAAGGTACATAATCAACTTAACAAAATATCAACTTAAAAAAATCAAATTTCTTCAGCTACTTCGCCTCCAGTTTGGAGATCAACTGATTCATTGTTTACGAGTATTTGAACCCAAAACGCACGCCTTGTTTCTGGCATTAAGGGTACCAGCTTTGCCACAATCACATCCTTTTTTTTACCAGGAATGCCTCGAGGAGATGATTTTTTTCTACGTGCTGCGCGGCGACGTCCCCGACGGGGTCAACGTGGTCTGCTACGCAGACGACACGCTGGTCCTGGCGCAGGGAGAGTCGTACCAGGCGGCGACCGAAACAGCGACAAACGGGGTTGCGACAGTCGTGGAGAGGATCCAGCAACTGGGACTCAAGGTGGCATTGCACAAGTCCGAGGCCATGTGCTTTCATAGCCCTCGGTACGCGCCACCACCGGGTTCCCAAATAACAGTAGGGGGGGTCCACATCGGCGTCGGGTCGGCGATGAAGTACCTGGGACTCGTCCTCGACAGCCGGTGGACTTTCGAGGAGCATTTCCGACGTTTGGCCCCCAAACTGGACAGGTCTGGGGCCGTTTTGAAGCGGCTCCTGCCCAACCTAGGGGGTCCAGACGTCCCCTGCCGGAGGCTCTACGCGGGGATCGTTCGGTCCATGGCCCTTTACGGGGCGCCGGTTTGGGCGCCGTCGCTAGGTAAGCGACCGGCGGCCAAGCTGAACGCTTGCCAGAGGGTCATGGCCATCCGGATGGTGCGGGGATACCGCACGATCTCCCGCGAAGCGGCGAGCCTCCTCGCTGGCCTGCCACCGTGGGATCTGGAGGCAACAGTCCTTGCACGCATGCACGATTTGCGCGTGGAGATGCAACGCCGGGGCGAAACTCCGCTGCCGCGACAAGTCGCGGCATGGCGGACAGAGTTCCGGCGGGATCTTAGGGTGGCATGGCGACTGCGACTGTCGCAACCCAGTGCTGGGCACGCCGTCATTGAGGCGGTTAGGCCCCTCTTTGAGGAGTGGTTGGAAAGAGGTCACGGCGTCCTCTCTTTCCGTGTGACGCAGGTCCTCACCGGACACGGTAAGTTCGGGAGGTTCCTGCATCGAATCAAGCAGGAGAGGACGCCCGGGTGTCGCCACTGTGTGGACCGCCCGGAGGACACGGTGGAGCACACGGTAGAAGTGTGCCCCGCTTGGGCGGAGCACCGCCGTGTCCTCGTGGAGACTATCGGGAGCGGCGACCTCTCGCGCCGGGCCCTGGTTCAGACCATGGTCCGGAGCGAGGAGGGTTGGCATGCGGTCGCCTCCTTCTGCGAAGCAGTAATGCTCGTGAAGGAGGCTGCTGACCGCGAGCGCGTGAGGGAACGGTCCTCACGCCGCCGCCGCCGAGATCCCGATCCCGATTTCCGACCACCGTAGGCGCGGGTTCGCGGACGGCGAGCACTGGGTAGCTCGCTGTCCGGCAGTCTGGAAATAATCTGGACCGAGCCCAGTCGTCAACGGCGCGTTCTGTTCCACGCGCGCCTCAAGATGTCAGCAAACTGTAGGGGCCCGGCAGGGCCGAAGCCTCTGGGGGGAACATGTGGTATTCCTAACGGTTGATACCGAGTCCCCCCCAGAACGAAGGCAACGAAGGAACGGGGTAGGGGTTTAGTCAGTAAGAGTCTGACACGCCCTCCCGCTCCGCCCAAGAGCGGGGGAAGTCATTCTGATGATTCCCCTACCATAAAAAAAAAAAAAAACCTATTACGTAGTATCGCACAGAATTTGATTTAAGTAATTTAAAAAAAAGTCAACAATATTGTAGGTATATAATGGAGATCACCTGTTTAATTCAAAACAGGTGTTGTAGTATGAAGATTAATCATCGAATTGCTATTATTGCCGTGTTTCTATGGATCGTGCGGAGTCAAGGATGCGCCGGCGCACGACTGCGGGACGTAATGTGCGCGTTCTGAATTCAAATAATAATCACCTTTATAACTACCTTTGTTATGACTATTATCACATACGCTAGACTAGAAAATGAGTGTGATTTTGGTAAATAATGTCACCAAAATGTCACAGCATTAATTTTTTACACATTTCATTATTTACTTCGTTTATAATGACTCCTATTACTCCGACAGCAAAAAAGGTAAACTGTAAGAATTTGTGGTACAAACAGTGAAGGTATAAAAGCTTGAAGTCCAAACAAGGATGCAGTTAGTCCATACGGGAAGTGACCTCGTGGTCTTTGGTCCGAAAGGCGAAAGAACAGTTTCTGCGCTATTTAGGTCGTTTAGGAACTATCTAGATTTTAACTATTTTGCGAACTATGGGCGAACTGACACAGCTGTGCAAAGTCGTGACAGACTTTGTATGAAGAAAATACGTTATATATGCTGTTGTAGGTGTATATTTCTGAATATGGGGAGCAAAACTACTGAAATAATGGGGAAAACACAGCAGTGATAGTTTCTACTGATCAATAGACATCACAGTACTGTTTATCTTCAAGTAATCAAATTAAACCAATACCAGTCATTTGTATATGTCGAAGTTTAGAGCAAAGGAAGCTGCGGGATTGTTAGAAAGGCAACGAAGGAACATAATTATGTAGATTTTTGTCAGTAAAATTCTAACACATGAAAAAAACTCGAAAAAAAGCCATAGGTTTTTTGTTTCAATATTGTGAATATTCCTTGGTTGGAGATCATAAATAAATAGAAGAAAGGAATGATAATCACGATAGCTACTTAAAGCAGGTTGGTGACAGGCTTTTAGAAAGGGAGAAGTATTTTTTGAGAAGTGACTTATAATCACTTCTCTATAAAGAACTACGAGTCCCAGCTGATGAGCTAGCTACTAGTAGCTACCCAGTGGATACCGACACGTCACGCTCTGGTAACGACTACTCAACAGTTACCTATCTGTTACGTACGCATAAGAGTAATCTACTGCTTCAAGTTGAACTTGCAACTAAACAAACGCAACCAAATTATATTTATTGTATGAAGATGACCTCGTTTAGAGTTTACGTAATCTATGTATTTATTTATAGTCAACTAGCTTTAGCCCGCAGCTTCGCCCGCGTACATAAAATATAGCCTATGTCACTCGGGAATACAGCAGCTTTGTATTGGGGAAAATTTTTTAGTGGAAGTACTGGTCCGATTGGACCTGTACTTCCACAGATTACCTCATGCAAACAAAAAAACAAACTTTACCTCTTTATTATATTAGTATATATTAAAATAATATCTAGTCTAGTAATTTATTATGACGTTAATGCAGAAATCTGAATTACGTACCGAGCCATAAAACCTTGAAGTTAATGTAGTGTGTTGTTGTTAGGTAGTTAGATTTTTTAGGAACGGAACTAGAAAATTAAATGAATTGTAAAAGAGTTATCTCTCCATTTGATTGACTAGGTGAAGTGGTAGCAGATATGATGGGAAATGTAGTGGATGACAGAGAGACTATAGGAGAGGGAGTAAGGCGAACTTGCGTTGCGTCTACCTTAAGTGATATGGGACCAAAGCACGATGATGATGATGCCTGGACTAGAAATATTTTTTTGGGTAAATATCATCCTTCTTTGGTCCTGCCGTGTTCATTTCATTGTTGTTATTGGCTTGGCTAAAAGCCGTGACTATAAAGTCATGCTGTAGGTTGTAGTTACATTTCTTTAAAAAGGAAACCAATTAGACTTTTTATCAATGTTGTAATAGCCACTGGAGCAACCAGAGCGAGCAATTAGCGCCGCTTCATGTCGCTCGGCTGATTGCTTTCACACTCGTCAACAGCTGTATTGTCAACAGTTTCGTTATCAGCCGCTAGACAGTCTGTTTTGTTAAGGGAAACCGTTTCATTGTTTACAATTGCAACATTTGTATTAGAATCCGTATTGTGGTTTCAATAAATCGGATTTTGGTAGTTTGATAGATCGTCTTCATTGTCATTACAGTCGAAAGACGTCAACTGCTGGGTTCAGGCCTCTTCGGTTGCTTCTGCGTGTCTGGCATATACAGGATTTTCGTGGCCACCCAAATGATGATCTGGTTCTTATCAAATCATCGATGATGATCATCAATGATGATCTGGTTCTTATCTGATGATCTAGTTCTTATCAGATCATCCGTCCAGAATTTAGGTGCATGGCAGCGAGAATTCGCTATATCATCCGATACGCAATCGTCATTCCAAAATCACATACGGAGGCCTGAACCCTGAGGCTGTGTTAAATACTGGTAATCAGCTGCATTTGGATAGACTGGAAGTCGATCCAAAAATAGTTGAGAAAAGCAGTCAGATTAGTCAATTGGATTATTTTTTCGCAAGAAAGGACTCATTTTTTTCAGATATTGATTTAGTCCACCCTTTGCACATTGCTCGTCAAAAAACCTGTAGCTAAAACATTGTTTATTCTTATTGTGTGAAATTCGCAGCGTCATGGGTACAATGTAGCAATGACTGGTTGGGCAACGACCGCTGACAAATGACTTCATTTTTGACATTGCAAGGTCGCGCAGCTGATCAATTGTTTCTTATACGAAACAGCGAAAGTTTCGCGCAAAAAATAAGGTTATAGTAAAATATTGAATCAAAGAAACCTGCCAGAATCTGTGTTTCTTATCTGCTGATTAATAAGCTTTAAAAACAATAGTGACCAGGCATGTTCTGAGCTCATTGGTTACAATATGCTCCTCATCCATAGCTTACTATATCTTAGAGATCGAGGTCAAGCGCGGACGCATCTATACATAGCATCATCATCATTTCAGCCGAAAGATGTCTACTGCTGGAAATAAGCCTCCAAGTTCCATCCTCACCAGGTCATTGGCATTATGGAGGGCCTTCCAACGCTGAATCCATCAAATTTTGTGACAAACTTCAAATTTGGCGTAATATCCTAAACGCTAACCTGTGTGAATATTGTTTAGCAAACATTACTACGGATGTTTAGATACTAACGCGGCCCGCGGGTCGGCTTGCCTTAGTGTGTGCTTGTTTTATTGTCGCAGTGAGTGCTTTGTAAATATAGGTGACCTCTACCAGGTGTTACCTGACGCAGGCTGCGGATATACCTAGGTGACGGATGTAAACATGCTACGTGTTTGGACAGGAAAGTGTTGGTTTCACTTTGATATTTGACCAAACATCCCACAATCTAAAAACCATAACAGAACTGTAACATACTACAACATACAACTACAACACTGCAGTAATACTAGCGAAGTTGATGGCAACAGGCGTAAGGGATCGGACGTCTTGTCAAGTCCTTAAAGATAATGAAATATTCGACGAAAAGGTCTACAAGATGCGAGGGCTGTGCTTGTGGCTGGTTCTGAGACTTAGTTCATGAAATGCAAAAATGAGATGGGACCAAAATTGGAAAAAAGTAGTTATCACATTCCGTAAAGGTTTAGCTACGTTTAAACCAAACCAGCTCTCTGATTGGAAACTTATCAATGAGATACAGAGGCAATTCGAACTAATATTGTAATGAGGTTTGTAGCATTGCGAATTGAAAATCTTTTAGCAATAGAGAGGTTGTGAGGCCTTCCACAAGATGGACCGATGATCTAGTGAGAGTCGCGGGAATACGACAGATGCCCAGTACCGTTTGTTGTTTGCTATGCTTGGGGGAGGCCTATGTCCAACAGTGGACGATTGTAACGATGATGATGATGAATAGAGAACTACTCAAAACAATATCGATGGATACCCAGGAAATATAAACACAACAAGACATTTTGGGCAATTTCACGGTCCACGCTTGTCGGTGACACACTGAACGAACTTGTTTTGTTCGGAGAGGAGTTGCTAATCATGTAGCCATTGTTCTTACAGCAGACACTGGCACCGGAGAAAACAAACTGGTTTCTAATTCGCTTCCGGGTGTTATTTGTACAATTGTTTACAGGTATTAGTTAAATGGAGGATTCAGTGAAATCAGAACGCATGAAATAGCTTCATAACCTACACCTTAAGATGGTATCATTAAATATGTATCATAGCTAATGTGACCTGCCTCGTTGCTCTTGTGGTCATAATAGCACCGAGTGTGGTGTTCTAGGTTTGAGAGAGTAGAAGAGCTATTGAGTTTGTCCTTTAGAAATTACTCTCTAGCTGTCCCGAGTTTGGAAGTTGATAGTGTGGGATCCCAATTGCAAAACGTTGGTGCTGCACCTCATCTGTCTCCGGTCGTATCGGACTATGAGAGTAAAGGAACAGAAAGTGTCCCTGTGTTTGCACATACTCTTCTGTACTATATTTCCCGCGCAACTGGAAAATCTTCGTTGAGATTAGCCACCAGGAATGAAATTCGGTTCGGCAGATTGTATAATTATAATGACCTATTAAACTTTATCACCACAGTTTGCCAGTCATTTATAAAGCGTGCCACAGACAGGTGCGACATGACAGTAAGACAATGATGCATCAAAGCGTTTTTTGTACAGTTACAAAATTGGTCTCTAGAAGAATAATTTCGATAGAAATGCGTTGTTAGGTATATCGTTGTTGGCGTTGTCTGTCCACGGGAGCCCTCAGCGTCAACTGTTGGTACTGTGATAAGTTACGTATGCCTACATCAAAACTAAGGGCTTTTACGAAATACCCACAACCTTAAACACCATTGCGACATAGAACCCAAGTTTTATCTACATTACCGATATTCTTTACGCAATGGAAGCAAATCCCTTATGAGGCGGCAATGGACTTGTTTAAATGAAAAGTGACCGAACTGGTAATCCAAGGTTGATTGCTCCACTGATCCGGTCAAACGCTCTGATGACCTTTAATTATTTACCTCTACTTCTGGTTGGCATAGATTTTGGTACAGTTTTTTGAAAAGTAGTTTTATGAGTTTATAATTCTACTTTTCAAAATGTCGAAATGGCTATGCAAGTTGGTGCATTAATTATATATTTGGATTTTGAGGAAGTTTTGTATAATAAAGAGCATCTACTTAAAGATTTTTTACAAAACCTTTAGACAATAGTTTTATCATAAATATAACTCTGCATATAACATTTTATTTCTTAATGCTTTATACTTGAAGGTGAGCGGAAGGTGAAGGTTAGATTTCTATCATTAAACATTATACTAATATTATGAAGCTGAAAGTTTGTGTGTTTGTTACTTATTCACTCTCAAACGGATTTAGATGAAACTTGGTATATGGGTAAACCATGTCCTGTTTTAGGATAAGTAGGATTTTATCTCGGGAGTGTGTTCCCTTGGTACAATTTTCCAATGTCACACGCGAAGCCACTGCTATTACTAGCAATGTACAACGGAGAAAGCAGAAATTCTTCGTCAAATAAGTTGATATAAGGACTGAAGAAAAAAAATCCTAGTCTCTAAAGGGAATGTTTACTATACTATACATACGTATTATTAAAATAATGCCAGAATCTGAGATATTTAGTACATAAGGCCCAGCTATAACATCACGATAATAGCGTTGCTAACGCGGAACGAATGCGGTCTAACCTTTACAAGCAGTACATCTAACTTCACATCACATAATACCGTAGAAGGCTTTTAATTAAACATATTAGTTAGTAATACAGCAGTGAGAACACGGTGTGTTTGTAGTTAGTTGATGTGGCGTGGCTGTGACCGGCGTAATGTGGCGTGACGGTGGCGGATCAGGCCACAGGTAATAGTGTGACCTAGTGTAACTGTGTTTACATTAGTTAACATAATACTAAAGGCTATAAAATATCGACTGTGCCTAATTGACAATGAAAACACCTTCGGTGTCACTCTGGTGTCTAAAGCGGGACTGCGTCTATCGCATGGTCAAATAATGCTTTGTGGTCTACATTGCCGGAGTAGACGTTGGGTCAGACCACGCCGAAGATAATGGGTCAAACTAGAACGATCAACAAACTATTTTTTTATTAGGCTAGCGTTTGTCCACTATCTCACCTGATGGTAGACCATGGTGTGGCAGACGATGGAGCACGCTCGCCTAGAAGTAACGTAAAGTAAAATCCTTTATTTAAAGAAAAAAATGGTTTCCACTAGTCTCAAACTGAAACACCCTGGATGTTAGTTAGTTAAGTACTGGATTTTTACATCTCAGTACAGATTTGTGTCTCATTTCCGACTCTCGAGCAAATCTGACACAAAGGTCACCATGTCAGACATAGTAGGTTTTCAAAACACGAGTTCAAAAGTGTAGTAACTAAATAAAAAAAAAAAAACAACAAAAAAAAATAACAAAAAAAATGTAACTAGCTTTCGTCTGCAGGTTTGCTCCTGAGGTCTTTTTAACAAGCATTTTTTTTATTTTGAATTTTCTGGACCAAAAATTTGCCTACTATACTCAACAACAATGCGGCTTCTCATCAATGAAAAATGTTCGCAGGTAATCGGGTGAGCAGTATCGGCAAAAATTTGCCTGCAACACATAACGACAGTTTACTACCTAGATCAGTGAAATATTTTCGTAATACGGTCACCAGTTTCAAATAATACTTCCTGACTTAATAACGAGTGTGTATCTAGATGAACGTACATATAGTAGAGTGCAAAACAATTACTCGTTGCACTCGCAGCCGGCAGTTGTAGCTATAACAGGGAAAACTATCTGCAAACCCGTTTGTTGAACCGGAATCTAGAGTTTACTGCGAGTCTGCCGACTGTTCTCTCAGTATCTCTGCATGCCTAGTACCTATAGTAACTAGTCAGCTTAACTTATGTTATTGTTTTCGTCAAACAACAATAAATATTACAAATGTACTATCAGCAAGAGCAATTTGCGTAATGTTTCTTCTTCTTCATACTCTTATCCCATATTGCTTTTTTCTTCCATTCTGTCCTGTAACTCGTCATACTATCACTAACTGTCTTTTCTTTCATATTAGTCCTC
Source organism: Mythimna separata (assembly GCA_030763345.1). Taxonomy (NCBI): domain Eukaryota; kingdom Metazoa; phylum Arthropoda; class Insecta; order Lepidoptera; family Noctuidae; genus Mythimna; species Mythimna separata. Next base: position 21,992,800 of record CM061169.1, read on the forward strand.
ATGCAATCTATCCAATATTCTTAATTTGCGTAATGTTTCTTCTTCTTCTTCCTGCCCTTGTCCCATATTACTTGCACCGGCACAACACCTTTTTTTCTTCCATTCTGCCCTGTCATCCGTCACACTATCATTGACTCCCTTTTCTTTCATATCAGTCCTCACCCAATCTATCCAATATTCTTAATTTGCGGAATGTTCATTCATCATCATCATCTACATACTTAACCTTTTCCCAACTATATTGGGGTCGGGTTCCATTCAAGCCGGATTTAGCTGAATACCAGTATTTTACGAGGAGCGGCTGCCTACCAGACCTCCACAACCCATTAACTGGGGTAACACGGTACTTCATGACAAGACTGCAGACTGCTAAATTTACTGGCTTCTGACTGTCCGTAACGACTGCCAAAGATCTACAAATACCAGCCATGATCTACGGCTTAACGTGCTTTCCGAGGTACGGAGGAAACTCGGTATGTTAAGATAGTCACCCATCCACAGACCAACCTTGGCAAGCGTTGCTTAACTTTGAAGATCGACCTGTGCGACTGTTATTATCTAGCGAATGTTTATTAAAGAAAATAAAAGTATTGGCTACTTTTTTCTACTCGTAAACTGGTCCTTCTTACATCCGAATTCCTCGAATAACGTGAGTATAGTGTGTCATGACTTGTCCATCCGTTATTTTCACAACACGCGGCAAATCGTAAGCTATCCGAAGATTTGCAGGAACCGGCACGATTTGAACGAATTTTGTAAATATACAGCCGTCGCCTACCGCCCGAAACCGAGATGTTTTTAATAACATTATACTTTATTTTGAGACTTTCGTGCAAATTCCGTAACGTTAACTAGCCAACTTCCTATGCTATTGAAAATATTATACTACACGGTGTGTTTTACTAATTGTGAGTGAAGCTAGTAGCTTCTGTCATCGACTTCGTCCTCGTAATAGAAGAAAATTATTTCAAGAGAATACACATTAGAGGTACTATAATTCTGCTATTTTAGGACATGGTCTATGCTTGACCCAACCTCATCGAGATCAGTCCGAACCTATTCGTACCTATTTCTGCTCTTATTCTTTCCGAAACTCTTAGTCTAAGTTACTGCTTTAAGCTACTGCTAGTTAGCTGCGATCGCGAGCGATCTGTAGCTCTCTATTTATAAAATCACTGTCGTGAAATTTTGAGTTCTTGAATCTTCCAAATCTTCATCTTCAAAATACAGCAGAGCGACCGCGTGACAAATTGATTGATTTCTGATTGCTGTCCCAATAAGATATCTATTGCTTATCACAGTGTCCGCTTGTATCTAACCGTGATCGTTATCTACAGTTATCAGTACCGTGTGGTGCTTCTATTTACTCGTAAATATCTTATCTGTTTCATTCATTAACTTGGACAATAGTTTAAAAATATATTTTGAGTGCCGCTTCCAAAACTTAGTCGTGTGTAAAACGTAGATATGTCAAGATAATCTAAGTTTTAGATAAAAATGAAAGAGTTTATTTTGGTCTCATGATACTTTTATATCGTATATCAAAAATGCTGTCACCGGGTGCAACAATATTTTTTTGAGGAGTGCAAAAGTGGAACTGTATTTCATGGTCAACGACTTTTAAAAGGGGATAGGCATGTTGGAAATTGGCCAATTATTTTTAATCAACTATAGGAACTGGTTTTGTAAATTCGGATAGGTAACAAAATAATGTAACTTTAATAATGAACGAATGAGTTTCGTTCATTCAACTGCTAAATACTGCTAATGAATATGATTTTCTTTTAAATTTATTGTATTACTTACATATTCAATTTTCACATAAAAGATCTAGCAAACAGCGAACAGTTTATCGGCAGTAAGTTGTCGTAGTTTCGCATAAAGTCATACGATAAACCAAATATACATATACATACATATACAACGTTGAGACGACTTTCCTTAAAAAGTGTGGTTTTACTCATCAATATTAACAACTTTTACTATGCGACCAACCCTGAAATCACGAAAAAAATTACGCTTCTCCATACATTTTGTCAAATTATGTGAACATAAATATGTATGGAGCTACGGATTTTTTTTTTGCCGACAACCTAGGATCGAATATTCTGATCCCGTTTAGTGAGGAGACCCAACCCCAAATAATGAGAACAGGAGAGGGCAAAGAAGAAGATGTAGATCCTTAATAAAATTAAAATTTAATAATAATAATATCTAAAGAGATACTTAAGACTATAAGAATCCGTATTTTCGTCTAGTCTTACTTAATTAAGATATGTCGATGTCGATGGAGCCCAAAGGTTCTAGAGTGTCGACTGCACAGCACACCGAAAATCGCAGCGTTGGAAGGCCTTCTACAAGGTGGACCGATGACCTGGTGAGAGACACGGGAATGCAATAGATGCGAGACGCACAGGACCGTTCGTTGTGGCGACATTTCGGGGAGGCTAAAATGATGATGAAGAGAAGTGGCATGAGATCGCTTGCACTCACCTCAAAGTTTAATAAATGACTAAACGAACAGTCATCTAACAGTATCCTAACAAATATTATATCATTTAAAACTTATATAACAGTATTCTTGTGAACATTAGGTACTCGTATCTATAATTTAAAACATAAATCGACAAAAATAACATTAGTAGGTAAATAAAATATTATAAAAACCCGATATAATTCTGCCAACCACTTTTCTCAAGTCAGAGCGGGTGTAAAGGTAGATCATGGAAGAATGATGATGACGATAATGATGATTAATGAACATTAGCTGTACAGAATAACGTGGCCCTGCTGAGCACAGCGTTAGGTCCCTAGTTCAATTCCCAGTACCTAGCCTTTTCCCGACTATATTGGGGTCGGCTTCCAGCCAAGCCAGTTTTAGCTGAATACCAGTATTTTACGAGGGGCGGCTGCCTACCAGACCTCCACAACCCATTAACTGGGGTAACATGGTTCTTAATGGCAAAACTGGAGTCAGATTTACTGGCTTCTGATTATCCATAACGACTGCCAAAGAACTACAAATGACAGCCGGGACCTACGGCTTAACATGCTTATAATAATGTAAAATGATTACATTCTTAAAATTTTATCTGAGTTTTGTCCACACATCAAAAATCGTAGGTACCTGTTTTTGTTTTTTTTTCAAATCGTAACTTATATTTTTAGTTGCCTTTTTCTTATTGGAATATCGAACTGTTCGGCCCATTAATAAAAAAAAAAATATCGACCAAAATGTTGCCCATTTGTTTCTACGAGATCTTTCAGAAGAATTGCCGCTGCCCTGGAGGCACAGGGCATCTGAAGTAACACGGGTGGGCTTATCCGTTTGTTTGTTAAGTATTTATAAATATGTATTGTAACTTGGTAACGGTACAGGATTTGAAAAAAACTGGTTTTATAGATACCCATATACCTACTTATGAAACTATTTTATTTTTACAGCACCTTGTAATAGGTATGTTAGACCAGTTTTGATTATATTTTTTATACGTATATAAATGATTAAAATCCAGTTTCACAATAAAATCTTGATTCTGACGCCCACAATCCTGTTTAATCAAACTTCTTAATTGATCTAATATCTAAACGAATAAACAAAGAATTTGTGTGCTTGTCTCAAATTTCATTTCTTGTATCAGGTCTGAAATCATCTGATTAGTAAAAATTTATTTATTTAATATTTAATGCACATAAGGTACAAAGGCGGACTTAATGCCTTCGGCATTTTCTACCAGTCAACCTTTGGGCAATGCAGAGAATATTAGTGGTAGGTGCAATAAAAGAGACAGCAAAAAAATCTTTGTTTGATTTTTTTTTTCGAAATCAGATCTCTAGAATCTCATATCTTTATTGCGATACATAATGTTATGAGCTTCTGTGCCCCCTTAAGATAATGCCATAGGCAAACCAAGCGTATAAAAAAATATGTGACTGCCTCTACCTTGCCTTTTCCCAAATATGTATATTGGGGTCGGCTTCCAATCAAGCCGGATTTAGCTGAATACCAGTATTTTACGAGGAGCGGCTGTCTACCAGACCTCCACAACCCATTAACTGGGGTAACACGGTACTTCATGGCAAGACTGTAGTCAGATTTACTGGCTTCTGACTATCCGTAACGACTGCCAAAGATCTACAAATGACAGCCGGGACCAACGGCTTAACGTGCTTTCCGAGGCACGGAGGAAACTCGCTATTTTAAGATGGTCAGCCATCCACAGACCAACCTTGGCAAGCGTTGCTTAACCCAGAAGATCGATCCATGCGGCTGTTATTATCTAGCCACGAGCTCCTCATAAAAAAATATGTGACGAGTGAGTTTTTATTATAATTAAAGCGCTACTTTTTACTTGACAGAAAAGTACGCGTCCTGTGCGAAACGATAATCCAGGAACGAAACGTTCGCAACCGCGGGAAAATGCTAGTCTGACATATATGAAATCTCTTTGTCTACGAAGTGTCGGCTGAGTGGCCAGTGCGCGATAGCCGTGGCCCATTTAGTTTAATTTAAAACAATAAAGTGTCCCGATCCGATCACTGCTCCTCGGGGATCTTCGTGTCAACGACATCGTGACGTCATCCAGCGGATCACCGGAGGCTGTGACATTAAAACACGCTAGCACCTGTTTTTTTAGGGTTCCGTAGCCAAAATGGCAAAAACGGAACCCTTATAGTTTCGTCATGTCCGTCTGTCCGTCTGTCCGTCTGTCCGTCTGTCACAGCCGATTTACTCGGAAACTATAAGTACTACAGTGATGAAATTTGATGGGAATATGTGTTGTATGAACCGCTACAAAATTATGACACTAAATAGTAAAAAAAAGAATTGGGGGTGGGGCCCCCCATACATGTAACTGAGGGATGAAAATTTTTTTTTCGATGTACATACCCGTGTGGGGTATCAATGGAAAGGTCTTTTAAAATGATATAAAGTTTTCTAAAAAACATTTTTCTTAAAGTGAACGGTTTTTGAGATATCAGCTCTCAAAGTCGTAAAAAGTATGTCCCCCCCCCTCTATTTTTATAACTACGGGGTATAAAATTCTAAAAAAAATAGAGGTGATGCATGCTAATTAACTCTTTCAACGATTTTTGGTTTGATCAAAGTATCTCTTATAGTTTTTGAGATAGGTTGATTTAACTGTAATTTTGGTTAAGTTATTGTGCTTACACTGAAAACGATGGCTGAACCTTATAAGATAGATCAAAAAATATACTACAGTATTGTACACCTTTAAAAATCCGCGATGATATAATATATAATATTTGCTGCTACGGAACCCTTTGTGCGCGAGCCCGACTCGCACTTGGCCGGTTTTTTTTAAATAAAATAGTGCTTTACTACAATCCTACTTGATGGTGAGCAGTGATGCAATCGTTGATGGTGAGGCGCACTAGTTTATTAAGAACCTAATTCACTTTAGACTTGAAGACACACAAATTATAATTAGACCTTTTTCTATACTCTTACTCGTAAACCAATGCTTATTACACTGGTTTCAGTTCAAAATGGTGTGTGTTTCCCACATAGTGGGACGCCTTTTTTCGCATATCTACACTAGTGCGGAATAGTGTGCGGCGGTTTACTTTATTAAAACGAATGATTATATTTGGCTGATTGGGGACTTGCTTTTAAAATCGAACGAGACGCTCGAAAAAAAATCACGAGCATTTTATTTTACAAATGATTCGTGATAAGAAATTTTGATTATAACATTTTATTTATTGTTGCTTAGCTAGTTTTGTCCAACTTTGTTTGAATTCTCGGCTCGTTACCACTTCGATTGCAGACAACTTCCCATCACGTTTATCAAATTTATCTGTTCTAGACCACAAAACGAAGTTGTATTTTGTGTCTAAACTACACGCAGGTTATTGTAAGACAGGGGCGTAGCTACCGCCGTATCTGCCGTATCAATTACACGGGGAAAGTGTATAAGGAAAAAAAAAAAACTTTCTAATTTATTTTATTTTACAAATGACAAAATTAAAAAAAGGAAAAAAAAATAAAAGAAGGTAAAGAGAGTGAATATTTAAAATTTGATTTTTATTTTTAAAATGGTTAAATTATGTTATGATAAATAAATATTTCTTTTCACAATATTTTTTTCTTTTGTAAAAAATCTTTACCCCCATATAAAGGCCTCCAAACAATTTTTTTATACGGGGCCCCGACAAGGCACGCTACGCCACTGTTGTAAGACTTATCAAAACTGTGGGAAAAACTAAGAGAATGTGTAGTGAGTGAAGGTTCCTCCATGTTTATGAAAACATCAGGTCTGTTCGTCTTCTGCCGGCGACGTGCGGACACCGACGCACAATATTGACAGTCTACACCGCCGTGGGAACCGAACCCGCTCTATGAGAATATTTACTACAATCACTTGAAGCATTTCACACATTTTAGCACTTTGTTAATTTGTTTCATTATGAGAGAAATGCCCTGGCTTCTTTGTGCCTGAAATGGATACAATAGATGCTATACTACACCGGTCATTCATGTGGGTTTTACAGTTGCTTCTCAATAACATAGGGTTAGAGCTTGTCTGGGTTTTACGTTACGGGATAGTCAGAAGCCAGTAAATCTGCCTCCAGTCTTGTCATGAAGTACCGTGTTACCCCAGTTAATGGGTTGTGGAGGTCTGGTAGCCAGCCGCTCCTCGTAAAATACTGGTATTCAGCTAAATCCGGCTTGACTGGAAGCCAACCCCAATATAGTTGGGAAAAGGCTAGGCAGATGATGAGAGCTTGTCTGGGTCTTAAGACCTGTCAGAAAAATGTAAGGGATCCACTAAGTCTGATACCTGATGCACTGGAATGCATAGGGGAAATGAGGAAATACATCTGGGTTTTAGTCGATAAATGTCTCTCGCTCTCGCTCTACCCAGAGCAGGAGTTATTTGATGATTTCCCGCATAAAAAAGGATGTTAAATATTGGTCGTTCTTCCCTTATTTGTGATTGGTACGCAATTGAGAAACTATGCCATTAATTATTATTTATATAGAAAGGTATTTGAATTACCTTAGCCTTATTGATATTTAACAACATTTGCCGCTCGACGTCGACTGTTTGTAAATATATCAAATCAGTTCATTTAATAATTATCTAGCGATCGAAATCATTGTTTATACACTTTAGCACTAGCCAGCGGCGCGGCGTTGCCTGTGTGAAAGTCGAAACTGGTCCAAAGAGAACATACTCCAAAATACATCCTGGCCTAGTTCAGGTCATGGGCTACTCGTCTGCCAAGTTTCATCAACTTAAATCGTTAACTTAACTTAAACTTAAAACGTCCAGTCGTTAAAGTATACAAAATATTTTCAAGTCTCTAAATGTCTGTTCCTCGTCGTGATTTTTGTTTCATGACTACATATTGTTCTGTTAGGTAACAGAGCAAAACACGGAGTTTCTTTCATAATTATAATACTAAAGTCTGCATTAAAATAATGTGACTCACCCAGAGACCCGCAGTGGAGACCACACAGCACTGAATATATTAGCTGTACTAAAAGTAAATAAACAAGTCCCAGACTTTTGGTTATCTCTGAGATAAGTTTGACAGATCTAAAAGGTTTTCCTCCGGATGTATCGAGATTTTTTCAAGCAGCGGGTGCAAATGTGTTACTGATTTCATTACTGACCGAGTGCAAAAGTGATAAAGCCTTGGTTAATCTTGAAAGTATGTACTTAAATAATATCTAACAAACTTTGCAGAGTTATTTTCATAACAGGCCATAGATCGATTTATCGACTTTTGATTTATTAGTTTTCAATGAATTTGACCTATAGTTTGACACTCAAATCGAATATTATCTTTGGCAGTAATAAACTTAGACTTACTATCAATTCGAAATAGCTATTCTGCTAGAACTAGACATTTTATAGCATTAGTATCATCGGATTTATAATATTCCCACTGTTGGGACTCAGGCCTCCTCTCTAGGAGAGGGAACTAGACATATTTTCAACTAATTTTAAATGAACACCCGAATTGAAAATACAAAACTGGTCACACACTGAACTTAATTTTACGCAATATCTACGTAACGACCGCGCAGTGAAGTAACTAGTCAGTCATATTAGCTAGATAATGTTAATACGTATTTTACAAAACTGGTTTTACTTCGTCCTTTGTTTAAAATAAAATATATCAAACAGTTGTTTATTTTATGAAACACATCAAGCCATACATATAGGTATACATAATAAATACTGACATTAACTAATATGTACTGCAAAAACTGAATCAATAAAGTAAGTATATTCATAAATAAGAATCAAAATACAATAAGACACACAGTGATATCATTGGACGACATTATACAAAGTTAATTATTGTTTTATGTACACTCATTACAGTTTGGACAGCTGCAATTGATTACCTAGACGATACAGACAGACAAAGAGCTTCAATGTACACGTCATTATGTATTTGCATATCAATATCGTTAACATTAACTAAAATCTAAAGAAACATGGACAAAGAATATATTTTATTCCAAAATTTCAAGCTGCTTAAATTAATGTCCTATGAAAAATAGTAAATATTGATCAACTCACCTTTGAGTCAGTAATTACAAATTATAAGGACTGAGTACGCTGTAATGATAATCATGGCGGTAAGTGGAATCTTTGATGAGTGCCTGGATAGGTTTTACGGCGTTCTCACTTGACGCAGGTCTTTAACCTATCAACACCCGCGAAACGAGACACAATAGTAAGACAATAACAGCGCGGTCCTATGAGACCGGTCGGGGATTCATGAATTAATGGAGCCATGGGTTGACTTGGTGGTCTTGTGATGCGAATTGCAACTTAAGGAACATACTTACAAGTGTGGTTTTAGTCAGTAAAGTTTGACATGCCCGAACTCCGACCCAGTCGGGGAGAATTCATTAGATTAGGTATTTTTAAGAGATCAATCGTCGAATCCGACTCGGCTGGGCAGCGTTCAGGAAGCTGCACGGTATCTTCTCGTCCAACCTACCGCAGTGTCTCAAGACAAAAGTCTATGACCAGTGTGTGTTGCCAGTGATGACATATGGCTCGGAAACGTGGTCGCTCACAATGGGCCTCATCAGAAGGCTTAAAGTCACCCAAAGAGCAATGGAAAGGGCTATGCTCGGAGTTTCCTTGCGCGATCACATCAGGAATGAAGAGATCCGCAAGAGAACTAAGGTTACCGACATAGCCCGAAGAATCGCCAAACTTAAGTGGCAGTGGGCAGGGCACATTGCTCGTAGAACAGATGGTCGATGGGGACGGAAGGTTCTAGAGTGGCGGCCACGTACCGGAAGACGCAGCGTCGGAAGGCCTCCCACAAGGTGGACCGACGACCTGGCGAGGGTCGCGGGAATCCGATGGATGCGAGACGCGCAGGACCGGTCGCTGTGGCGACGCTTGGGGGAGGCCTATGTCCAGCAGTGGACGTCTTTCGGCTGAGATGATGATGATGAGGTATTTTCCAACTTGAAAAAAGTAAAGGATATGACAGACTGTTGGCACAGAATTGTGAGAAGACCCGACCCCAGATGATGGGAGCAGGGACGGACGAAGAAGAGAGAGACGGATCAAAAGAAACTTGTGATTTTTCTTAACTTTAATGTTCTACAGCTTTGAACTCTGATGAATTTAACTTACACTCAAGACTAGCAACAACAGAATAACTGTACGAACAAATCTGCCCGCCATATGACCGTGTTTGTAACTAATGCCTTCCATTAGCTGAATTATATTGGCCATTATACTATTACTTACAGTTACTATAATTTGTATGCGTGATTAACCTCACAATATCGTGCATACCTATTTTTTATTGGATCTAGACCCGTTCATAACAAACAATCATGGCACGATTGAAAAAAAAATGGAAGTTGTAGTAAAGAAATTCAAAGTACTTAGTTATAACATATAACGCTTTGAATCTTCGTGTGACCCATGAGCTGGCTTTTACCTCGGTCAGGTATAATGCACGTTAAGCCGTAGGTCCCGGCTGTCATTTGTAGATCAGTCGTTACGGATAGTCAGAAGCCAGTAAATCTGACTCCAGTCTTGCCATGAAGTACCGCGTGTTACCCCAGTTAATGGGTTGTGGAGGTCTGGTAGGCAGCCGCACCTCGTAAAATACTGGTATTCAGCTTAATCCGGCTTGACTGGAAGTCGACCCCAATGTAGTTGGGAAAAGGCTGGGTAGATGATGAGATATAAAGCATTGCCATATAGCGTGGTAAGTGGTAATACCGCCAAACAAAAGGCAAACTTCAAGTGGACAGCGATGCGGAGGAATTTTTTGACGCCATATTTTAGCTAGGAGTTAATCTTTAGTATACCAAGTTTTAATAAGTTATCTAAGTGTTTTGATTTTTATTTTCTTAGTTCTGTATCCAAATAAATATAATAGTTCTAAATACATTAATTAGATAGATAAGGACTTCTTGGTTCACTTATTTCTTTTAACTAAGATACTTAAAGCCAGGTTTTTTAACAAGGATACATGTACTTAGATATGTATGTAAGTAATTACAAATTACAATACAAAGGAACTTAAAAAATGATAATAATTTAGTTGTTTTCAATTAAAATTCTACGTTAATCGCGTTCAACAAATTGCATTCGTTCGACCTCGCGTCGAATCGTGTAGTTAGTAAATAAACATGTAAATAATCGTAGTGTTTGGATCTAGTTTAGTCACGCGAGCGAAGAGATGTGTTACGGTTGCGTTACGCTATCGCTACGTTTACGTTACGCTACCGTTACGGTAGCTGAAGATGAATAACGTTAAGGCCATACCTTCACTTGAGGGCGACGTAAAAGGTAACTCAGCAACAAGAACTACCATCCCTGACCTCTATACAACGTGGTAATTTCGACAAAAGACTGGCCTGTTGGTCTAGTGGTTAGTGGCCCTGACTGCTATGCCGGACGTTGTGGGTTCGATTGCCACTCAAGATAAATGTTTGGGTAGTAAGCAGGATCATTTGTTCTGTGTTTGGTTGTAATATTTATGTATAGGTAATATGTGTGTATTTATAAATATAGCACTGTTTAGTTTGGGACTAGATGGCGTTGCGTAGATGTTGCAGAATGTTATAATAATTTATTTATTTTAATTTAATTTACAGACTAATGAAAGAAAAATGATATAAAGAGTATATATATTATCAAACCACTAATTACAAGCCTCAACACAAAGATAAAAAAATATCGATAAAAAGAAAGTACAAGTTATTTATTATTATTAATTCGCTCAATGATAAATTGATAACACTGATAACTGTATATAATCAGTGAAAAAGACATTGGTAAACCGTTGAGTTTGTGTCGGTGTTTCTTCTCAGGGTAGTCAGTTAGGAAACACCGGCCTCATCTAGTAACAAAAAAAAATAAAAAAAATTGAAGTGTAAAAGAGTTTATTTTACCTATTTGCAAAAAATGTATAAGTAGTTTTGTATAGTGTTGATATGAATAAATTTAAAATTTCTCTCGTGTTTATTTCTTATTCATAATTAACCTATCAATACCCGCGAAACGAGACACAATAGTAAGACAATTACAGCGCGGTCCTATGAGACCGGTCGGGGATTCATGAATTAAGGCTCTTTTTCACCATTAGCTATTGGCTCTAAAAGCCTGTGACCCACCAGTTTTTTAAGGTCTGTTTATAGCAAAATCAGAATTTATAAGAATTCTAGGTTAGTTTAGGAAACGACCAATTGGAACCACACTACCATCTGGCGTTTTATAAGTACCAATATGGACTACGTGCAATAAAAATATTTTGACTTTGGTCACTTTTGTTCTAATGGTGCGATACGATTTTAGACTTCGTTTTCAGGTACCACTACTTGAGACCTTGATCCTCGATCTTGATTCTAGTGACATGAAAAGCAGATATCGCACCATGGTGTATCTTATCAATACGCGAGCAATATTTAATTTAGCTCTAAGATCAACATGTGATTGGAACATCGAGACTGCCCGTCCCATTCCCATCTCAAACAGGTTTCTGACTGCAATATATTTTTTTGCACAATAAAAGGAAGCTGCTCCTCATCTTTATGAGATCAATCCTTAATCCAGTTTTAATGCATTCCGGTCGCGGGCAAAAACACCCAAAAAAAATCAAACATTTGTTACACACATTTTCCTTTACGAAAGACGAAAGAACATTCTTTATTACCTCAATGGTCAGTCTACCGCGAGATGTATGTCATGTGTGTGTTTGTATGTAAACAAACGTGTGTATCTGTAGTACCGCCGGTGACTTACGTGTGAGCTAGCACCTCGCGCTGCCCCAAAGGTCACCGGCGCCGGCGCAGGCAGCCGCTCACTTCTACTATTCGTTTCTATGGCTTCGGCAACCATTGTGTAATGCACCTTATATAATTCATATACAAGTATTACTCGCTTTGGAAATGCATGTAATCATGTTTCTTTGAAATCGATTGTTTTGGCAAGCACAAACCAATTCACCGAACATAAAGTACTTACTTAGTATTTCTCTTCATCATTGTTTTAGTATTGAAGTTATAAGAAAAAAATGCCTTAAAAACCTCAAGGTTAACGACAAACTACCGGTAGACTAAAAAGTCAAGTGTGAAGTGTTGGTAAACAATGGCAAAAAATATAAAGGTCTTTTGGGACTCATCCTGTTCATTCAGAAATTGAATTGTCGAAAGCTTATAACTTTCTGTTCAACAAAGCAACATAAGTTACAAAACTTTAATTATTTTCCCACAAAATAACCGCAATTATTTTACAAGGACGCTATAAAATAACACTTAAACTATGAAGTCATTTAGATTTGATTACTAACGACTCACCGAATTAAAATCTCCAAACAAATAAACTCAAATCACAGTTATCTGAGATTCTTCAGAAAAAAAAACGAAAATGTCAATAATACACTCGCGCGTACAAGATGCGGCGATCAGTTTGACAGATGTCAAAAAGTGGCGCGAACGTCCGCGGTCGTTGAGCAGCGATGGCGGAATGGCGCGACGAACGCGAACGCGGCCGAAAGCGCTGCGATTACAAAGTTACGCCACAGACTCGTTATCTGTTCCACCTCATTGCGTGTGCGACCACACGGCATGCATGGTTACTGCGGTTAACGCGAAGGGTTGTGATTGTCACCGATTCTGGTGAGGTGACGTCAAGACCTTGCACTATTTAGGACTTGGGTTTCAGGGCAATTGGCGGTCAGGTGATAAGATTATTATTGATAACACAGAAATAATTTTACAAGTTCTTAAGACTTTAAATTTTAAGACTTTAAATTTTTTATTTATAAAACCTGCCACGGCCGTAACAATAATAACACATATAGGTAACTTAACAATAAATCTCAAAGTTGTTGTAACGAACATAAAAGCGAGGTTCAGGAAGGAAGGAAACCGGATTGTGCAGCGGAATCTCACGACTCATCTACTCGCGTTCTAATGTTCCCACGAAGGAAGTTGCATGAGACCGTAAAAACATTTTAAAATGTTGTGGATAAAAGTGCTGAGACTATGTTTTACAAGTATCTGAACAAAAAACAAAAGTAACAACGGGGAAATCCGATTGTGATAAGAACTATCCCAGCTAAAAGATAAATATAAAAGAATGCCAAATAACAACTTCGCTTGTAAATTATGAGATCTAACTATACTAATCTCAAAATTTCAAGAATTTCCTTGAATCATATATATAAAGCTTATACGCCCTTTCATTTGATATAAAATATTGCACCTTATGCACTTGCACTGATGACATATTGTCCTTCAGAAGATGTCACATATATCCAGCCCATAAACAACACACGATCCACTCTTCCAATTATACTTCATTTGTCAAATTATAATATTGATTAAGTTTAAAAGTTATAGAAGTTATATGTGAACAGATGAACATTACATAAATATATAGGTACATACTGGTCAGTTATAATGAGTCTTCTCTTTGCTTCGCCGTATTAGGGGAAAAATAAACAGCTAAGTTGGTGATGTACTCGGCTCTCAAAACCTAAACTTTAATTTAAAAGATAGAATCGTCAAAAGCGATTATTCTAGCAACCCGAAAGCTCGACCCAGTAATATTAAACTAGACACCCAAAAAATATACAAACACACTAATCAGTCTAGAACGTCTAGATTGTGGAAAGAGCAAGCGAAACACGAATGGAATAAAAGGAAGTCTTTGGCTTACAGTGGGTTAAAAGGTCAAGTAAACATAACTTACCGAAATGGGATTTTATAGACCCGTCGAGTACTTAATGTGACTACGGAATATGAGACACATGTTGGAGGACCCAAAGTGCCCCTACACCTGCACTTTAGAGAACCCGATACTGCAATAACCTACCCTAGCCACATATTGGGTCAAAATACTTCAATGATGAGTTTACCATCGATTCGAAAACATGAAGAAGTGGGTCAAATTGGGCTAGTCATAATAACAATTACAATATTCTAATCATCATTTTCCACATGGCGTCTTCTCATGCGACACGGTCTCCTTGTACCTTTTCTTCTTCTAACCTCGCTTGCGACCCGTCCCGCTACCTTTCACTGCCTTTTCTTATTCCTCTCACAGTAAACCCACAAAGTACCCTACTTAGGCACTATCAAACCTAATCACGCCCACCCCCGTTACTTGTACCCTACCGTTACTGATAGTGATAAGAGCTGCAAGCGCAGGCAGAGCTGGGCGGGTGACATACGGCCGGCGCGGGCGCAGCATGCTAACGAGCGCGCGCGCAAGGAAGTGACGCAACTCACTCGCGTCGTGTGTATTATGCGAGATGGAGATTATGTCACACTTGACATCTTACGAAAATTAATGAGATTTGCTTTTAGTATTATTGGGAATTTTAGATTTTGAGCGCATTGCTCTTTGAATTGTGGTGAATGTGCTTTTGGTGGAGGTTAAAGGTTAGAGCACTAGTCGTTCGACGCCATCCTGGTGCATTACTTTGCGTAATTTGATTCATCACCACTGCTCCCAAAACGGTAAAGGAAGATAGAGTGAGGTAACCGGCATGTCCTAGAACCAAAAATTGGAGCAAGGAGGCCTGAGTCCCCGCAATTGGAACATTATAAGGCTGATTATGCTTATATTATGTGTTTTTGGCCCTGTGGCTCGAAAAGGTGACTAATGATGAAAGGTCGCTTATTAGAGGATCCGGGTCCCAGTGTCAAAAATTGTCAATGACCAGCCATAATCGTGAACTTAGCTGTCACTCCTCCAAAAATTTTGAAAATATAAAACTGGAAACAGAACAAATCTGAAAAGCAAGGTCTAATTTCCAGAAACGGGAGAGCAGCTTGACAAAGTAACACTTTAATCACAATTATTTTTCAAATAAAGACTTGACCACTTACCAACATATTTACATGATGATCACAGAGCAAATATGCTCTATGAGCATCATAGCAAATATGTCAGATACCATCATTTCTATACTTATATCATCGTTGCCTATTCCCCTCGCCTCGCTCATAACTCACGACTGCATCGAACTCACCACAGTCAGTCGTCAATCAGCGGTCGGTGCTCACTTTGATCTCAACCGCCGAGCTCGCTGGCAGTGGCTGCAAATGGCGCACGACCTCTGCTGCATAGGTACCTAATATGGCACTAACATTCTTTCCAATGCATCGCAATATGAATCTATGAATCGATAGTTTTCTGATGTACAATCCGGTTCTCTGCGATATTGCATCTGAGGTAAGTTAAATTATAGATTGTAGTCTGTTTGTGTAGAATTATAGATTGTAGTCTGTTTTGTAGGAGCTCGTGGCTAAATAATAACAGCCGCACAGGTCGATCTTCAAGGTTAAGCCACGCTTGCCTAGGTTGGTCTGTGGATGGGTGACCATCTTAACATAACGAGTTTCCTCCGTGCCTCGGAAAGCACGTTAAGCCGTTGGTCCCGGCTGTCATTTGGAGATCTTTGGCAGTCGTTACGGATAGTCAGAAGCCAGTAAATCTGACTCCAGTCTTGCCATGAAGTACCGTGTTACCCCAGTTAATGGGTTGTGGAGGTCTGGTAGGCAGCCGCTCCCCGTAAAATACTGGTATTCAGCTAAATCCAGCTTGACTGGAAGCCGACCCCAATATAGTTGGGAAAAGGCTAGGCAGATGATGATGAGTCTGTTTGTGTAGTATTGGGTTTCAGAGCCCTATTGTGTAATCGCTACCCTACAGCGGCTTCAGGGTATCTGTTAGATCTATACACAATCTGTGATTGGTCAAGAAATTTCATTATCTATTTATTGTATCAAATGAAGAAAAAATTCTCAATAAGAACGAATTAGTACAAAGTAGGTATTTGTATGCTATGACTATATTGTATATTTCATGAATCCCCGACCGGTCCTATGAGACCGCGCTTTTATTGTTTTACTATTGTGTCTCGTTTTGTGGGTATGTGATAGGTTAAGCAGTTTTATTTAAGCATTATTTTTCTGTGTGTTGAAAACTTTGTTTAGGTAATAGTCATTGCAGACTCTCGCTTGCGCCTCGGGCGTGTATTTCATCTCGGGTGCAATGACAAAATTTGACCACTTGCATCGAACTGACCAGTGCAACAGTAGGTACTTTTTGTGCTTGTAATTTCAACAGTGGCCATTACTTATCTTAAATCACAAGGATAAAACGCACCATTAGCTACTTAGCTGCCAGTTTTAACTGATAGCGTATCTCGGTGATAACAATGGAACATATTGTACTGCACCTGTGCGCTGCAGTCCTTGTGTTGGGTTCCTACATGTTCCTAAATGTGTGTTACCTTACTAAGTTGTATGCTACATACAAGTTAGGAAGGTGTGAACACATTTTGGATGTGCTATTGTTGTAGATACTTAAGCCTTAGGAGGAAAACAAAGCAGACATAGGTACTAGGATCTAGATGCCATAGACTAAACAGTACAACGGCTCCATACTCGTAATAGATAACTTACTACCCGCTCGTACATACTTTGTATTGACATTTTACATGGCGCGATAGAAGAGTGTCCTCCTTTTATCCTTGGCTTGGGTTCGATAACCACGTCAACAAGTTTGTAACAATTAGTATTTCTTAGTGTCGATATATTTGTAAAATCTGTTCTGTCATTAAGTCCCTATACTGAATATTGCATTTATAAAGTAGATAAAGAGATTATGTCAGTCCGTAACATTAGTGGCTGGCTTGACATTCAAGTGACGTCGTGACGTGGCAGTCAGCGAAACGGTTAAGAACCATGATTCGTTATCTCTATCTCGTTCATAGAGATAACGAATCATGGTTCTTAACTGTCCATCATTCATAATTAGGACTATTTACGTAAAAATAATCGAAAAACTGCAATTGGTTTCGACAAAACCTCTGAATGCATTATAGAATTACTACCTACTCGAACAAATATATATATGTATTGAGCGACATAAATACAAATAATAAGCACTTTGTACCATGTTTATCATGTAAGTGACTGTAGTCTTTTATGAGAAGATAAATATCAAAAGCAGAGACATCGTAGTGATTTGTTGTAAACGGATGTTACACAGCTAGTTCCATATCATCGACTACCAGTCTACAATGAAATATCATAAGCCTTATGAATCTACAGCGCTTGTACCTGGATGACATTTTGTACTCGTAAGTTGATTGCAAATTACGAAGTTATATAATTTGTTTCTTTGATCGCGCTACTCTCAAAAACCACAGGATCGAATAATTGACCCATATATCTAGGAAGGCAAAGCCAAAGAAGCGGGAGAATCCGTAGGAAACAGCTAGTGATAAAAGAACTGTTCATGACCTAGGACTGCATCCAAAAGGACCAAAGACCTCGCTATCCACTAAATTAAAGCACATACCTTGAGTCCAGTATCAGGTCCGTGCACTCCGCGAGGTTCTCACTCAGGCACTGGGGTCTCACCCCGCTCCAATCTGCTATAATATACTGATAGAACACTATCTATGCCACTGAAGCGTGCCTTGTCAACAACACCGAGTCTTGTACTAGAAGCACACTGTGATGTTAATGATTTGGTGGCAAGTAATGAGTGGGTATTTCATGCGATTGTGATTGTTCCGCTCAATTAAGTTGATAAAGATGGGTATAAAATGCTTCGTGTGTTTGTAATACTTTAAGTATTTGTTCTGAAGCCGAATTAAACCTTGGATTCGGGGTGGTAAGAGAAGTGAAGGTGAAGAGAAATCTTTAAGCCTTAAGTCCCGCCTGTCGTTTGGATTTATAGAGCTTTACCATAACGTGTTAGTTAGGCGTGCGAACGAGAAAGAGGGATTGAGCTATAAGTACACCCTATAGAGCCCCATCCCTTTAATAGTTTATTCTCGTTGGCCTACTGGTCGCAAAAGCGACTGCTGAGCGTGAGGTCCTGGGTTCGATTCCCGGGTCGCGCAGAAAGTGCTACTGGGTTTTTCCATTAGAAATTACTCTGTAGCTGCCTGGAGTTTGGAAGTTGGTGGTGGGATACTCCTGTGCCTCAGAAAGTACGTAAAGCCGTTGGTCCTGCGCCTGATCTCTCTCCGGTCGTGTTGGATTGCCGTCCCATCGGACTATGAGAGTGAAGGAACAGAGAGTGCACCTGTGTTTGCACACATACTTGTGCACTATAATATGTCCTGCGTAGATTGGCCACCGTGATCGAAACTCGGTCGGGGAGGACTATTATTATATTTATTAAATCATCATGCAACATTTAAGGTACAGAGGCGGAGTAGTACGACGACGTATGCAACCGCACGCGGTTAGACTGGAAGCTAATCCCGATGATGATGATGATCGAAATACCAAGGAAAGTAAACCTTAACTTTACCTTCGTCATGGATTAGCCATTGTTATCGCTGGGCTTTACCGTCTTCCTTTTCTGAGGAAACAATTTTCTAACGTCGCATCAGTTTTTTTTGTCCCGCACTAGGAATTACTCATATATCGTGGGTGGTCATTAATGTAAAGTCACATTCACAAGACAAATATTCCTTGTAGGAATTCGATTCCTACAAGGAACAAATATTTGTATTGTGATACGCAACTCTACAACCAATCGCTCAACCGATGCGCCAACCGTGTCATCTTTTTGTTTCACTTAGTTAAAGAGTTCAGAAGTCGAAACACTAAGAGTGATGATCTGATAATTCTCCAAGGCAGGTCAATCAGGTCATATTCACGTCTTTCTTGTTTCCATGTTTTCTTTTTTGTTTCTGGCAAATAAAGTACTTTGACTTTTTTCTATTTTAAAATACTCCTCACGTAAACCGATACATAATTCCAACCACACAACAAAATAAAATAGTCCAGCAATATTTAAAGCGATGTGGTAAGAGACCACCCGTAACCATGAGGTAACTCAGCGACTACCTATTACAAAGAATATATATCGATCAGAAACATTTAAAAACTACCAGGTCATTGTAATGAGTCTAAATAGCCATCTAAGATCTATCTAGGCTAAGATAATATGCGTCACATTGTCAAGCGACGCGTGCGCAGGGTGCCAATAGAACTCGGACTTGAACTTGGGCTAAATATATCGATGTATGTAGTTTTTTGCATATATGCGCATAAAAATTTGGTCTGTTCAAAAAAACCCATGAAACATCGCAATTCATTTTGTATTTAGATTATTTTGAGTGTCCTTGGAGATTAAATTAAGTGACATTCTAATCGTGATAATCATTGGTTATTATCCTGTGGCTGTATTTATTTTTGTACCTACAATATTTTGTACTAATAACAATAAATACAATCTTTTTTGAAAACAGCATCAAAATTGCTTATTAAATAAACCAGCGATCCTTATGAATTTGCTAACTATTTCGTTTTAGTTATAGGACGTCTGTATACATAAGAATATACATACTTTTAACGTTTGAATCCCCAACCGGTCCAATGAGACCGCGCTGTTATTGTTTTACTATTGTGTCTCGTTTTGCGGGTATCTGAGTAATTAAAAGGCGAAGTCCTGACTCGTCTATGCCCAGCCCGAACCCTTGTACAAAGAATAAGAGGATTTTTCAAAATTCACCCCTGAAGGGAACGAAACGGGTATTCAAAGTTTGTATGGAGAAACCTGCCTACACGCGGACGATACCGCGCGATGGCAGAAGCTAGTCAGAGTGAATTATTTTATTTTGTAAAACTTTGTTATCGCTTCTTTATCACAAGGGTCACAGGATGGCCTACTTAAGCAGGTTCTCTTCTACTATATTTGATGCTAATTCGGTTAATAACCGACTTTAAATTATTATAAGTACCTAGGTATGATAATCTTAGTTCCTAAGTATTCAATATGTAGTATCACAAAGCCCTGTGTAACAAATGGTGAATGTGCATCATTGCACGTTTACATCACATAACACTATCGTTTATGTTTAGCATATAAATTGTTTATGTTTAGATTCCTCCGCCTGCAAGACTTACTGGCGCGCCTCGCTTCTGACTAATCATGAAAGCATTGCTGTTTAACATAATTATAATTATCTAGAGTAATAATGGTCTATAATAGTATCTAGTCACAACGTGGCTCTGTCCTATCATGATTGAAAGGTAAACTTTATATTTGAGTGGGAATAGCTTAGGTAGAAACTTCCATTAATTTAGAATGCATGCGAAGGAAGATTATAGCAGCACATGCTGTCAGGCCATAACTAATTGTACAGTGGAGTGTGCCCCGTTTGGGTCCTCCGTGTCCTCATGGGGGCCATCGATGGCGGGTATCTCTTATGCTGGGCCCTAGTTCCCGGTTCGTGTTCTGTTTCCTTGGTCCAGAGCTAGGGGCAATGAGTTCTAGTCGCCTCTAAGTCGTAAAGGACGTCCTCACTCCTCAGCCACTGGGATCACGACCCCGACTTCTAAGCCATCGTAGGCGTGCGCTTCGTAGGTGACGACCAGTAGCGGGTATCGTCAGCATCTTCTACGGAGAGTAGTATTCCACACCCCTAAGAGATGTCAGCAAAACCGGCGGACCCAGCAGGGCCAAAGCCTACTGGGGCCATGGGCCAACTGAGTCACAAGCAAGTCTGGAACGCAAAAGGCAAAGAAGGAAGATAGGTGTAGTTCTAGATGTGGTGTGGGTTTGGAAGATAATACCATCGGGGAAGACAGTAGGGAAGGCAACTAAAATATCTACCTACGTACCAAGAAGATAGTAGCTACATTCATGTTAGTAGGCAAACTGCGTTTACTTAAAAGAGGATTCATAACTATCAACAAACCAATGCACTCAATCGTTTGATTGACTTCTTATCTCCTCGACAATCATCCACTATTTGACAAGAAGCTTCTTTGACCGGTCTGGACGTAAAACTTGATGTGATCGCAATCACAGAGGAGCACAAGACACTGCACTTAAATAAGTAAGTTATGTGCAGACAAAGAGTTATGCTGTCTCGCCGTCGTTAACGTCAAACTACACGTGATTTAAATATAGGTAATTCAGATAGGTATTATCGTTTTTCCATGATAGGTCTTTTTATTGAGGTGACTGTTGACGTCATTAAAGTTTACTATGTACATATACCCTTGGTACAGTATTCACATACTTGAGAATAAAGCAAGCGAAGGGTTTATTTGGAAATAATCTGGTGTTTTTTCTTTCTAACCTTTTCTGTCTCTCTCCTGAGTAAAAGGCTCCCGCCATCTCTTTCGTGGTCTACTGTCGCAGGGCACCCCACTAACTCACTGTTACTCTGACCTTTAGTAAGTTGGATGTGCAGCAGACAGACAAATGGTTAAATTGGTTATATTAGCCTCACAGAATTCCCGAACTTTGGCTAACCGCGGACGGGAATCGAGTGATTCCAAATGATTTACCTTTTAATTTTAAAAGAATTCAATTTCCCGTTAAGCTATCTTTCGCCGTAACAATTAATAAATCACAGGGGCAAACATTTAAACACATAGGAATTGATTTACGTCAAGACTGCTTTTCACACGGCCAACTGTATGTCGCGTTGTCAAGATCAGGTTGTGGAGAAAACAAATATGTTCTTCTGCCACTAGAAAATAAAACTAAAAATATAATTTACACAGAAGTACTTTAAAATAAATATGTTCTTTTAAAAACTTAAAAACTGTATTGTCTAAAATAAAAACAGAAAATGACGCGGACAAAGTCGTGGGTAACAGCCACAACCTCCTCTGCTTTATAAATTATAGTTATAAAGCAGAGGAGGTTGTTCGCCAAAATAAATGATGCCCAAAATAAAAACTATTCCACGCGGACGAAGTCGCGGGCACAGCTAGTTGGTTATATACCTACATGATACTCGTCGCATGTGTAGATGGATGTTAACCTGATTCGTACATTCGTGGAATAGTTTTAGTGAAATAATCACATTCAGAAATTCTTTCTCAAACATCAGATAGGCAGTTTTCAAGTTGATAAAGACATCAATTCATATTTTATTCGGTTTTAAGGAAAACTCTTCATCAGTTTTCTTCACACCTACTCTAAAATAAAAATGTGTTTCCCCACAAGTTAACTACACCTACAATACTATGCTTGTCCTGACCACATGACATCCGGTCGGAGTGATAATGACCTCATTTTATCATCACCACACTGATTGTTTATTGCAAATGCAACAATGTAATCATTTCCTACTTTACTGCATAGGTGTAACCTACTTATGTGCTCACTGCTTATAACCTAACCTACCTAGTACCTACCCTAGGAAGCAGAGGTCTGCTCTACTTATCTTTTTTTTTTCAAGTGGGGAACCATCAGAATGACTTCTCCCGCTCTTGGGCGGAGCGGGAGGGCATGTCAGACTTTTACTGACTAAGCCCCACCCCATTCCTTCGATCTGGGGACACTGAGCTTCCCTTTCGGAAATCCGATCCATGGTCCCAAAGAGGCTTCGACCCTGCAGGGCCTCTGCAGTTTGCTGACATTTCCTTGAGGCACGCGTGGAACAGAACGCGCCGTTTGCTCTACTTATTTTTGAGATAAAAAAGAAACCCCCTTTTCAAAAATCTGCAAATTTTTCAACGGATCCTGGATGCTAAATAATAGGTAAATAGTGAATTTAAGATACGACGATTACTTCAAGATTGATTTGTCAATCTGCCAAGCTTTGCCGACGCATACAGAAGACAGGAGCGAATCTAAGCGGATGCAGCTGATATTTTTCATAGCCTGCATATCTGACATTCACAACGCCAGTAACTGGGCAACCCTCGGCAAGACTGGTGTCAGATTTACTAGCTGTTTGACTGTCTGGAACGACTGCCAAAGATCTAAAAACGAAAACCAGCTGGATTTTTAAACGTGCTTTTTTGGCTGATAGTTTCAGCATTTGGCTAGGGACCTCTTGAATTTTATTGAATAAGAACATAGATTTTATTTGTTTTCGAAGCTTTAATCGAATAAAGGGTTATCGCAAAGTTCAAGGGAGGCAGGAAACCGTCGCATCTCGTGATCTTCGCGAGGACATCGGAGCCTCGCTTTACAACTTACTAGGCATTTCTATTTCTAATATTGAAATAAACAGCCACCCTGTTTAACTATGATTCTTTTTGCTTTCCTAAAAACCTGTCGAGTATGTTCAATAATAAAATTGATGTACCGACGTCTATTCAAGAATTTCACAGAGGTTCTTGAAGTGGAAACTGAGATAAATGGCTAGTTTCAGAGTTAAATGTTTTAAGCCGAATATTTGGCAAACTCTACGTAGTTACTCAGATACCCGCGAAACGAGACACAATAGTAAAACAATAACAGCGCGGTCTCATAGGACCGGTTGGGGATTCAAACGTTAAGCTTGACAATCTAACAAACCTAGGCAATGAAGTAAGTAGGGTAATCTCAATTTAAAAATATGAAGGTCTACCTAGGTACCCAATAGATGTGCCTAGCGCAACGTAGGTAATATATTTATTTATCTCGCACCAAATAAGAAACTGATTCATGCATTTTGGTGCAGTCGTGACGCACACAATGTTATATTTCAAACTTAAGTTTCTGCATAGGTATTACATAGGTAGTTCCAACATTGTGTGTAAGTATGTGAATGTGTAGGTACTAAATAAGATATATTTTGTATTTTTTTTCTTTCAAAAGGTAAACATGTCAATCAAGTATGCCTCAGTAAACCAGAGCTAGTCTTCCACCCGCTTTACGCTTTCTCTCCCAGTAAACGCGCCACAACTAACATGGCAGTTTGCGTAAAAATTTGACACTAGAAGCTAATGCTAAATAAAAACAGAATTATCTACTAGCATTTATCAATTATCAACGTGGCCACTTACTGGGCCCAAAAAATTTAGCGAGTTTACCGTCGAATCGAGAAGAAGAAAAAGAAGATCTACTAGCAGAATTGTACCTACTCACCTTATTTCCGAGTCACTACCTACCACAAGGAGTTCCTTCCCCACCAGCAAACCTCCGTAATATTCAATTGAGACTCTACTCCTCGGGATGACGTCAAATCAACTAGACCGGACTAGTTCGTCTGCCTAGTTTGTGTCTATCAAAATCTACAAGTTGCTACGGCTCGCACACACCGACGCACAAAGATTAACTGTCATAAAACGAGACATCAGATTGTGCTAAAAGTTTCAAGTCACATGATCAATAAATTGACAATATAGGAAGGTCAAGATATTGAGCGATTAAAATAAACACGTGTGTAATACCATCAAACAATCAGTGCAATGACCTTCTGATACAAGTTAAATACATACCTATTTACTTTCTAATAACTTAGGTAAATATGTAAGTACAATACCTCATATGTAAACTTTGGTACTGGATCTGAATTGGTAAAATGGATCTAAGAATTTTATTAAATTGACTACCTCAGCGACGCTTGATGAGAAAGGCTGCCTCGACATATTACAAAATACATGACAATCAAAGTGCATGCACAAAGCGTCTGAAATCTAAAACAATAAAAAATGATACAAAGTTACAAACCATAATCAAAGCTCGAAGGATATATTTCTGTGTCCATCATTGACTTTCCTCGTCGGAGACGCTGACAGGACAGGGTCACGCCAGATCCAGTTCCATCAACACTGTCTTGATGGCTTTTTTCAAAACACCAAACAAGTTTAGTTTCACTCATCGCGAAAGTATTTTGTAAAAAACACTGCACTCACAAAACCGGATCGTGGAATGATATCGAAATTATAAATAGATACAGTTTTGTTTAGATGCATGAAATACTCGTTTATATATCATTTCACTTTATATAGGTAGTTGTCAATCATTGAAGTAGCAATCGCACAATGCTAGTAGCTATGTTCCTTTTTTTCTCAAATCTAATATAATACAATTATTTCAATTTAAAGAGCTAATTAGTTACTAAATTAGAGTTCCAGAGATGCGAAGCTACTTGACTTATTTTTCTACAAAAACACTGATTGAAATTTCGTTTTCCATATCCTGTTATCTGAACTACTGTATATTTTTGATGCACGTTTTTTAAACAACTTTAATAATTATTTGATTTGAAAACCGGTATTTAATTAATACGGTTCATTAGTGTAAGACAATCCACTAAGTAGTACTGATACAGTTCAATGCTTCGGAGATAAGGTGATTGGTTGCGCACGCGCCGCGCCGCTTAGCACCAGCCGTGCGCAATGTTTGCAATGCACGCTACTCTAACGCACGATTAAGTTAGAAATGGGGACAGGAGGAAGACAATAATTAAACAAATATCTACAAATAAATGACTAAACAGGAGGAGCTTGTGATTGTTCTAGATAATGACAGCCGCACGGGCCGATCTTCAAGGTTAAGCAACGCTTGCTCAGATTGGTCTGTGGATGGGTGACAATCTCAACACACCGAGTTTCCTCCGTGCCTCGGATAGCACGTTAAGCCGTAGGTCCCGGCTGTCATTTGTAGATCTTTGGCAGTCGTTACGGATTGTCAGAAGCCACTAAATCTGACTCCAGTCTTGCCATGAAGTACCGTGTTACCCCAGTTAATGGGTTGTGAAGGTCTGGTAGGCCGCCGCTCCTCGTAAAATACTATTATTCAGCTGAATCCTGCTTGACTGGAGGCCGACCCCAATATAGTTGCGAAAAGGCTAGGTAGATGATGATGATGAAATGACTAAACAGATACCAATTTTCCAAATTCGATTTTCATCAACAATTGGCCTTGTATGTTCAAGTCCCAGGATCATCCCACACTTCTGTGTGGGATGATCCTGGGACCATTCTTGGTAGGGAGACTATTGGCAACAAGCAGACAAATGAACCAGGCTTTAGGAATTTGCTCAAGGAATTCTAGATGGGAAAACCAAATAGCGCTAGGTCTGATCCGCAAATGAGCCCGCGTCACGATGCTCAGCAGTACTGGTTGCGGCCATTATCTTTACAATAAAATACCTCTACAATATACTGAGTATAAGAGTAATAGAATAATCATGTTCACACTGCCCACATACCCTCTCCTACACTTACACGACTTCTAGGGACTCTCCGTCTCTAGTAGAGGGAATGTCACACGTCTTAATTTTTTTCATTTTAGGACATGTAAATCTGCATAACATGTAAATCATGCATGTAAATCTGTAATCTCCCTCTCCTAGAGAGGAGGCCTGAGTCCCAACAGCGGGAACATTACAAGGCCGATAATGCTCATCTGCATGTCTTATACTTAACTAAAAATTTGTATCTCGCAAAGTATTATTTCACTGTTATGAGAGCAGTGGTGATGAAATAAAATAACACGAATAAAATGAAATAACACAAAGTAAAGTGCCTGCTTGGGTTTGAACCCACGACATATAAGACGTAAGTCAGCACTATTACCACTGAGCCAGCACAACTCTCTGGGTTTCGTTTAGTCATCACTGTGTCACTATGTAGGTATACGCTTAAAACAAAAACGATGAACCCGCAAATTCACATAATTAAGTAGGTTAGTAACTTCAGCATTTGTATACATGCGATCGTTTTGTATACATTTGGTATACAAATAAATAAGTCATTTTTCTACACTTAATACGGACGGTTTTATTGTCATCCCGTTTCTACTCTGTAACGCATGTAGCGTTGTACGGCTATTCGTGCAACGTGAATCTTGAATCTTAAAGATGGCGTCCAAGCTACACATCGCTGTCGACTGGAACTGTTGAATCACTACTTATTATAACATTTAGTTAATGCCAGCGGCTTATGGAGTCTCGAACGCCCTTATTTTAATAAAAGTTTACCAATCATGTAATGGGTCAAAGCTATCTACGAGTAGAGAAAATTATCGGTTCCTATAAAGTTCTATGCCAAATGATTTGAAAGAGTCCAACCTGATCGAACCAGAGATACCTACATTGTATACAACCGCTCTAACTCGATTATGACGTTATTACACACATTTCTCCAGATAAGTATTTTGGAAAAAGTTTTGGATAAATAGCGGATATTATCTAGTGTAAAACTAATCTAGTAAAAACCGCTGAAAATCTGCTATTTTGGCTGAATCTTGGCCCTTCATAATACACTCATAAATTAAAATAGTCATGAATATATTTAAGTGCTTAAAGAAACCTTACACATTGAATCATGATTGTAAATGATGTTTTTTTTAAACGAGCGTGTAGTAGTAACAGACATACACACATACAAACTTTCGCCTATATAATATTAGTGTGATAAATGTATCACCAACCTACTAACAATGTTTAAAGAGTTAGCACCTGAACAGGGTTCTGGCAACATTCAGTAGTTAGCCAGGTGCTCACCAATTCGAGTACGCACTCATAGTGGAAGCCAATTGTGGAGAGCACTCGATAATGTAGAGCGCCCTGTACCCGATAGTTTGTTACATAGTACGCTAACTTCAGAGTTAGATTAGAACATGTCGGTTCGTACGTATTGGGTGGTGATTCGAGATAATTATTATCCACTTTTGGGACAACAAACTCTATGACATATCGCAACCTACTCGGTTGATGGCCACTTTAAAAATAAATCAAATTAAGAAACTTTTCACATTGTTGAAGTTTTGTCAAAAAAATATCTTTATTTTCTTTTTAAAAAACTGATCCATACTTGGAATTACTCCTGTATAGCCGCACAGGTCGATCTTCAAGGTTAAGCAACGCTTGCCTAGGTTGGTCTGTGGATGGGTGACCATCTTAACATAACGAGTTTCCTTCGTGCCTCGGAAAGCACGTTAAGCCGTTGGTCCCGGCTGTCATTTGGAGATCTTTGGCAGTCGTTACGGATAGTCAGAAGCCAGTAAATCTGACTCCAGTCTTGCCATGAAGTACCGTATTACCCCAGTTAATGGGTTGTGGAGGTCTGGTAGGCAGCCGCTCCTCGTAAAATACTGGTATTCAGCTGAATCCGGCTTGACTGGAAGCCGACCCCAACATAGTTGGGAAAAGGCTAGGCAGATGGATGGAGTGCATGCACAAACTGGTACAATCACATATATCTTTATAAAACACCCTGGAATTACCATTCCCGGAATTACAAGATAATTGTAGACCATACAAAATTTCGTTCCGTGCGGGAATCAAACCTGCGATACGCAGTGCAGCAACCAATCACTAAACCACTGCGCCTTCCGTATCCTCAAGCTTTAATTACATTAGGTATACTAAAGTCAACAGTTGAGCTACTGGCAATGAATTTTTGCGAGTTGTACCTATTCATTCAAGTAGGTATGGTCATTTCAGGAATCTCTCATTGTCTGTCGAGCTATGTGTTTCAACCTGAAAGGTTATTCCGAACTGAAAACACACGGAAGCAGATGAGACCTGACATCTCTCGATCGAGCTAATCTTGGCGATTGCAGAAGATAGCACAAAATGAAAAACTGGACAACGTGAACACTGACGACTTTCTGTAATGCTTGTGTGTAAGAACTGGTGGTTTCAGGTACCTAACTGAAAACTACCATTCAATTTACTGGTAGATATTTTTTTAAGTGGGAAATCGTCCAATGACTTCTCTCGCTCTTAGGCGGAGCAGGAGGACGTGTCAGTTTTTCTGACTAAAACCTACTTCTATATTTCTTTGCCTTGCATTCCTGGGCTCCGACATTTCATTTCAGAAGCGACCCCATGTCCCCAGTAGATATCGGCTTTACTGGGCCTCTACGGTTTTGTTGACATCTCCTAAAACCGTGTGGGCCCAGTAGGGTTTCAATCATGTACCTACGTTGTTACATGACTTGACTGCTGAAGATACCTAGCGACCTTCAGCAACCTGCTTAATCTGTCTTTCATAGGTACAACTCGCGCTTAACATTTTAATCATTTCCACAGTGATTAAAGAAGGGATTATGTCCGGCAGCGCACGCAGGTTGCCGTGACGACGCCGAGTGTCCCGCGCGGTACCTACTCTCTGCTCTATCAATGATAATAATTGATAGTAAAGCTGTTGATAAAGAACTGGAGTGGTGCCGCGCGCAAAACACTTAAGGAGATGACTGTTTATTTGTTTCAGGCTCTTTTCAGCAACCGATTTAATATTTGAAGTCGATAATTTAAGATTTTTGCAGAAAAAAAAATACCATAATTATCTACGAATTGTGCCGGTGTAGAGTCTACTGGAAAACACAAATACATATCTATTGATTATTAATCATAAATATAAAATTATCAACCACTATAAAATAGATAAGTAATTGAGATATCCATTAGCTACAATAAAATGTAATGTCGAATTAATTAACTTTGGTAGGACCTCACCTTACCTGCCTACCTTGTATTTTCCAAACATCAGGTATATTTGTAAAATACAAATACACGTAATTTTTTTTCATGATTTCTGTACAGTAAAAGAAATATAGGTAGGTGTCTATACCTACCGATCTTATAATATGTTAAACGTGTTAAGTACCTACTTAGGGAAGGCACTTAATTCTTAACAAAACCTCTACATAACATCGTTAAGACAATTTGCCGGCCGTAGCAAGCTTCTCCTTAAGTCTAGTTCACCCGACACTAATATTTCTAGTGCCGTGCGCAAAAAGGCTTTCGTAAATGAGCGACAATCAACGACAACGATATCACAAGATCACACTCATTGAGCCGATACACGCACACCTAAGCGCACCTAGGCCGATTCACTACTTTACTAAATCCGATAGCACCCTGATAATAATTACAAAACAATACAATAAAATTATTAATTGTGAAATAACTTTATTATAGTTTTGAAACTATTATTTTGAAAGTATTTGAATTGAAACTAGTAACGACATCTAGCGCCGAGTAGATGCAGCGCGCAGGCGTGTGAGATGTTACTCTCAGATGATGATTTTACCACTCGGCGCTAGATGGCGTTAACATCTCAATGAAAACTAAAAACTAATTAAGTTTATATTACATATTTGTAATATCTATAGAATTTATATTAACAACAATTTTGGTCAAATATTTTCTTCCGACCTAATTATTAGATGATCGGTATAAATCCAACTGTAAGATAGTGTGAAATTTGAATAGGTACCAGTTGAGAAGGTTACCTACTCATGTAGTAGGTACGTACCTACATTATAAAAAAAGAGTTAAAAACTTTTCATATTTAATTTTAATAGGTATTAATTTGTTATTATTAATAATAAATTAGACTCCATTTTATGTCCTGCCAATCTCTGTCCAATCCAGGTTGCCTGGAAGAGATCGAATGCGATAAAGCCAACTATTGTACCTACATATGTATACTTATTTTTTAGTTTAAGTTTTCCTGTATGTACTAAATTTATTAGGTATATTTAATGATAAATTAGGTATAGGTACATATAAATAAACTACATTGAAAGCTACGTCGGTATCTATATAATAATTAGGTATACATAATAACTTTCTACGCTAAAATAATAGGGTCCCGTTTTACCCTATTTCAGTTAGACTCCGCTGTCCGTAGGTCTGCCTAGGCTGTCTGACCGTTTGTCACTAAGCTGTATCTCATGAACCGTAATAGCTAGATAGTTGAAATTTACAGATGATGTATTTGTATTGCCACATATAACAACAAATACTAAAAACAGAATAAAATAAATATTAAAAAAATACGTTCAATGTATGGCTTTTTTCTGCCGTTTTTGCGTTACGAACGGTACGGAATCCTTCGTGCGCGAGTCCATCTCGCACTTGGCCTGCTTTTTTTGTGTCTTTTCCGACCAACCTTGACACTATTTAACCCAGTTGTAGGCTGCTAACTAATATTTTGTATTTACGCTAAATAAAAAACATTCAAATTCAAATGATTTCTTTTGTGAACACAGGTGATTACAGATGTTTTCAATATACATACATAACATGTTGATCGTACAGTCCATGTCCTGCCGATAGGCATACAAAATTCGATAAAGTACAAACTTGAAACTACACTGGTAAAAAAAAAATGAAAAAAAATAATAATAATAAATAAAAATTAATAAATAGTAGTTAAAAACTTTGCCAGAAGGCTCTTATACTGTAAAGGAAATATCCTGAGGACAAAATGACTTGGAATTGCCCTACTCCAGATAGGTAAAACAAAATTAAAAATAAAAGATTTTAATGACTTTCTGTTTAGATTATAAGTGGGGACTATGTGGATTGTTTTTTCTTTTCAGTAATTTGAATTAGCAATTTGAGTATCCATGAACCCCATCCAAATGTCCTTTCTTTCGTGTTGTTCGTCAAGTCCTTGGGTTCCTTAGTAAATCTGAATTAAGCTACATCATACAGAATAGAATCATAGTTGGGAAAGCGGTTTGTTGCTACATCATACAGAACATATACTGACAAATGCTTGCACTGATGACTGGACAAGTTCACTATTTAGTGTGGTTCTTGCTTCTAAAGACCATCTCGGACACTAATTTCTTTAAAAACTTTATGTTCAGTAGCGGTACATAATAACAAAAACTTTTTTTTTATTACGCACAGCGTATGTCAGTCCCATCGTAAGACCATTATTACTTCAAAAGAGATCAAAGGATCAGGGCCATAAAATCGAACAACTTTCTCGCATCATCGGAAGTCGGTTTACATAATATTCGATGGAATGTACTCGTACCTATATCATTCTTGTTCAACCTCAAAGCTCTGAATAACTTAGTCCTATCAGCCTCATACTAAACACATTCCATTAACAAAAGCCTTTACTCTCTGGAATTTTTACAGTTTTAACTAATATGTAGTTACTACATGCTTATAAATGAATTACTGAAAAATATAGTTTTTAGCGTCCACTAAGTCAAATTGGGGAGGCCTATGTCACAAGACACGGGTGTCTTGTGTGACCAACCAATAAGAAGTTCTCATTATTTTTAATTTATCATTACAATTTAACCCATTTGGTGCCGGTTCAATTTCGACAGCGAACTTATATAGGTACATTTGTATAAACCGTTCCTGAATCATGATTAATCGCAGATTATTGATTCTCTCAAGTCTAAAGCGGTACACTTCACAAAGATCATCAAAAAAAATCTAACACCCTTAACAATCAAATTAGCCAATTAATGTGACCTTTCGTCCGGTCACTAGTTTTTGCCTATGAGGCGCCAGGCGCGGCGGGCGAGGGCGTGTCGCGCCGCATCGCGTTACACACGCGCCGCATCGCGTCGCACCGCACCGCTGCACGTGGCGGCGCGTCTCTGACCATTCGCTACGCTCAACTGACGCAAAAACTATAACAAATACCCGCAAGTGTGCTCGTAAAGAAATAGACACTGTTTGTGGAAGTTCTGGTGGTCGCGTGATGTGTCAAGTTTCATGTCATTTGAAGACAAAAAATACGCTCAATTTTTGTATGGTTTGTGTGGTAAAATACTACGGATTGAAATGAGGCAAGTTAGGATTAGAATGACGGTACATAGATACTTACATAGAGATCTATGAAAAGAGCTGCATCGTAATACCAGGTGTAATGTAGCTCTACAATTCTAGTTTTTTTTTGGTAGATGAGTGGATATTTTATTTTTAGGGTTAGTTTACAGCCTTACACATATTTATTTATTTATGCTATACAATTAGGGCCTGTTTCACCACCTTTGATTAAGTTTCGAGTATCTTACTTGACAGATAATTTCATACAAATTCTGTCAAATTTTTGAATTTATTCAGTGAGTAGTGCTTACTCGGACATTGTGAAACAGGCCCTTAACCTAATAAACAAATTAATAGACGTATATACAAACTAAAGAAAGAGCATGTTCGGTCTGTGCTCTATGTTACCTGACCCATCATAGAAATATAAAGAGAGAAATATGGGTTAGATAATAAGAAGCTAAAACGTGAATGAAATAAAAAGGATTTACTGGGCATCAAAAAATCATCGATGTTAACAGGAGTAGTTCCCAGAATGCTGGCACCATTTCCGCCTTGAATGGCAACGCTGATTCTAGTAATTTTTTTTTAATGGTTATAAACTAGCGCTTGACTGCGATCCCACCTGATGGTTAGAATAGCAACAACTAAATCCAAAATTTTGGATATGGTATTTGATGATGAAACACTGGGAGGTGACGTAGAAACTGTTATTCAACATTTTGAATTCCTGAAAGAGTAACTTCAATCCATCGGCCTTGACCGCAACCATTTCAAGCCCCGGAGAACAACATTTTAGAAAAATGTTCACTGCATTTCCTAGGTTCTCCAATATGCATATCAATCACGCCGACAAAGTAGTAAAATAAAAATGGGGAAAATATGTTTTAATAGAGGGGCTCCCCTACATGTAAAGTGGAAATTGTTTTTTTTTTCATTTCAACTCTAACGTGTGGTATATTGTTGAATAGGTATTTAAAAATGAATAATACTAATAATACTCCCCCGACCGAATTTCGATCACGGTGGCCAATCTCAATAGAGATCAGCCAAGTACGCAGGAGATATTATAGTGCACAAGTGTGTGCGCAAACACAGGTGCACTCTCTGTTCCTTTACTCTCATAGTCCGATGGGACGGTACTCTGACACGACTGGAGAGAGATCAGGTGCAGGACCAACGGCTTTACGTGCTTTCCAAGGCACGGGGGTATCACACCACCAACTTCCAAACTCCGGGCAGCTACAGAGTAATTCCTAATGGAAAACCCAATAGCACTTTTTGCCCGACCTGGGAATCGAACCCAGGACCCCTTGCTCAGCAGTCGCTCTTGCGACCACTAGACCAACGAGGCAGTCAAATGAATAGCGGTTTACTAAAATCATTTTTGATAATATCAATAATTTCGGAAATAATCACTCCAAAAGTAAAAAACAATGTGTGTCCCCCCCCCCTCTAACTTTTGAACCTTAAGTCCAGAAGAAAGAAAGTAGAGGTTTATAAAGACTTTCTAGGAAAATTATTTTGAACTTGATGGGACAAACAGTTTTTGAAAAATTGGGGACACTTATTGTGACGGACGGGAAACTACGGAGCCCTACACTGAGCGTGGCCCGACACGCTCTTGGCCGGTTTTTTTTAATTCATTGACGACAAAATATACAGCAACAACAATATTTCAGAAAGATTTTCCAAAATTATCCTTCATTCGGTCACCTTTATACGATATTGCTGTTTTTGCACCAAATTTTATGTATTTTTTCCGCTCTTCCCCTTTATGGAAGCAGCCACATCTCTTGGACAAAATTGAATAGACCATTCGGTCTATCTGACTTCCATCTTAAATGTGGCTCTGGATGACCGAACGTGGCTATATAACACGCTCCCCATTCGCTTTGGTGGGCTCGGGAGGCGCAAAATTTCTAGTGTAACCTACCGGTGCTCCTGTCTTCGGTCCATAGCACTCAATAATTGACCAATAGAATTTTGTCTTTATCATTGGTTTACTGTGTGGCGCCGTGCATGACCGATGCCATGAACACCTGGAAAATGGCTTGCCTGGACAAAGCGTTGCTATCCAGCTACCCAGAGACAGTGGAATGACATGCTCTGCAGATTGTTACGCAATAACCTCATTAACACCAATACTGCTGAGCAAGCCTCCTAACTGTGGAAGAGTGGGAGTCAGGTATCTGGCTACATAAGTCTGGCTTTACAGACACCCAACGTAGGTACCTACTATGCTAAATGACACCAACTTCCAAACCGCTTCATGCCTGCGACTATATTTCTGGTAGCGTTCCCGCTATGTAGCAAATAATTCATGCTGCATTCTTTCAAGTCAATCCTCGAACAATCTATACTTAACCTAATTTTTTAAGCACCATGATGAAAAATAAATTATTCACAGAGCAGTCTCACCCATGCTTATCTCTGTATCTACAGTACTATCACATTGGTGTGTGTTATCAAAAAAATATAGTGTAAAACTATTGAAACTGACATAATCACCTCGCTGTACAAACGGATTACAGCTGTTTTATGCCTATCTGATTCGGTTAAAAATAATAAGAATAAATATTACCTCTCTAACTGCTTATGAATTACAGATAATATAATTATAGGTACTAGCATAGCCGGATTAATCCGACAAATATTTTATCGGCCATATGGTAATTTAAGTAGCTAACTGGTTAAATAAGAACCTACTTGATAATATTTATTTTTGATGCTCTATTGCTGAAAAAAAAGAGTTTTTGAACTATTCATACTATTAAATTTATGCTCTACTATCCACGATGAGTTGGCCCTTATTATTATCTAGTTTACCCGTCTAAAATTTTGGACTGCTATATAATAATACGCCTACCTAAGTCTCGATCGAATCGATATCTTTTCATATTCCCCAAAGGAAGCGAAACGCTTAGTACGGACCATATAGGTTTCAACAACGTAAACGATACTCGCCGTACGACGGGTTGTCCAATGGTAAAAAGGTGATGGCGGAATCAAGTCATGCAATTCCCGCGCACACTGCGAAATCCATTTTGTAAAATACCTTGGCCACCCTACGTGCTCAAGGCTTTGTAGATTGGACTTAACCAAATCTAGATCACCAATTAGTCTCTTGGCACGCTTTTTCATCGAGTTCAAAACTTTCAGGTAGCATAACCACATTTACAGCTCCAACCCAAATGTTGCAGCAGTACTCTACACACCATCGGACCTGTGCTTTGAATAACATTAGAAGCTGTCCCGGTGTGAAGTACCGCCGGACCTTTGCAAGAACGTCGAGTTTGCCTAGCAACTATCTTGGCTTTAGCCAATGAACCGTCCAAAGTTGAGATTTAAAGAAATTCCAACTCCCAAGAGTTGAAGGCGGTCGGTGTACTCAATGTATCCCTGCATTCCGAAAAGCAAGAGCCAAGGTAAACGGGCTCCTTTTGGCGGAAAACAGACACGCTTATGTTTTGGCGGCGATGAATTCCAGCAGTGTTCAACTGTGTTCGCCCCATTTAAGACTGCCTGAAGATTGACGTTCGGACGCTCTATTACGACTTATCTTTCAGACTAGATTAGCTCCTTACTAGCCCGAGCACTTGACAGGTATCTCTACAAATGTTATAGTAATAGTGACTCTCACGTTGGGCTTTAGCAAAGTAAAATATTTGTTTTAAATAGGTACTTCACCTGTCTCTTCCTAGCTTTTTTAGCACTATAGGCTTTTGATGTTATTATTGCACAGTATATTAGCACGACAAACAGCGGCCGTGGCGACGGCG
Organism: Mythimna separata; assembly: GCA_030763345.1. Taxonomy (NCBI): domain Eukaryota; kingdom Metazoa; phylum Arthropoda; class Insecta; order Lepidoptera; family Noctuidae; genus Mythimna; species Mythimna separata. Next base: position 22,029,315 of record CM061169.1, read on the forward strand.
GGAGTCGATTTCACGGCAGCACGTCATAACCTGGCACAATCCTACTCGGCACAAAGCCGCCGCGCCCGCGCTGCGCTTTTTAATTATATATGTGTTCTGCCCTCTCATCACGCAGCGCTCGTAGGGCTGGCTGGCGAATGAGCCCCATAGGGTGCCTCATAGGGTTTGACTCAACGCGGAGAAATGGCCACGATGCCGATGATGTGATAGTACTGCTTCTAGTAGAGCGTGGATGCCACATCATATCGTTATGATCAGTATTTATGCTAAAGAAGATCTGTATTGCTTATAAGTGAAGGTATCATCCATTGATCTTATTTTCTTACCACTCTGAATGTCCGCATTTTTAGTTTTCGATTTTAAATTGTTGATTGATCGATTTTTCGTCGAGTTTTTGTTTGTTCTAACAAGAGAAACTCAAAGCATTATCATTTAATTCGTTCGATAACGACGGGAATTTAAGATCATGAAAAAAAGGGTATCGTGCCAAGCCTCTAGTTTTGCTTGGTTATAGCTAAGGATTAAGGACTTTAAAATCCTCCTGTTTTATTAGCAAAAATTGGGCAAGCCAGCCCTGTGCGCCGGCGGCAGCGCGGGCGTCGAGCGGCGTCAAATGTCATTTTAACAGCGCGCCCGTCGCCCGTCGCTATATTTTTTGCTCCCGCGCATTTTCGAGCGCGATCATAAAATTTTGTTATTAATACAGTAAAATTTTCGGATTAGGTAGTATTAAATTCGAAACAAAGCAGGGATTTAATTGGTAATTCGTGTCCAGAGTCCGCGGGACGTGAATATTTGTACGCGAGCAATATCCGTTCGTTTATTGTTTTCGGTTGTAAAGTCGATTCGGGACGCGAATGTGTGCGGCGGCATTGTGCGGCGGCGGCATTCAATTAGCCACTGAATTTTTAATGAAATATCACGTTGTACAGACGTAATTAAATCACGGCGAGTACTGAAAATAGAGGAGGTATTTGTGGACCATTGTGGCGGTTCGAGCGCGGCCTAATCAATGGACCGCCGACAATTCCGGACGGGCGTCTTTTTGTTCGCACAATCACTAATATTACATTCGGACGTTGATATTGATTTCTATTTTGGTTTATTTTCATTACGAGACACAAAGGAGCCGGCACAACGCCAGCCTACAGCACAAGGTAACCAAGTCTATACTCGTAGACTTCTGAAACGTTTTGAAAAAGGTATAAAATAACACAAACAAAGTAATGTATGAACAAACCAATTTATTTTCTATACTTTGACCAATAAAGCTATGTTTAAATAATATCAGTAGTTAACATCTAGTTTGTACAGATTTTATGTTTATAAATAGGTACCTATTATTAATTTGAAGATAACACAGTAGATCAAATATAATTATTTACCTAAATCTGGACGATTTCCGAATTTACTCTATTATCATTCGGATAATATGAAACGGTGCAGAAGTTAATAAAATAGATACAAATAAGATTATTTTGCTTTAGTAAAACTTACACACATTTTCATTTTATTGATACATACAGTTGCAATACATTTAAGAAATGTGTGTTTTACTAAGTTTTCTCTAAGTTGTCACTAGCAGAGATACAAACTTTGAATAATTTATAAATGAATCGGAAATAGAAAAATATCTTCTGCTCGACCAAGAGTTTCAGACCAGAAATAACTCGTAAAAATTAAATCTGTAAATATTAGAATGTAGCAGCTGTACGTTTTCTCCAAATTATTTAACGATACAGCATAAATTATTATTTTAAGACAAGTTAAGATATAAAAATGCTATAGGTAGTACTCGAACGAGTGTAGTATATATGTATAAGAATAAGTACATTTGTAGTAGTCGTAGGTACTCGGCTAAAATATTTACATCTTCGCACCCACACATACATACGATAACATCCATGTTGTTTATGCCATAACTAGTTCATATCTACAATAACTTGAGATTTAATATCACAGGTTTGATTATGATGACAAAGGACCCTTTAAAACAGCGTATTTGAGTCCCCAAAGAAGTAGGAACCCAACATAAAATGTATATTTCATCTGTGTTTATTTACAAGAAAATGAGGGATGGAAATAAACAGATATTAGGTATGACCACATCATGTTTAGAGATTATCAAATATTTTTTTCACAACAAGATAACAAACATAAGCAAGGTTATCATCTTTTTCCGGACGGCCTTGCCGTCGGCATCGGTAGAATAATTGTACCTAGTTCATTTCAAAACTACGCGTACATAAAAAAAAAACTAGAATTGTCATAAAATACAGGTATTTAAATCGTGAAAGATTCCTAAAACAATAAGAATGGAAAAACATATCGTAAAACGCTCACAATAGATTATATTATCAATAAATTATATGCAATCATATTACAGGTAACACACAAACCTTTATCTTTCCAATGCTGCACATTCTTCAATGCTACTAATGCTATTCATTATATTTTAAAAGATAAGATAACTAGTCTTTTAATTCCGAACACCAAATCTGTGATATTAAGCCTCGCGTGAAATATAAAATCTATTTATCTTACACGTGATAACGTATATACAATAATAATATAATACTTTTTATCAACAACTATCTTTATTTATCACTATAAGATCAGTTTTTCACTTTTACATCACTTTGCACAAAGCACTTGCATTCAGAGTTGAACTTCCAACTTAACAGACTGTATTTTTAACGCCAGAGCCGGATTTAGACATAGTACAAAGAAAGACCTAAAGAAGACATGTTTTACACAGCTCGTGTAGTAATGACTTTCTCAAAATAAAAAAAAACTATTTTAACATCTATTAAAATTTATGACAGCTGCATTAAATTACAACAAAATATTTTTTTTATTTTGTCAACGTCTATAGTCTTTTTATTCCAAAATAGGCATCTATTCTTTGAAACAAAACTAATTTATTATGTGTTAATTACAGATACAGACCCTAATTCCTCAGGTATTCCCATTACCCTGTGGCCGCACAGTGACATAACAAGCACATAACCTTACGCTACTAATCTCAGTCGTGACGCGTATCTTGCAGACAGTGTCAGAGTCACTACACCGCACTTCACTCTCACTGGTGATCACTCTCACTGGTGATCGCTCTCACTGGTGATCACCGGTCGTGGTTGGTGGCGTGGCGCGCGTGTCAGAGCGCGTGCGCGTGCGCGTGGTGGGGGGGAGGCGGCTGCTGGTGGGGGTGCGGCAGTGCGTGAGGGTTGCCTGCCGTGTGCTGACGACCCTGCCGACAAGAAACACTAGTTAATGATGTGGATTGTTAAGTAACCATGGTGAATTCTGAAACTGAAACGAATGAAGAGTACCTGTGGTTTTTGGAGGACACCCACGAGTTTCTTTTCAGGTGAATTTAGCAAAATTACATCCTGATGTTGCTAGCAAAAAGGTTCTGATCTACTGTAACCATTTATAATTCCTATTGCAAAATCCTTTGTAAACCAAATGTGTAGTTTGCTTGATCTTGCAAAAAGCAGGAAGAAAGGAGTCGAAGGTGCTTTAACATTAAAGCATTTTTTTCTAAAGCCCGACACCTCTAATGTCATGTCGGTAGCTTTTTTAACGCATGTCCTCGTCCAATATAATCGAGGTTCTGCACAAATTGGTTGTATGTTTTATCACGTATGATGGTCAAGGACAGCAGTGGACTTCTTTCAGCTGAGATGATGATGATGCGTGCTCACCTGTAAGTACACATAGTAGTCGTAGGGCTGGTGCAGCGGCCAGCAGCGCTGCGGCGGCACTGGGTAGAGCGGCGCCACGGGGTAGAGCGCGCCGCCCAGCTTGTTGCGCAGGATGCGGCTGATGCTGGACACCGACGGCACGTTGTACTTGTCGCACACGCCGTCCGCCAGCAGCCGGTCGCGGATCTCCCACGCGAAGATGCCAGGGTCCTTCGCCTTCAGCTGCTTTATGTACGACACCACCTGGATATGTGCTACATTAAAACTTCTTCTTGGAAGCAAATTGCACGTGTTCTAAAGGTCTAAAGGAATAGAGGTGCTTCCTGAAGTTACCAACTCTTCGTATGATAATCTTAAATCATCGGATCACTAAGTTTTAATTCTGCGTATACTCGTATAGATAATAAAGCGCCGCACAAAGGATCACAGGATACCAATTCTATTGAGTCTAAAAGAGGGTCACTGATTTTTTAGTAAAACGCATTAGCCTTAACTACAGCATCGAAAGTGCTGCTGTACTGACACTTAGGGCACTCCAATGTGTGGCTCACATTATGAACAGGAGCACTCACTGGGCCCAAACCATTTAACGCGTTTACCATCGATTCGAAAAGAAGAAGAAATCAGAGGGTCCAAGATTTATGATATCACAGAAATATCCTAAGATTCTTCTGCTAGCAGTTAGAGTATGAACTTACCTTGGGTGTGGTAACTCTAGGCTTGGAGCCGCCGATGGCTCCGGGCAGGATGGAGCCGGTCTCGTGGTAGCGCGCCAGGATCTTGGACACGCAGCCGTGCGACACCCGCAGCTGTCGACTGATGTCACAAGGCCTGCCAACAAACGACATGGTTAGACCTGCAATGCCTCAATCAATCCATTTAGAGATTGTTTCGTAGTAATCGCTATCAGCGATAAGGTTTCCAAATTGTGTGCATAAAATCAACAATAGTGTGATGAGCTGTATTACTATTTTGGTTTACAGTTTATTTATAGGAATATGTTAAGGACACGGTAAAGCATACGGTGGAAGCGTGCCCCGCTTGGGCGGAGCACCACCATGTCCTCATGAGGGTAATCGGCGGCAACGACCTCTCGCGACGGGCCCTGGGACATGGTCTGGAGCGAGGAGGAATGGCAGCCGATCGCCTCCTTCTACGAGTACAAAGTAGTAATGCTATCGAAAGAGACGACCGCATGCACGAGGTACCTAATGGCCCTCACGGGTTACGTGAAAATAAACCCCGGGGCCCTGAAACAGAGACAAAGTACGAACAGGAGTGAGTTTTAGTTAGTCCAAGTCTAACTCGCCCTCCCACTCCTCCCAGAGCGGGAGAAGTCATTGGTTGTGGTGATTTCCCGCCTAAAAAATACCTAAGAGTATCTCAATAAGCTAGTGCTCTAGTGGCTCTTAATAAGCTAGTGCGCCTCACCATCAACGATGACATCACTGCTTACCATCAGGTGGGATCGCAGTCAAGCACTAGTTTATAACAAATTTAAAAAAAAGTAATTCGGTTCAGATGAATTATTACTGATTTATGGTAGTCTGCCGGTCCAGTGGAATCACAGTCGTCATTAAGCTGGGAGTGATAAGAGAATATTTAAATAGCTAGCTGATATGCAATCTAAATATTATGTTTCCACGAAAGATTTGGTGATGAGAGAGATTGCTGATAAATATTTATAATTGGGTTTTTTTAATTATTAGCATACGTATTATGAAAAGTAGGTAGTGTTCATGTTTCATAAAAACGGACCTCACTAATCAATCAATCAAAATTAATATTTGTCACAGGTGATTTAGTTCTTATAATAATACTACTAATATTGTTATGTATATTTTTAATCTTCAGTAGAGGGATTGAATCCGTCTTAAATGGACTCATATGTCATTGATTTAAAATAAAAGACGATAATATCTACACGTGTATTTTCTAGGTAAATACAAGTATATAAAAGGAGAAACTGATTATATAAATTTTGACCATATTGGTTTCCCTTTATGTCGTAGACGAGCACTGAGAAAGAAATTTTCCAATATTATTCACTCTAAGGGGATGAAACTCGAGTTCAAATTTTGTATAAAGAAATCTACATTGACAAGAGCTAAGTCACTGGTAAAATCTAGTTTAACGATATAATAGATAGTTCTAAGATAGTGTTTTCTTCTCGCTATCTCTCAGATTACCTATCAGCAGAGGTTACGCTAACATCGTATTAGTTCATGTAATGAAACTATAGATAACAGTAATAGCCGATTATCTGATAGTATACAAATAGAAATAGTTTGTGCTGCCACAGTTCTAGATGCTGCAAATAACTATATTAAATAGAAAAGCAATTTGTCAGAAAAGATGGATGGATTGTGTGAGGAGTGATATGAAAGAAAAGGGAGTTAGTGATAGTGTGACGAAAGACAGGACATAATGGAAAAAATCGTGTAACGCCGACCCCAAGTAATATGAGATCAAGGCAGGAAGAAGAAGAAGAAGAAGTTTGTCAATTAACTCAATTGAGAGACAGTCAAATCGCTTATCTATAAGTAGAAATGTAGAAGAAGAAATTTACTGACTGACATATCAAGGCGTAGTGTGAAATAGTAAGACTAGGAGCGTGATATTTTACACAAAACTCCATTTTATGACGAAGGCGAACACTCAGAGCGGATTTTCCAAAAAACAGTCCTTAAGTGGATGAAACTGGGGTTCGAAGTTTGTATGGAGAGACCTATTTTCACGTGGGCGAAACTGCTGGCAGAAGCTAGTTTACGTGTAGGGTGAATTCATAAGTTATATTGTAATAACTTGTCTTGCTCATAGAGATCTATAGCAACATTAGCAACGAACTAGAACGTACAAGTAGCTTCTACTTTCTGAATAACTGGCTCCTTGGCAATTATAAGCGGTTGAAGAAAAATGCCTAATTGCTTTCGTAGATTTAATTATTGTTTGTTTTCAAGTTTCACTCATAATCCATATCTAAATCAGAATGTTTTGCTCGATAGGTACAATATTGTGACGCTTCAGTTATTTTGAGCAGTGAGAAGTGAATGCTATCGGCGGATTACAAGCAGATTAGATAGCTGCCACGCTACTGTCACGGAATGACATGTAAATGCTAGAAATTAAAGTTGTAGTGATGATTGGAAGTGATTAGTGACGTCAGAGCTTGTGTGCAATTATGATGATGTTATACAACTGCATAAAACAGTTGTATAACTGGCACGGATAAGAAGCCTACTAGTATGTCGTGCTGCATATTCACTGGTTTTAACAAGCGCCAATATCGGACTTCTCTATGTATAAGATCTTTTAGGCATTAACTTACAACTTTTTTGAGTATTCATAAAGAATAAGAAATAACTTTACTGACATATACAGAAAGGCTAACGAGCACCTCAAATCTGTTTAGATATGCTATAGACATTCTGCAAAGTCTCACGAGTGAAAATAATAAACTACAAACGGTATTATAAAGAGGAAAGATTTGATATTTTATTTGTTAATATGTTACGATTTAATTACTCAGATACCCGCGAAACGAGACACAATAGTAAAACAATAACAGCGCGGTCTCATTGGACCGGTTGGGGATTCAAACGTTAACTCAAAAACTACGTGACCGGTTTTAAAAATACTTTTCCATCAAAAAGTTACATCTTCACCGAGTTACATAGACTATTTATTTTGCTACTTTCACGCGGGCCAAGCCGATGGCAGCGCTAGTACTTCATAAATTCAAGAATATATCCTTTTAATTATTAATGATGGGACGTATTTTGTTTTTTAAGTTTGAAAATCTTCAAAACGACTTCTCTAGCTCTGGGCAGAGCGAGAGGGCGAGTTAGACTTCTACTGACTAAAACCCTCTCCTGTTCCCTGCCTGACGGCGTTGGGCAGCGGCCTGCCGTTCACGAACACTCCTCCGAGCTGGTTCACCTCTGCATCACTCTCTCACCTGATGCCCAGCTGCGCGAGCTCCACTATCCGCAGCCTGACGGCGTTGGGCAGCGGCCTGCCGTTCACGAACACGCCTCCTCACTGCTCCACCTCTGCATCACTCTCTCACCTGATGCCCAGCTGCGCGAGCTCCACTATCCGCAGCCTGACGGCGTTGGGCAGCGGCCTGCCGTTCACGAACACGCCTCCTCACTGCTCCACCTCTGCATCACTCTCTCACCTGATGCCCAGCTGCGCGAGCTCCACTATCCGCAGCCTGACGGCGTTGGGCAGCGGCCTGCCGTTCACGAACACGCCTCCTCACTGCTCCACCTCTCCCTCACTCTCTCACCTGATGCCCAGCTGCGCGAGCTCCACTATCCGCAGCCTGACGGCGTTGGGCAGCGGCCTGCCGTTCACGAACACTCCTCCGAGCTGGTTCACCTCGCCGTACTGCTGGGTGCCGGTGCCTGCCACGCCAGGGTTGCCCATGCCGCCACCGCTGGGGTCTGTGGGCAAGGAAAGGGTTTTGAGAATTATGATATTTTTGCATCAGGAATTGATACCTATCCTCATTATTGCGTGATTGATTTGCGTCGTGTATTTTAAGAATTCATCAATAGTTCAATTGGCATTATAATAATTTGTAAAATTGACTTAGAAAACAAACTTAGATGAATTTTGTATGACAGTAAATAATTAAGTATGACAGTAAACAGCCACAGTATTCGTCAATCAACAAAAAAACCTAACAATTTAAATTCTCTGATAAACATGAATGGTTAAATGTCAATTTAGATATACTATTTACAGCCGTATTTTACATAAATTATATTTATTTACAACTTTAACCTATCAAAATGCGTGCAACTAGAAAAAATATGCATTTCTTGTGTCGCCTGTAGACTACAGTCCCTGCCGGTCAACAGTGTGCCCCACAAACGTCTAGGCTGCTAATTAAGTCGAAGGCACCGCGCGAGTGTCACGCGACACCCGCTTTGATGTCCGACACCGCCGACACCGGCGACACTCGTCGTTTTGTGCCGACACGCGACACTGCGTCCGCGCAACTCTGTCGTAAAACGCTAGCTTGTTAAATTTTGAAACCGTTTGATATTGGGTTGCTAATCTGTAAAATAATATATTGAGCTTGAACTCTCTTTCTAAATAAAATTATACGCCTTTACCTAATTAAAATGCTAAATTTTCGATTTCAATTCAAGGAAATCACAACTTTTTACTCGCGAGACAATCGAGTCGATCTTCCAATAAATCAACACTAGTTATGTTTCAAAAATGTACAAGATACTTAATATTGATTCGGAAGCAAAAACGACTAACTGAAACACTTCAAAGCTATTTAAAAGTAACATCTTCAAAATAAACCAACATTTCACTTTGATATTTTCGTAAAAACAAACCGCATTGGTATCGCATTACAACTAATACGAAACATCGAAGAATTTTAACCTCGACTGTCATGTGTGACTCCTGTTGCATCCGTCCAATATACGTCACGACTCGTCACTGTGACGGGCCGTCACTCCTACAGGCCGTCATTCCTACGGGCTGTCACTACGGCGACACGATCCGTCATTCCGCGACACCGCGACACTCCACAACAAATGAGTGTAACCCTAAACTGCTCGCATTCATTTTCAGTCGGTTTTCACGACTGTTAGGAAACATTTATCTCGGCGTGTGTGAGGGGGTTATATTGGTTATAATTAACGGAGTGGCGATCTGTCGGCGATATCGGTGATAAATGGCGGTGATGCAGGAGTGGGGAATAATTGGAGATAGTTTGTTAGTTGCTGTTTGGTTATTTATTTAAATAGTTTGGATTTTGTTATTAAATATTCCGGCTGTTCGCCAGGTTGTATTAATTATAAAATTAAGAAACGGCAACTTTTGCATAGACTGAATTTGTAATTATCTATTAGCTCAACCGTTCCCCAATTATTTTCGTTCCCTATATATGTTGGAGTCAGCTTCCAGTCTAACTGGATACCTTTGAATACAAGTGTGGTTTGGTCGCCTACCTGGCCTCCACCACACACAACCCAGAAGTTGAGTGTATTTTTATTTATTTAGGGAAAATTAACCGCTATAATATTTTTTATTTTTCCCCCAAATTAGGAATTACTTTTATATCGCTACAGAAGTAATTCCTCGTTTGGAGTAAATAAGAATGTGGTCAAAATATAAACACTAACTTAGATACACAGCCCGCCCAGCCTTTTCTCAGATACTCAACCATTGGGCCAAACCGTAAACATGATACAAATAAAAACAAATCACAATAGTTTCAGTAGTAACAATATTGCAGCCTACTGCATTTTCCGCAAATTATCATAAACATAATGGTAATGAATGCTACTAAATGAGCATTATTGTTTAATTTATTAGATAATATCAATTAATTAATAGCATTGGGTTCATTTCATTGGGACTACCTCACGGCACAATTGGCAGGTCTTTGGCTTCCCGTAACTCTCAATAGTCAATTTCTGAAGTCCGATGGAGGTTTCAAGTGAAGAATTGGGGAACATTAAATTTCCTGTCAACATACCTAACCCATAAATATGTGTATGTACATATATTTGTTTAGTAAGTACCTATGTACATTGCTAGTTTTTAGTATGATTTAATTAATGTGCTTAGGTTTTGTTGTGCTTCCGCATGTGTAAAATTTCTCTTTCATTTGGGAATGTAAGATTTGTTGTAAGAAAACCCAATTCTTTGTGGGTTAAACTCGCCTGTGTACATCAGCTGTCCAATTTCTAGCATTTTATTATTTGTATAAAGAATATAAGGTTTAGGGCCTGTTTCACAATGTCCGAGTAGGCACTACTCACTGAATAAATTCAAAAATGTGACAGAATTCGTATGAAATTATCTGTCAAGTAAGATACTCGAAACTTAATCATAGGTGGTGAAACAGGCCCTTAGACTTCAAGAGAATGAACAATCATTTAATTCCGTTCTCATAAACCTCAAATAAAATCCCTTCAACACGAAACATTCTAACAAAACAAACTCCAGATCTTCGCCAGTCCCACACCCAAATACACCAAAAAATGAGCACGACACGCACATTATTCAGCCAAGCTGGGCTACGGTGACAAAGTACAGTCGAACAAATCGACGGGCCCACTCCTCGCTCGTCGGGGTACAAATTAGCGCGGCTCTGAACAAAATGCTTGACTAATGTCCTGCGCTCGTTGTCTTGTTGTGACGCTCACAACATACCTTGTCACTAGTTTATTTATACAACTGTACTTATTTTAAAGGCAATGTGATTGGAATAAAGTTAGTGTTTTTACCTTCGACTTAATTAACCTCTTCTGTGTAATATTCCAGATTTATAAATTACTAGCTTTTGCCCGCGGCTTCGCCCGCATGAAAGTTTTTCTGAATTTACTTAGTTCACTTTTTTTACATAAAATATAGCCTATAGCACCCAGGAAGAAAGCAGCTTTCTATCAATATATACATTTATGTAATCGAACCAGGATCTTCAGAGATTATTCCATACAAACAAAAAAACAAACTTTATCTCTTTATTGCATCAGTATAGATTGTTCCGTATGGTGTTTAGTAAAGAATTATACCATTGACCATCCCATCTCTTCCCGTGGGTATCGTAAGAAGCAACTAAGGGACACACAGAGAATGGGCAGCACGATTCTCTACGCATTGCAAAAACCACATTGCGTTTGCCAACCCGCTAAAAAATTAAAAATAAAACGAAAATATGGCCCCTAGTGGCGGGCAACCCGTCTACCCTTGACTCCGGTAGCGGTCAAGGCTACTCATAACCTAGGGAGGGTCGCGGGAATCCAATGGATGCGAGACGCACAGGACCGGTCGTTGTGGCGACGCTTGGGGGAGAACCACAGAAATATTAAAGACTCCTTTCTGAATATCTATGGGGAGGTATCATACATAGTCCTGTCCTCTATGTCCAACAGTGGACATCTTTCAGCTGAAATGATGATGATGTTGTCCTACTACGTAACTAAATGTAAAATTGCCAATATCGACAGAGTGTAGTCTGAAGTTGCTTATTTGCTTGCAGGTTTATCTGCGTTGGCAGACCTGGCCAATGACTGACGAGCCAAAGAATAAACCCTCAATGTAAATTAAAGTAGATCCTTTACATTAATCAAGTTATTTTAGATATCCTCATTGTATTTATTTAAACTTCATAGTGCGACATAAACGGACTTAATGCAACAAGGCACTAAACTCTACTAGACAACCTTTGGGTTACAAAAGACAACACTGTGGTTTGTATAATAAATTAATAATAAATATTTCAGATATAATGAAGTGCCGTGTTACTCCAGTCAATTGGGTTGTGGAGATCTGGTAGGCAGCCGCTCCTCGTAAAATACTGGTATTCAGCTAAATCCGGCTTGACTGGAAGCCGATCCCAATATAGTTGGGAAAAAGGCTCGGTAGATGATGATGATGATAAATAATGAAGCGTTGGAGTTTTCATTGTCCATCAGTCCATGCTGAAGATAGTAGCATTGTTAAAAAGAAACGTTTACAATCTGTTTTAAATCGAGATCTTGACCTTTTTAATATTAGAATGTCTGTAATATTAATGCTATTCATTTGTTTGGCCACAATGTGCAATGCTGCGATTCTCTTCACTGTCATGTTGAGAAATTCATTTGGCACTGTAGCCATAATACCTATCCCTACCAATACAGCTATGTACATAGTACTAGGTAAATAGGTATACCTACTCATTCAATTCGGCAGATATATACTCGTACATCTAACATCAATATTGTGATGAGGACGTAGGGTTGCCAGATCTTCAAATCGAAAAGCCGGACAATCCAGTCAGTTTAGCCGGACATTGATTAAAAGGCCGTCATTTTTTTTTAATCCATTCGGAACTTTTACTTTTTACATTCTAATGAAATAACAAGTCATTGCTGGTCTGCAAACGCTTGCAATTGCAAGAACACACGAAAATCTATAAAAAACTAGCAGCCCGTCCCGGCTTCGCACGGGGTAGACAATTATTTATTTTTGGAATTTTTCCCGTCAAATGACTACCCTACATATCCTACGCTACCCTACCCTACCTTCCCTACACTACCCTACCTACCCTACACTACCCTACAGTACCCTACACTACACTACCCTACACTACACTACACTACCCTACACTACCCTACACTACACTACGCTACACTACACTACCCTACACTACCCTACACTACACTACACTACACTACACTACCCTACACTACCCTACACTACCCTACACTACCCTACACTACACTACCCTACACTACCCTACACTACCCTACACTACCCTACTTTACCCAACTTTTTTTTTTTTTTTAGATTTAAACTATCCTATCTCTCAAGTTGGATCGAACTGCACATGGTGTGCGAATTTTATTATAATCGGTTAAGTGGTTTAGGAGTCCATTGAGGACAAACATTGGGACACGAGATTTATATATATTAAGATTACCAAATTTAAAAAGTCTAACAAAAGCCGGACAGGCCGTACTCCGCCTAATTTGGCCGGACACACAACCAAAAAGCCTGACCGTGTCCGGCTTTACCCGGACGTCTGGCAAGGCTATGTGGACGTATAAAGGTAAATCCTTTCTTTGAGGAGTTGCTGGAAAGACGACACAATGTCACCAGCTCATCGGACATGGTGAGTTCGGAAGGTTCCTACACTGGATTCGTGTGGAAGAAACGCTCGGGTGTCACCATAGTGTAGATCGCCCGGAGGATACGGTGGAGCAGCTCGTGAGGGCGATCGGAGGCAACAATCTCTCGCGCCGGGCCCTGTAACAGGCCATGGTTGGAAGCCAGGAGGAATGGCAGGCGGTCACCTCCTTCTGCAAAGTAGTAATGCTAGCGAAGAAGGCGGATTGCCAGCCACCGAAGCTGTGGGCTTGCGTCCCTCGAGCAATGAATAGTTCGCCGTTTGGTAACGATAACGGATCGTTCATATTTGTTATTATAGCGGCAATAGAAATTCTTATATCATCTGTAAAAATTTTGATGATACCTGAGATACAGCCTGGTGACAGACGACTCAGCAATGAAGCTTCGTTTTTACGCTTTGTAAACGGAACCCTTAAAAGCGACTTTGACAGTAGGTATCTTAACAGCATGCACTGACAATGTCATAAACTGTTAATTTTACGGTAACGTCAGACACTCAGACACTTCGGTGTTGCCATTTTCATATTTTATTTACTTATTGCAAGCAGTATTTACTTTCATAAATTAAATATGATTTTATATTTTGGCATTTTCCAGAAATGAGACAACTTTCACGGTAATTTCGCGATTTATTTTTAACTTTCGTTCGGAAATAATTTTACGCTCGTCTAATACATCAAAGTGACTCTCTTCATTCCTGAGAATATTATTTTTGTTTCTTGAATAAAAATAAACTGACATCTCAATTTGGAGACTTAATACCTCCTCATATCAGATAATTTAATTCTAGGTCCACTACATACTTAATTTGCCATACTTCTTTTTCAGACTTTTACTGACTAAACCCCACTTCGTTCCTTCTTTGCCTTCGTTCTAGGGTCTCGGGTTTTCCTTTCGGAAACCAATCCATGGCCTCAGAGGCTTGCCTTATCTTTGAGTGAGGTCATTATGTGGGTATTAGGAGTGCGAAATATGCACTTCTTTTTATATTCTATTTTTTTTTCCTACATAAAATCTTGATTAATAAAGAAATTAGCCTCTATTATTCATCATAATCATCATCATTTCAGCCGAAAGTCGTATACTTTTAGACATATAGACCTCCTTTAGTGTCTCTATTATTTCCTCTACACGTAAAACACAGTATTTCCTATCTGATTCTTAATTAACTACTATAATCGAGCCCAATAAAATCATTCGATTAATAAAGAAATTAGATTCGTTATTATAGGCCTCCCCCAAGTGTCTCTACTATTTCCTACATAGAATCACGGTAAGTATCTACTTGCAATCTGACCCCCAACTAACCACTACAATCAAGCCCAATAAAACACTTATGTACAACCACACCACTTAATTCAACTAAACCCAGTCAAAAGGTCACGGTACTCTCCCGGGTGACCGGACCAGGCCGCGGCCAGGCGGCCAGGGTCACAGTGACAATGTAGCGAGTAGCGACCAATGGCGGGCAGCAGCGGCGACTTCAAAGCGGGGGCGGGGCGTTCCGCCTCGACACATGCCGCGCACTTGTCTTTGTTACAAGTCCAATGTGCCGACCGACGGCGGCGGCATTAGCACCAGGGAAAGAGGTGGTGTGATCATTTGGGTATTATATTTTTGGATTTCAAGGGCAATATGTACTACTGTAATATCGAAAGGAGATCGCATGAGTTAGAAGCTTAACTTAGTGAACCTATAGTCCCTACATTAAGTTATGTAACTACTTCTTCTAACTCCAAAAAGTCATCATCATCTGCATTTCAGCCGAAAGACGTCCATAGCTGGACATAGGCCTCCCCCAGGCGTCGTCACAACGACTGGTCCTGTGCGTCTCGCATCTATCGGATTCCCGTAAACCCCAACCGGTCATCGTATGTCATCATATGTGAAAAAAAGGATTTAAGTACCTAGATAAGATCCAACGGCTCCCATTGATTACATACTTAATTGACCTATACCACAGAAATCTAAATAATAAGTCAATAGATTTCTGTGACCTATACGTAGGTATGTTCTGACCATCGACACAGGTTTGAAAAAGACGAATGACCCAACAAAATGAAATGACTCAACGACCCAGCACAAAGTCGAATGGCGAAGAATGATGAAAAGTGCGGACCCCGTATAATAAAAAAATAATGAGTTAGGCGAAATGTGAGCTGTCGTTTTGTCATCATCTGTAGTAAGTTGTGCCGTTATACTGCGAAATTGGGATACCGTCACAAATGTAGAACTGAGTCTTACTTATAACTAAGAATCTATGATATGCCACGCGTAGTCATACACGACAATCTCATAGATTTAAAATTCAAAGTATTTATTTCATTATTTTACAGGCACTTTTGAATTGTCATAGAATATGTGTATAAAATGATCTAAATTGGACAATGGATTTACTTGGATAACAGGAGATCACGTCCTTATTTTTTTTTTAACTCACTAAAACACAAGTCACCATCGCCCTTTCAAATACTACTCAGTGATCAACCTTTTAAAAATACTTATCTCCTTAGGTAGACTGAAAATCGACCCTACTATATAACTGAGAAAAGATACAGCACATGAGATGACGAGATGAAATTCGTCCGAAATTTCAGCGTAGCCTCGTCATAAAAATGTGTTACTAAGATTCAGATCAAAGAGACTAAGAGGCCGACACTTTACTATGAAATTAGCCCTAAACATTTGGCGGTAAATCATGTCGGCAGTCAGTCAGCATCTGCGGCTGGTCGGCAGACACTCGTCAGTCGGGGCGCAGGGGGCGGGTCGTCACGCCTCGTCACATGCTGGGGACACTCGTCACAGAGACAGCTGGGCAGCGGACAGGGGTTATGACTTATTATCTATTGTCTTTGTAGTTTTGGCGGCGCTAGTGTGAACTTGACTGTCTTAGATAAGATGTGAATAGCTGATAGAGATGTTCCAACTATCTTGTTCTCCAGAGGGTTATGACATCTGTGGTGGCACTCGGTAACTCACTGACGGGTTGTATCGCAGCAAATGGTTTTTTTTTCAATTAAACCTTAAGTCTTAACGTCGGACATTCCCCAGCTAGATGGAGAGACGACCTAAACCCTAGTGTCTGAAAATGGGACCAACTAGAGGCAAAAAATCGAGTCCCGGATGTTATTGTACAGTTTGGGACTGGCTTTGAGAGCGGTCCCACAATGACTTGAGTGATTGAACCATTGATCAGGTAGAGTTTTGGTTAATTACTTAGCTAAGGAATTTTATCTTCTTTTTTCCTTCTACTATTCAAATCTACTTGCACATAACACCGTTTCTCTTTCTTTGTGTCGACACCGCCATCGGCCCACGCTGAAAACAGCGCTGTGGTCTCGTCGCATTATGCATGAGGACATGACTTTATGCTGAGCGTTCGAACGTTTTGCGCGAATGTGACTCATATTTTTCCCTATAATGAATGATGATTGTTTGCTAGATTTAAGATTGCGTCATTTTCGCGTAAATGACTTGTTTTTCTTTCTTTCCCCTCATTCCTGTAGCCATACACCACCGTGCCACCCAGCCCGGCGACACAACTCGGGCGCGCACGTGTGCATCGTTAGTTCCGCGAACGTCGCACGCTCGGCTGCTGACGCCACTTCAAAGGGTACACAATGTCACATCCACTCGCTACACCACAACATCCACACTTTTTGTACCGATGGGATCTTTTTCTTCTATATTTTAGGAATAAAAGCTCTTTGACCCGTGGGCAAGGTTAAGGGCAGACTGCAGGGGGACATGGTTAGATCCTGGTTTTTTTTTGGAAGTAGCTGATACTCGAAACGTGTGGCACATTATTGAACGTTTGTAGTTTGATAACGGAACGGGCTTGGTGGAAATAAATTGTGTAATTCCGACACGCACTCTCCTAAAGGTAGCTGATAGAAAACTGACTCAGTAACTCCGTGACGATATTTAAAGCCTTTTGAGCTTTATGACTCAATTCTTGGTTCATTTTTTAATCGATCTCAAACGCCCTTAGATGAGTGCAGTAATATGTACGAGTAAGTACTCCATGCATTATCGAACTTGCGCTCGATTAAAATTGAGCAGCTGTACGGGCGTATTGATACCTTTTAATGTAAAGAATGCGTTAGCTGATTTTAATTAACTTAGGAAGTACATGACTACCAATTCAACCATGATATACAAAAAGCTATGCCATAATCACTCTTGAAGATTTCTTCAACGCAAGGAAATATGAAAAACAAAATCGCTTTTCAGCGAAACAGTTATCCTAAATGTGCAATAAGCGATTAGGCAGCGGAACAGCGTGAACACTGGCCGTTAAGTGCGCGTGGCGAATGCGGCGACAAGCTTGTAACCCGCAATGTAACTAACACGCGGCGGATTGTCGCGAAGCTAATGACTCTACTACAATCTATTAACAACTGAAACAAACAAAGTCACCGGTGCGTATGTATTTTATTTGTAGGAATGTTTTCTACACAAATAACGAAATTGTCTCAAAAACCCTTGTTTCAGGCGCTTGCAGAAATTAATACGAATATATATATATTCGTATTAATTTTAACCGCACTTATTTTACACCGCACTTATAATCACACAAATATTATAAAGGGTGAAAGTTTGTGAATATGTGTATGTTGTTACTTCATCCTCGAATGGCTGAAGCGTTTTCGAAGAAATGTATGTTATTTTGCATAAAATTTAAAAAAATTAAATATCTAATTCACTGGAAAATAGTGCGGATTTACAATAGCGGGGGCGGGGAGGGAACATCAGCACATTAGATTCATGACGAGTTAGTGATGGACGGGATGTTATCAACTTCCCATATATCGATAGTCAATTATGATAGTCCACTTAAGTCCACTCAACACATCGAATTGAATGGACCGTCAAAACCATAGATATCAATATTTCTGTGGTCAAAACTATGATTCTTGTGGTTTTAAGGCACATTACGAAATTCTTAACTACCAGAGTGCCTTAGATTGCACAGACCCCTAGAAGTTGCACATAACAGCTTCATCATTATTTCAGCCGAAAGACGTCCACTATTGGACATAGTTCTCTTGCGGATATCTTCATTTCTGGTGTGATCACGCAAGGAAACTACGAGCATAGCCCTCTCCATTGCCCCTTGGGTGCCTTCTGATGAGGTCCATTGTGAGCATCACAGCTTACTTCGAGTTAAAATTGCAAATAATTCGTTAGTGTGACGTTAAAAGACTACAGAAGCCATTGTATTTGATTAAATCACTCGTGTTCATTACTGCAATCAAAGACAATAGAATGTGCTTTGTAATGTGTCTCGCCTGGATCATTGTTCCGCCATACATTGCAACGGTTTCCAATCGTAAATAACGTAGTGGTAGTACGCTGTATGAGTAGAAACCGATAATTACGCAAACTCTACAATTGTACAGTTTGCAACAAGGAAAATAATTAAAAATCATAAAACAATTAAATTTTCTTTCGTCGATAACTATAACTCAAAAATCGATAAAACACAACACTACAAATATCAAATCGAACGGTTTCTTTGAAACATTACTAATTGGTTGTGAAAAGAGACAGCAACATGTGTGTTGTGAGACGTGGGAAGGAGACAGAGCATCATGAGGCGGGAAACATCTTTCTTTCGGCGGCTAATTTACGATGCGCCTTTGACGTTACTTCGCTGACAGTTACTAGTGTAGCACACGAATAAAGCATTCATTAATTCGAGCGAAACCCCACAACTTTAATATCGCTCGAAATACATCGCTCTCTCCGTTTGAACCGCCCAGCTATGCACGAGAACAAAGACAGCAATGGATCGTTAAGTACGCGATAGTGACGTTTTGCCCTTTGTGTTTAGCGTGAATATAAAAATACATGTCGTTCCGTGTTGTCTTCAGAATGGCGATTAATTAATAGTGTTCCTTTGAGCCCGGAGCCGCTGAAAGTTTTTTATGAGACTGTTTGGGATAAGCTTTGATATAAAAAAGAAATATTTGTGTAATATTAGATGTAAATGTGTTTGATGATGTGAGAATTAAAGAAACCGTTCCAATTTGTCAGCTGGTGTTATGTGAAGAACACTGAAGACGAATAATAGATAAGTGGGTCATTGAATGCTCTCACTGAAACTTTGGGATCGACTTCTTATTGGAAAACAAAGTGAAAACAATTAGGTATCACCTAATGAGTTGCCTCATCATGAGACGAAAGACCTACTTTACAGCGTCTCTGAAGCCTCGCAATATTTGATCCCGTGCGGTTACGGTAGATTTTTGCAACCTTCCCTTGATCATCGGTCTACCTTGTGAGAGGTGTTCCAATGCTGCATATTCCGATACGCTTTCATCACTCCAGAACTCCAACCGTACCCTTTGCGGATCTCTTAATTCATGAATCCGGTCCGGACCGGTCCTATGAGACCGCGCTGTTATTGTTTTGCTATTGTGTCTCGTTTTGCGGGTATGTGATAGGTTAATTTTTGATTCGATCCCGAAAGAAATCCCCCGACTTGATCTCTTCATTACCGTTTAGTTATCTTGGAGCCGAAGTCGAAGCGGCGGCGGTGGTCAATGCGTTCGAAAAGCTGCATGGTACCTCGCATATGAAACTGAAACGTGGTTGCACACTCACGCTGAGCCTCATCAGAAAGATTAGATTGAATCAAAAGTTTTTAAGTGTCCTTCATTACTGGATCTGAATTAAATGATTTTGATAGTACTTAGCTTTCTTTTCTTTATCTTGAGTCCTAGTACTTAGTCATATGTATTTCAATCCTAAATAAGCACAGAACTGATAAGTTCTAGTAAGTGCACAATGGTGTAGGAAGCAGTTAAGCAGTTCAAAGCGGCAGACAATCAGTTAGCAGCATCACTTCACGGCGCATTTGGCGCGCTTAGCGTGCGCTGCGTTTACGAGCGCCACCGAGGTTAGTTAACAATTCCACGAACATGCAGCCGCGGATCATTGCGGGAAAAAACGACGATCGTTCGGTTATCTACTGTGAAACATTAAAGTAGTTCGGTAAACGTAACTTTAGTACGCTTGCAATCTTCTAGTTTATTTAGATCTTTGGAAACTGTGATCCATATAAACCAAAGGGATCCATATAAATCCATATAACTATTTTTGGAAAAGTTATTTGTATTTTGGCTAACAGAACTGTGTCATCCAGATATTGTAAGTTAGCTATTTTTGTGGCAATCACCGCATCTATATAATTATGTTGTTCAAGTTCTAAGTAGGTATAACAATGAAGTTGTTTTGTTTGAAATTGAATAAGTCTAGGGCGCGTTTATGTCACTATAATTCCACGTCTACAAACGCGCTCGATCCGATCCCGAAGTAATTGATAAAATAGAGTCCCTAATATCGTACTGCAGTATTTAGTAAAAAGTCAGAATTGTTTCTCTAGAATGGTTCATTTGTCTGAAGATCAGTTTAACTCTTAAATCTTCGCCTAAAACAATAAGCCTTCCAATCTACTTTCAGTGAGACCTCTTGCTTGTTCAGAGTGGCAATAAACACCACCTAAGTTCGTTCGTTTTTAGGGTTCCGTACCTCAAAAGGAAAAAACGGAACCCTTATAGGATCACTTTGTTGTCCGTCTGTCCGTCCGTCTGTCAAGACCCTTTTTCTCAGGAACGCGTGAAGGTATCAAGTTGAAATTAAAACCATATATTGAAATCCGCGGTCCCTTGAAGTTGTGCAAAAATCAAACTTGTAAGTTGACGGGAAAAAAAGATACGCCCGTTTATGTTGCAAAAAACGTACATTTCGACACTGTCAAAGGAATCAAAACTCATAGAGTGCTTCCCGTTGACCTAGAATCTTGAAATTTGGCACGAAGCAAGGTATTATAGCACTAATATCGGGAAAAGTCTGAAAACTGAAAATTTTTAGTTACGTCACAAGAAAAAAAAATTGAAAAGTCTTCAAGACTCGATTCGAGAATTAAACTGTTTTTATAGGTAGGTTGGTACGAAACCCTCAGTGCGCGAGTCCGACTCGCACTTGCCCGGTTTTTTGTAATTAAGGATACCCCAGGTATCCTGTCACGCCTCAACACCCCGACTTACAGACCCAATGATTTTTACGTTTTTTTACTAGATTTTGTAGTATAATCTTTCAATTACCATACCTGCCACTCGAAACCTATAGATAAGTTATAGTAATTCATTTCATTTGCAGAATTTTTTGTCGCTACATGTAGTAATTTATTAGCATGGTCATATTTTCCGTTACACAAATGAGTTAAATATTATTATAATAAATAATATTAACCCACATTTCGCCTCTGAATATTAATTTAAAATTCAAACAAAATCAAAACTAACTAATCTGGTGACCGTTATCAATCAGTATGGCGTCGAAACGCGGCTGTTCGAAGTTTGAACACTTTTACGACGGCGGGCAGCCAATGAGCGCTGCGCGGGCCTGCGCGCGCGCAAGCTAATCAACTTTCTAATACAGATGTACTGTAACGCGCATATCGCGTAGTTGCCGTAATTACATACGCTTTTGATTTATTTACGCGCGCGATAAACTGTTTTCCGTGTGTTTGTGGTGCGATACAGGGTTATTTTGGTAGCAATTGATTAAAAACACAACGAGTTAAACTAACAGCTCGAAATCAGGGTCTACTGGGTCCTGGGTTGACGAAAGAGAACACCAGGACTCTGGAATTAGGGCAAAGAAGGAACAGGAGTGGGTTTTAGTCAGTAGAAGTCTGACACGCCCTCCCGCTCTGCCCAGAGCGGGATAAATCATTTTGATGATCTCCCACCTTAAACAAAAGCTGAAGATCAGGGGAGAATTTATAAGACATGTGAATTCGTCATACTGTAACAAAATACAGCGTCATACTTATAAATTTTGGTTTTGGGGCATGACCGCAGTATTGCAAATAATAATAACTAAGGTTTGTCATTAAGCAAACGTCAACCAACTTTTGACATTACAGACACCTTGTTTACGAGTGACAAATAACCAAATGTTGCAAAACTAACCCGAACCAACTGACCAATCAGAGCGCGCCATCCGCGGCGCCCGCCCTGAGGTACACACACACGATGGCGACGTACTCAAGATTGCTTGTTTTGATATTCATAGCATGTAATACTGCTCGATAAGTACATGTTTACTTGGCACACTTGTGGCGATCCTTGACACAGTTCACCTTATACTGCTGTGTCAATTGAGTTAAGAGTATGTTTTTATGCCCTTTATAGTGCCTAAGTAGCTGCTGACAGCAGCCTCACATGCGTGAAAGTCGAAACATGTTCCGAGAGAACACACTCTCGGGATAAAAAAGTATCCTATATGCTATTCTAGGACATGGTTTAACCGTGTGTCACATTTCGTCCGAATCCGTTCAGCCGAGTGCGTGAAGACACAAGCAGACTCTCACACAGTTCCGCCTTTAATTCATGAATCCCCGACCGGTCCTATGAGACCGCGCTGTTATTGTTTTACTATTGTGTCTCATTTTGTGGGTATGTGATAGGTTATAATAGTGTGAATTCCTTGTTTTTGGGAATCTGAAGATAATTGCTGGCATTTTGTAATCTCCCTACTGGATAAATCGATTACTCTCGCTTAGAAACCAGAATTGCCTTCGCTGACATCATGGAAGAATGCTCTACCCTCAATTTATAAAGTTCACTGACGTTTACCAGTTGGCACTTTGACAGCTGTCTGTCACAATACGTAGTCCGCCATGACAGCTGCTGTCATTACTCACAGAATAGCGACGTGTTGTTACGAATCTAGAATCTTAGGCGTCTGTCAATGTTCTGGTCAATATGTGCTACTTATTGCTAGTGAGGTCTACGCGAGATAAAGATAGGTAACTGTGTAGTGTGTGGGGTAAGTGTTAGAGATGTTAATAAAATATACTTATTTTTTACACTTGTTCTGTAAATAAACATGAAATGATGTATAATCGAATAACAAACGCAAACAACAAAACCAAAAAAGAAACAAATAACTGCCAAAAACCAAATAATAACTTTTACACTGAAGTTAATTCAAACTAGGTTAAAACTTTACTGTTAAATATTTTATTGATGAAGTCTCTTTCTATCAGATCTCACGAATTTCGCGCCACCGAAATACCACGTGATCAAATCCTCAATTTAGCCAACACACTGGCATGCAGGAGACATTCAACCCTCGGGTTGTGGAGAAGCAAAATGTCGAGGACGAGTAAACTCACACGAGCACGACCGTGCTATCTATACGCAACCACTTCAAAGATCCTTATGTTTGAGCCCGGTGACCGGGGCGAGCCACAGAAGACATTGTACTTTTTTAGGATTCCGTACCCAAAAGGTAAAATGGGACTCTATCACTCCGCTGTCCGTCAGTCAACAGGCTGTATTTCATGAACCATTATAGAAAGACAGTAGAAAATTTCGCAGATAATGTACCTATATGCTACCTACTATAAAAACAAATACTGATAACAAAATAAAATAAATATTTAAATGGGACTCCTATAAAACAAACGGCACTTTTTAAGATTTCGTAGCCAAATGGCAAAAACGGAACCCTTATAGTTTCGCCATGCCTGTCCGTCCGTCCGTCCTCGCTTAATCTCTGTGACCGTTAGCACTAGGAATCTGAAATTTGGTACCTATATTATGTATATTAATCACGCCGACAAAGTAGCAAAGTAAAAATTCGAAAATAATGTTTTTTAGGGTAGCCCCCCTACATGGAAAGTGATTTTTTTTTATTTCAACCCTATCGTGTGATATATTGGTGGATAAGTATTCAAAAATGAATAGGGGTTTACTAAAATCATTTTTATATAATATCAATAATTTCGGAAATAATTGCTCTAAAAGTTAAAAACAATGTGTTAGTGTGTAAGTTAAAAACTTATGGTTCAAAAGTTAGAGGGCCTCTAACTTTTGAACCATAAGTTTAGAAAATATGAAAAAAATCTGGAAAGTAAAGCTTTATAAAGACTTTCTAGGAAAATTATTTTAAACTTGATGGGACGAACAGTTTTTGAAAAGTTGGTGACACTTATTGTGACGGATGGGAAACTACGGAGCCCTACACTGAGCGTGGCCCGACACGCTCTTGGCCGATTTTTCCGTTGTTTTGCTACAGTCGGTACAGGACCGATCGTGCGCGAGTACGGCTCGCATTTGGTTGGTTTTCATGTGGTAGGTGACACAACTATTGGATCAGTAACCCAATTATAATTATTTATTTATTAAAAGTTAAAACTTCATTCAACACTAAGGTACAATGGTGGAATTAATGGCCTGGGCATTCTATACCAGTTAACAAATGGTAGTGAAGAGAAAACATAGTCAAACTGATTCGGATCAGTCAAACCATGGACAACGCAATGTCGGATCCAATGACTTGGCTTAACTGCGGTTGAGATATTTGCTGACTCGACCATATCATTGTATGTCAGTCATGACTATGACTGCTCAGCTCTTAGCAGCAGAACAAGCCTCAGCCCTCCTCAAGCTAGTAAATCCGATCCACCATTACCAATCAAAACAAACTCCAATCCAGCTATTTATCCATAATGTTTTCCGTAATGTACGCTGGCATGGTGTCACAGCGTGTTTGAGCCAGACCACACACGGCGACAGGCCGCCGACAAACGAGCCCGCTAGGCAAACACGGGCTACTGCGGCGCGGCCGCGACCGGGCCCTCGTGCTGAAGAGGCCTTAGCTGTGAGAGGACAGCCCAGTTAATGGCGGTAGCCTTCGACGAGTGTTTGCTCTGGGGGACATTTTGTTTTGAATTAGACGTCGCTTGACGAGGTTGTACGGTAAAATGTGGAACGGTGGTGGGTTTGCGTTGGGAAATTAGAGGTTTATTATTATAATTTTATTACAGGACTTGGTGGTGTTTCAGGTTACCTGGTTGTTCGAAAACGAAATGTGAACACACGTTCAACAATCACTTCTCTGTAATACTCCTTCTTTTTCCGTTTCGATGGTATGCCTTCCCTCATCATAGTCTTTGCCCAGTAGGTTGCTACGTTTATTGTGGCATCAGTGGTATTTTTAGGTACATCAAAGTGTGGCCTTAGGGACAATCTTGGCACAAAAATCTTTATACAAATCAGCAATAGCGCAAATTTTTAATTGCGGCAATCTTCATTAAAAGGCACATACCATGACACTTGCTATCTATTTAGGTAACTTCATCTATAAATAGCGGTCCGCAAACTCTTCTAAACCAACACCAACATGACATTAGCACACAAATCCGGCTCACGTGTTAGCCAAGATATTGACAAGCCAATCACGTTACCGAACAAGACGTATTCATTACCATACTAATAATGGCAAATATGTCGGATTTGAGTCGAGCTCCACTAAAATGTGCTGTTTAAACAGTCTATAAATAGTCGAGCGATGCTTCTCAAACATCATTGACATTCCGGAGGTGTGCTGGCATTGGCAAGACATCATCTGCCCCTTATTAACCCCTATAAACACTGTCAAACTGATCTCCCATAAGCCATAACTCAGGCGGACTAATTATTGGCGTGGCACGCGCCACAGAGGAACAACACACGGTACATTTCGTCCCGGCGGGAGCGGTGCGCTCGTCGGGCGGTGAGACAATTAGTTATCCTGTGGCAGTGTTGTGAGGTGATCCTCATTTGTTGGCTATTTCTGGATATCCGCACTGCCAGCTGGACCTCTTGTTGGGTGGTGTGTTTATGGGGATCTGAATAGTTTTGGAAAGTCCTTTTTAATTATGTCCAATCTACTCTTACTATTTAGTATGTAGTCATTAGTCAACTTCGTTTGGTAAGTTAAATAAAGACTAGGCTGGAGACAAGAACCAGCGATGCCCATTACTTACTTGTACTTTTATAAGCATTGCAGTAATCATGGTCACTTAATTAGGTAACTGACATGTGAACTGTGAATTGGTCGCGCAGGCCTTATTATAAGTGAGCTTGTTTTGTTCTCTGTTTCTCGTCAGGGGAAGTCAGAAGGAAAATGACAGTTCCATCTAGCTTCATTTACAAAAAAAAACAGGCAAGTGCGACTCGGACTTCTACACGAAGGGTTCGTACCGTCTGTAGCAAAAAACGCCAAAAAAGTCACGTTTGTTGCATCAAGTTGCATGAGAGCCCTACTTAAGTATTTTTTCAATTCTGTGTTTTAGTATTTGTTGTTATAGCGGCAACATAAAAACATCACCTGTGAAAATGTCAACTGTCGGGGCATCACAGTTCATGAGCCTGGTGAAATATAGATAGACAGGCAGGCGGACGGACAGCGGAGATTTAGTAATAGGTTCCCGTTTTACCCTTTAAGTACGGAACTCTAAAAATGACTTCAAGTCAATGTAATGTTCTGCGTAGAATAAATAATCTATATTTCATTCTGTATTGAAATACCTTGATAAATTGACAGAACAGTAGCTAAGTGCATGTTTAAATATATTCACTTATCTTTCGATTTGCTCTCGGGAAATGTGGAATAATGGAAACGTAGATTAAACCATTTTCATACAAGTATTATTGTAATCTGAAAGCCATTAATTCGTCGCCGGACCAACTGTATTGCTAGTGCGTTGTAAAATAAGAAAAATACACTTTAATTTAAAATGTAATAAGATTTAAGAATGTAAAATACTTTTACAGAGTTAAGATTACTGCTATGACTACATCTTGAGAACAAATAAGATGAAATTTCTAATAATACAGATTTTGATTAGCGATGTCCATCATCATCATCATCTCCCTAGCCTTTTCCCAACTATATTGGGGTCGGCTTCCAGTCAAGCCGGATTTAGCTGAATACCAGTGTTTTACGAGGAGCGTCTGCCTACCATGCGATGTCTCCATATTTTTCCATATATGAATCAGCAGCAAAATTTGGACCACCGTTTCGTACCCTTAGGGGGTGATGTTTTGGTAATCCTCTCTTAAGAGCCACTACACTACTCGATACGTCGAGCCCCGTCGTCGACCGTCACCCTTATAACACTACGCGACGTAGACTAAGACCGTTCGTAAAAACGAGTGGTGTATGCCTTTTAGTACTAATAGAAAAATTTGTGCAAAATTTCACGCTCCCAGGCCCTTAAGTTTCCGTTGTGCGTTGAATGGTTGCGCGGTGTGGTTGTTGTGCGTCGTTGTTTGTCAGTCAATCAGTTTCTCCTTTTATGTATATAAAGATTATGAATGTCTTAAGCCATTACAGGAAACATCAGGTTGTGCAAACGCACAACATTTGAAAATTACTGAATTCTAGACGGGATCCAAACAAGGAACGGGGTAGGGGTTTAGTCAGTAAGAGTCTGACACCCGCCCGCTCTGCCCAAGAGTGGGAGAAGTCATTCTGATGATTACCATACTACCATAAAAAAAACCGTGTTTGACTTTCAAAAGCCTGTAACTAACTAATTTACATCGATTGATTGGTCATCTGACAACGGTGCATGCATGCGTATCTTAACCCCGACTTTTTAAAATGTCCACTGATAGAATAACAGTTTGTCTCGATTCAAATGAGTCAGGGTCCTACTTCCTTTCCAACAATAATTTGTCGTACAAAAATCAAAAACCTCAACTCCAAACATTGAATATCTCTCGGAACACGTCAGACGTTGGTCCCGTTGCGCCGGCGCATCTGTCAACTCAAGACAGTAGCCGGGGGAGCGCGGGCGCGGGGTGCGGGGGCGCGGGGGGGCACTGTTTGCAGCCATTACGCTGGTGTTGACTCGCGGCGGGCGGCTAATGCGTGCGCAAACACTGCCGTCACTTGCCCGGACAAGCTGGGCAGCGGATCGACTGGAGTTAGTGAGCGATGAGCTGCTGCTTATAATAACAGCGGTGATGTGAGTTTAATGGAACTTAGGTGCAAGTGGAAGATTAAAAGACCCTCTACATAAAATTATACATATCCTGCTGGCTTCTGCCAGCGCCATCACCAGTACAAAAAATAAAAATATCTCAAAAACAAGGTCTACCCTTGTGGCCGTTTGAGCGTGAAGAAGTAACAAACATATTATATATACGATCTTTCGCCTTTATAATATTAGTGTGATGTGATTAAAATGTAAAAATGTTGTTAAACATTTGACTAGGTACACATTGAAATATCTCGAAGAGAAAAGGGGTAACCTAACCAACCAGTCGATGATACTGGCCGTACGTGACATTTCCGTATGAGAGCAATATCCCAGATCTCGTGGATTTTATTTATTTTCTGATTAATAACACAAGATCCTTAAAGAACGAATATCGAGGCCCTTGGTGTGGATACGGATATTACACGACCAATTGGAGCCATGCGCTAGCTTCTGACGTTTTATAAGTGCCATGTAGGCCTATGTGACATGAAATTATTTTGAACTTGAATTTGTTCAAATACGGGTCCCAAAGTATACACACTTAGTAGTTTTATTTTTTCTTTATTTAGTAGAAAACTTACTAATATATTTATTACGATTGTTTTATATTCATCAATGTCATAAAAATTCATATACGGTATTTTATTTTATTTAAGCGTTTATAACGTAAATAATAAGTATGAAGAATAACAAATATGGTATCCAACTATAGTTCATGATGGTAATCCAATAAGGTAATCGATAAAAAACAAAACCAGCGTAAATAATCCGAATTGAAGCAGCAGCAGATTTTCAATTTCCTGAATCCCATGCTTGTCACTTTGTGTGTGATATAGTGAATTAGTTGCTGGTTGGTTCTATTCCTATGTAATCTCACCCCCTCTTGTTTGTGGTTTTACTATAGAGCTCTCAGTTACTTTTTTCTTTTTTGAAGGTAGGGAAATCATCGAATAACTTCTCCCGGTCTGGGTGAGCAAGAGGGACTGTTTTTTAGTCTAAACCCCAGTAACTAAAACGCTTTTCGCGGTGACTCTTTAAATCAATCTTGCTGATTCTTGCTGGACCACTCAGCCTCTACGTCGCACGTCGGTTACAGTGATTTCACGTATGCTTCAACCTAAAACCACCTGTTTAAGTGCTGATTATTATGTATGACAATTTTTTTTAACTAAGTGCCCCCTTAGGATAACGTAACATAGCGTCTATAACTATTAATTAACAAGAGGTGTATCTGTGTATAGCACCCTCAAAAAAATTAAACTACCTCCAATTCAATTAATATAGTTGACCTTATAATAGGAGTAGAAATTTGGTTTTGTGAAGTAACATTTAACAAATCTTTTAAGACGTTAACAGAGGTCTTGCTGAGAGATTCTTTTTCAGCTTTCTTTTTTTTCTGCTTTCTTTTTCCAAAGTTAAAGATGTGAAGTAAAGGTAAAGGTAGTTCGAAGGTTTCCTATCGTTTATAATTTCGGTGAGTGTGCACGGGAGGAATTGCACAATTTGATTCGATCAGGCCCGTTCCCTCCGCCTATATATAGTTTCCACCAAATACCACCTTTAAGTTGAGAGTGAATAGGTTACTTCTAGGCGAGCGTGCTCAATCGTCGACCGCAATCGCTTACCATCAGGTGAGGTAGTAGGCAAACGCGAGCCTATCGGTGATAAAAATAATAATAACAATAATACGCCTTATTATCGTGCTTATTAACGATTCAGACAATTATTTCCCGCCGACTTTCTTTATCTTTAAGAGTTCAATCTGATTATTATTTTTCCAGCAGTTGATGATGCAGCTCATTATTTATGTTGATGCGGAAATCATTAGTTTATAGCATATACGGTTAAGCCCGTGTTCGGAAGTTTATTTTCGTTTTTATTAAATACAAATAAGCGACCAAAATTTAAAACAAACAATTGCACCGGATTTGTGGAAAGTCAAATAGTGATGTGATTACGGTATATCGATATTCGGTGTAAAAGTGTTTAGTTTCGGTAGCGGCCGCGCTCGCACTTGGCTTAATGATCATCTATCGAGCTCAACAAGAGGAGTGCTCGCCCACTGTTTACAGATTTATTAAAACTGTGAGAACTATTTAAGTAGTTGCAAGAGACGGGATTTTATAGAGATGAGACGAATTTGTTTCTATTTGTAAGTGTCCATCGATTTTTAGATCTAAGGTAGGTAACTAGTTTTTTTAAGGTGAGAAATGATTTAAGTAATTTAGGAATTATTACGCGGAAATATATCAGGAAAAGAGGTCAACACCAAAATAACAAAAAAAACCATGTTTTTTTTTAGGATTTTACAAGGGGAGCCATCGGAAAATCTGGATCGCTACATACACAAATAAACGGAGGAACTACACAAACATTCCTTGTGTGCCTGTACACCTATCCTATAGCGCCAAAATATGATGCTCTTCAATATCTACATAAAATGTCGGCGGTAGAAATAGCAGTCTGGTTGCCAACTTATTTATTTATTCATTGAAGCTTTATGCACTATTAAACACTGTACAAAGGCGGACTCAAAGCCTTGAGGTTGTGAACCTTAGGGTGGTGCAGAAACATAACATGGTAGGTGCAACTTAATGGCAAACCAACAAAAAGAAAAATTTTACAATAATAGTAGATTATTGCATCGAGCACAAAGTAATTTATTATTGCACCGAGTGCCTGATTTAGAGCCCGAGCGTTAGCGAGGGCTATAATCTAATAGGCACGAGGGCAATATTAAATTACTTAAGGCGAGGTGCATAATCTGCTTTTCTTTCAAAGTAGATAAAAGAAACTCATATCAAACAGTTAAAATAGAAGTTTCTATAACACTGTCGACTTCATTTAGAATCTTTTCCGGAGTTAATGTGTCGCTAGATGATTCCATTTTAATTCGAAGCCGAAGCACTCAAAATCAGATAGTATCACTCTTTATCATTTCCAAAAATATTCTCAAAACAATATTAACAAAGTTCCCGCCAAATCACTTTTTTAAATTTCTTTCATTTTTAAATCAGAGTTAGCAGCTATCATTTTTTAAATTTGGAACAAGTAGGATAGAAACAAATAATACGTACGTAAAAAAAATTATTGATATCGGCTGGCTGAATAGAGCTAACCCATTGAGATTGGCGCCTTATGGTGCGATTAAAAAAAAAACTGTGCTATAATGAAATTTCATACATTTTTATTGCTCTAGAGCAATAAAGACTCGCTTTGTACTGAGTTTTTAGTGGGATTATAATGAAATTAAAGCATAGTTTGAATAAAATACATATAAATAACTGTATTACTTTTAAAAACGAATCCATCGAATCAAAGCTGGGATGATTCTATAAACTTCTTGCGAATTTGTTCACGTTTATCTTAAAGCAGAACCGACTGGATGCCTGTCTAATGTTCAACGGGAATTATAACTACAATCTAGTGAGTTAAGTAAAATCCAACGTTAATACTCTAGTTACCTATGTAAATGATAAACTTTTGCCGTCATTGTTTAAGTACAAATATCTGAGCAAACTGCCCCCGAGCCCCTAAAAGTAACCGAATACGTTCAGCAAATGTACAAATCGGGCGACAGTACTTATCCCTTTATTACCTCTCCAGATAAACCCGTGACTATCACCCGTATTGTGAGGGTATTAAGGTAGAGTTTCCCTCAGCATGGGGTAGCAGCAGCGAATCAAAGTGGACAAACAAAGGTAATTGACAGGAAATTGTAACATTAGTCCGTGTTTGGCGGAGCGCTTACACTCCTGCTTAGTCTCGAGTTACCGACTTCTAATTTATTTTGCTTCTGAATTTTTGGACCTTGTAAACTTATTAGTACAGTACAGCCGTTATAAGATGGCGAGTCTGAAGTTAGGCTCTACGATTTTAAGCGTTTGTTATTGCTGTTAAAAACTGTAATAGGTATTTATTTTTTTAAAACCTTAAGGAGAGGAAATATTTAAAACATAGTCCGTATGATACGCAAGACACATTTCAGTATTTCACCAACAGCCACTACCTACGGGAACTACAAACGTTGTATAGTTGTTGTCTCAAGGTGTTTTATGTAGACGAACTAAAACGAGATTTGATTTATTAACAAGATTGACTGAATCTGCGTTACGTTACCATAATATAAAACTTATCGTTTTTCTACTGGCCTTCTGGTTTCCCTAATACTATGAATGTACTTACATATACATATTTCAAAATCTTACGACAGAACATCCGTATTCTAAGCTCCGGAAAATTTCCAATATTAGACTAACAGTGTAACGCCAGTAATTTGCATGACAGTCAAAGCCGACGGATACACTCGGAAGCACATAAAGCAAATATGAGACGGTTACCCATCGAAGACTTGACCGGAGCATTGTTAACGGGAGCCGCACAGCCGTGATCCGCCTCGGTGGCTGTCCCCAATCCCACGCCATCTTGCGCGCTTGATCCACGGAGCTGCGCCCGCGCCGCCCGGCGCGTCGGCGTCGCCGCGCAAACAAGCGCGGGCGCAGGCGGCTCCGCGCACAAACACGCTCTGTTTGTGCTATTAGCGGACAACTACCGAATATTTGTTATAGTTTTTTGCTTGGAAGATTAGTGACATGTACTGTTATTTCGGTGTTTCTTTCTTTTTTTGAACATTAAACTACTGATTTTTTTTTTGTTGAAAATGTAGCTATCGTTCTTTTTCATTTGAAGCATTTTATTAACCAGTTTTTTTTACAAATTAAGAACAGTTTCTTTATTTCATTAAACTTTAAAGTATGAACGCACTCAAAACTACCTACTTACAGAATTTGAAAGACATTTAATACAGATTGCGACGTTTGAAAATACGAATCCCACTTCTCTACTAGGAATATTGTAGCTCATAAGTAATAAATCAACAATCAATCGATTTATAACCTAAAGCTTGAGCAATTGAAGCCATGTAATTACGTGAATATTGAACTAATTTGTGATAATAACGCAAGTCTAACTAAAGCTTGAACACTGGTGTAGGCACACTTTCAGCCGAGGCTAATACAGGAAAACGCTCTTTTATAAACTTTTGGCCTACAAGAGTTTCCGGTGCCGATATTAATAATATCTTCAGACGCACAAACGTAACAGTCTTGAAACCTTTTAATTTATTGATACTAAAAATCATGATGTTTCACCAATTATTTTGTTTATGATTTCTGTGACGATCAATATTTTTCATCGTGACTTTTGTTGACGGATGTCAAACACTATAAAATAAACGGGAATAAGTTTTTAGTGTTTTGTAACTGTACATACTTAGTTATATTTTCAGCTACAGTTTTTACTTCTCTGTATAAAAAACTACATAACTCGCACTGCGATATTTATACATTCATACGTGTTTTGTATGTTAAATATTTAGTAAAACATATAGGTACCTAATAATGTTGTTTCATGCAGTGTTTTAGGTTATGCTCATGTGTTGGCGAGCTCACAACTTACTATTGAAAAGTTTTCGATATCTACTGATTCTTATTTTGCTTATGGCTAGTGGTTACCTACATAAACAATTATCGTACATTATTTACTATTGTTAAAGGTTTCCCGGACAGCTGTATTTACTGTAGAGGGGGTTTACCTTGAATTTGGCTAAACGTCAATTAATTATTATATCAAGTTCCTACGATAGATTAGATTTTTTCTGTCAGAAAACTGGATGACAGAGTTAACAAATGACAACCTAAGTTCGATTAGTTGGAATTGCCTAAGCCATTAAGTCGGCCTTTGTACAGTGTTTAATATTTACCGGTGCATAAAGCTTTAATAAATATAATTTTTATACAACAAGAAAATAATGTCTCGTTCAAACCGCCTACAAATAAATATAAGTGTGTGTAATTATAATAAAGTCGGTATAGGCGACGTTAGTGCGTGGCTCGTGCTGTTTAACGGCGGATAACCCCGCGATAGCCGCGATTATCGACGACCCCTCGGCGATACGGCGGCGGCGAGGTGCCGCGCCCGCGTCTCACCGATGTCGATACTTTACTATGGCGCGGCGTTCACTTCACTAGCGTCGTATGGTGTAGGGCTGTCGAGAGATTTACTAAAGTTGAAGTTTCATCATGGTGTTTTAAAATCACGTGTCGCCACAACGCTGTTGGCGTCAGGCCTATTGTCAGCATGAATGCAGCGCGTCTCGCATCCATCGTATTCCTACAATCAACACCAGATCATCGGTCCACCTTGTGGGCTTAGCAACGCTAAGGCAGCTAGATCTAGAAAAATATCTGGTAAAAGTTGCTACAAACTGACCACCCTGTTTGGGACTTGAATAGTTTACTACTAGTTACTCGAATTGTTCGAACTCTGACTAACACGAAGAATTGTCAGCAAAACCAGTCCAATCTGCAGAAAACTTTTCACCAAAGCACGCCTAAACCTTTCCAGTAAATTCTGGATATAAAAAGAACAACAGATTATGAACTACGCATCAAAAATGTACACAAACAGATTTTTAGTGAAGTATAAGAGTTATACAATGAGCTTAGTGACGCGCGACGGTGCCGTTTTATCGCAGTTATCGATAACCCGCGTCGCCCTCTGACTCGCGATAAACCGCGCGCGTTTAGTGCGGCGCTGCGTCTGCGCCGCCTCCCGACGATTCTAACCAAACCAGGTAATTAACTGCTAGTTTTTTGTAACGCGATAACGCGTCTACTAATTAATTAAATGGTCCTTTTTGACAAGTTACTATTAGTTGAAATGTGGTTGAAAATTGTGTGCTGACAAATAAATATTTGCAGTGGTACACAAATATAATATTACAAATACTAAACACTATTTTCGTTTTATTTGAAAATATTTATTAATTATTAAACTACATTATTAATAAATTCAGCTATTGTCCATCGCATTAACTTAGCTCATACAACAACTAACAATATTTTATGGGCCAACACAGAAAGAAGGATATAGAGTATCTACCTACATTTGTAATTGATTTTATTATATCCTCTATTTTTAATTGCAGAAATATCAATACGTGTAATATAAATAATGTTAACACTAATTAAAAATTATATTAATTTCCTATAAAAGTAACAACCTCCATTTATCATTTAAACTTTTTTGAATAACAATGATTTTATTTGCCTAACAACCAGTCATAATATTTACGTTAAGTTAGGTTAGTACGCATTATTTATTTTTTATTTTGATATAGGTATATTTGTAAAGACATACCTACACAAAAATATAATATTAGTTAAGACACAGATAAGCGACCCAAGAATACCTAGTAGGTATGACAGTACCGACTGTGTAGTGTCGTAGTATCCCTTATCGCGCACTGGAATGAGCAACTGTTTACATTTTATAATTACCACACCTAATTAAAATGAATACGCATCTTTATAGAATTTGGGAGAAGCTAAATCTTCAGTAGGCAGGCTTTGAGGAATTCGGGAGCTCAACACAATTTCTAGTCGTGAATAAGATAAGTGCTAAACAAACTTTGAAATCGATAAAACAGAATTTGAGATTATATTTACCTTAGTATCGCCTCAGTATGAGTTAAGTATCCTGTTTCCTGTTCGCTACTAAAAGTAATCGGTGCTAAAGCTATGACTGGACTCTAGGCCGACTAAGAAAAAGTGTTAGTATAATATGAACAGAAAATTACTACAGGCTTTTTGTGCACCTATATCTTTATAAACTGCAAGCAAGCGTTCTGCAATTTTCCTCCTACTGAGGTAAATACTTTTTCAAGCCTCCTCCGATTTATAAAATGTGAAAAGATTTCCAATCATTCAGTCTAACTTTCCTCACGCTGATCCATTTCATCATTTCACCAATCTAGCCTACAGCTCGAAATGTATTTTCAATTAAGTTAAAGAAACTGAACAATTTAATTTCATATCAAAATTTTAGATCAATAAGTCATTAGACTCGTGTAATGATTACAAGAACATCTCTCCAGAATCAGCTGTTTTAGTCTACGTCATAAACCGTCTACAGTCCAAAATCTGATCCCGGTTGTACTAACCCAAATGACGTGCGATTTCATTATACTACTCAGAACTCTAGATAACAAACTCGCTGAGATAATGGCTAATTGAAATAAAATTAACGTCAATGAACAATTTGTTAGCGCATTTCTCTCTAATGACGCAAGTCTGTCGCGTGAGCTTGCATCATCTTTCTTTAAGAACAGTCTTATTCTTGCACTTTGGATCAAAATCATTGCTGGATGCGAAAGGTTAAGGGCTAGCTGTTTTGAAGCGAATTGGGGGAGGCCTATTTGCAATAGAAGACTACGATGGACTAGTTTCAAAGAATAATTTGAACACTACAATAGAACTTAGATCCAGTTGCTTCGGATAAATAGATGCGGAAAACCTCTCCAATTGTTGTAGCGATAGATATATTTGACGGTTTCCAAATTATCCAAGCCATAAAACGCTACGTGTATAGCTTAGTACCCGTAGTATACTTAAAGGTAGATAAAACAGTTAGTGAGACACAATCTAATGTGGAGAAGGTTTTATCGGTACTTTACAATTCACAAATTAGAACAATATGCATCAGATTATCTGTTATATTACAGACCATCTTAATATTCAGAGTACTTCATTATGCAATCTGCGATGCATCGGGCTACAAAATGTTGTTAAACCAGCTTAAATGTGCGATGCCATTAACGCCAGGCAACGCATTAGAAGGCGGATAGAAGGATGCACCCACATACAAACGAACTAATATTTAACATTGTGTAACAAACATGAAGAGGGGAATTTGGATACTCCCATGTGAGGCCGCCCATTTTTAACTTATTGGGTGAGGCTTCGTAAAAAAGTGATAGGGTTAGACATAGAAGATTTTGTAACAAAATAAATCTACGACAGATTTTTTTTTATTAGTTTAGTTTAGTGTAATGAGTTTAATAGTTAAGTTCATTATTCACTAATCATATTATCATGTTGATTACATTCTTTTAGCATTTTTTCCATAATCTTGTCTTGAAAGCAATGAAGAACATCATTTTTTTACGGATACTTAATGTAAGTGTGGTGCTCAGGTCCAAAACATGAGCCACATATTGGAATGCCCCAAGTGCGTGATGCAGCTATTAACGTGGCCACTTACGGGGTCCAAAAAATTTAGCGAGTTTACCGTCGAATCGAGAAGAAGAAGAAGCGTTTTTTTGTATTAACTGATGTAAGTCTTTCATTAATATAAGATATACATATGTAGGTACATGTATAGCGCCATTCATGACTTACGGTAAGAAGTTGACCCTTAGCGAGGCGACCTGAGTTATCGACAGTTTGCGTCACATCACTATCATCGGCGCTAATTAATTGTGCGACTATTGGTAAACATGTGTTGTTCTTTATCATCACAATAAACATTAAGATTTATCGAGCTCTGCATATTAGACGAGTGTATCAGCTGTTAGCGCGTCATCGGTTCATCGCACAATCTAACAAGTTGGCCTAGCGTATGACACAGTTGGCCAAATTGTAGTAAGAAATTAGTTTACCGTTATTAAATCTAGTCGTACAATATTCTACCTGGATAGTCAGCTATTGAAACTAAAAACTTGGCAATTTTTCAAATTATTTACATATATACTTTAAATTTTCAAGGAGTCGTCAGAAACAGGCAGAAACGAAACGATGATGCTGATAGACGTCCCCAAGTAGGTATAGGTTTACTATAGAGAAGAACGTAATTTTTTATATCTCATAGGGAGTCGTGAAATGGCCGTGTTATGGGGCAACTAGAAAATATTTTAAATTCTAATATTCTCATTTCGACTTTTGAAAGGCATTTGATAGAATCAATCACGGCGTTTTGGCTGCCCGGTTGAGCACTACAAGTTTTGATGACGAAGATTTATTTTTTAAGAATTTCACTTATGATTTGATAATTGAGTAGCTACTGAATAATTCAATATAACATGACTATGCAATGATGACGGATGTTACTGGTTGAGGTAGTGTTCAAGGATCACTTCTAGGACCTCATCTTTATTATTGTTTTCAGATTTACTTTTCTAATGTTTACCTTGCGGCCTTATTGTGTAGCTTTGTATTGTAATTTAATTTAGAGTTAACACCTTCAAGAATATATCCGTAGAATTATTGAATTACGGTTTTATTCTTAAATGCGACTTATGACTACTACGACGTAAGTCTTAAATTCGGCAGTTAAATGAGACAGATAAACTGCTTATCAAAACAAAAGTGCCAAAATTATGAAACTATCAATTAAAAACAAAGCAGTGGGCTTGGTCTTTACAGTTACATATTTATTACAGTCTTATCTCTTTGCGACTTAAAAGATGCGAACTTTGCATGCGTATTAAACAATTCTTTTTAAATCCAGTTTTTTTAGTTTCAATTAATATGACAGCAGTAATAAAGAATCAATCATCATCATCATCTGGCTAGCCTTTTCCCAACTATATTGGGGTCGGCTTCCAGTCAAGCCGGATTTAGCTGAATACCAGTATTTTACGAGGAGCGGCTGCCTACCAGACCCCCACAACCCATTAACTGGGGTAACACGGTACTTCATGGCAAGACTAGAGTCGGATTTACTGGCTTCTGACTATCCGTAACGACTGCCAAAGATCTACAAATGACAGCCGGGACCAACGGCTTAACGTGCTTTCCGAGGCACGGAGGAAACTCGTTATGTTAAGATGGTCACCCATCCACAGACCAACCTTGGCAAGCGTTGCTTAACCTTGAAGATCGACCTGTGCGGCTATTATTATCTAGCCACGAGCGATCAATAGTTTCGGGTAAGTGAAGAGGCCCGAACTCTTGACGTTCCAATACAGATACAATTGGCGACGATTGAAGGATCAGGCAGAAAAGAAGAGGAAAGTATCAGTATGAGTTTCCTCGCAGCCAAACAGACGGTAGACTGATGACTTTAGGCGGTTGGATCTGAATGAATGTTAAACGATAAGTAACAGTGGTGAACGCCTTTTCAATATTAAATTTTTCGTAAATCCCGTTTCGTTGTTTAATTTATATTTTGAAATAAAGAGATTTCTTGAAATCGCCTTGTTACTGCGATAGGTTTCCATAAATGACGCATATAATACAGTAGGTCCTTTTTTTAGATTTATGGCTTTGTTAGTATATTGCCTAAGAAACAATAACTTAAGAAAAGCAGTAATAATTTCTAATTTAAAATTAAAATTAATTATTTGTAATAGTCCTGGTCCTGTTGGATAATGGCTATCTCTAAAGCCATGGTCTAGCGTGTTCTTTTTTGCTTATCAATATTCTTTTTCAATGTAAATTATTGGGATTATCCGTGTCTTGGCCGTTTGCCTTTACCGCTTATAAAGCTGTCATTTTTAACCTGATTCGTAAGTAAGTAAAGTAAAGTAATCACTTTTCGATAGAAAAATTTTCGCTTCCTTAGTACCGGATTTAGGTGGCTTCTAAGACTGCAAACAACGGTGCTCTAAAGTACTCCAAACTTTTGTTATCGTTAAATCCGTTTTCTAAGATTTCCACATTTACCTACAGTTGAATTTCTAACAAAGCTGCTAACAACGCATTTCAGAACTTATGTTTTAAGTTTGTTTGACAAATATTGTTTCAATTTAATTACTTGTTCGCTTTCTGTTCTACCGAGAGGTTGCTACAACCTCTTGGCACATTAGTACAAGGTGAGGTACACGGCCGGCTACACGACAAGCCGCCACTCAGTGTTTCATGTCAAGCAAATGACAACCAGTACGAACATTGTGTTTTACTTTCATTAGTACAAATTGTACACAGCTCTTAAGTACTTCTAGCGCTTACTAGTACAAATTGTACATTAGTACCTAGTTACTTGTTTATTAGTTCGTGCTGTTATGAAACTGCTTCGATATTTTAAAGTTATGAAGTGTCCTATCAATACCCGCGAAACGAGACACAATAGTAAAACAATTAAAGCGCGGTCCAATAAGACCGGTCGGGGATTCATGAATTAACTTTAAAATATTGAAGCATTTTCCAACCCAGTGGGATTATAACGCCAATCCGCACTGGGTCCGCGTGGTGGATTACAACCCATTGCCTCTCCTAGAGAGGAGGCCTGAGTCCCTGCAGTGGGAACGTTATAAGGCCGATAATGCTAATTTGACACGGATGTTTAGTAACACATTAAGAAGCCAGTCATACTTTATGATGATTGCCAGAAGTTTTATTTTCTTTTAATGAAACCACTTGAGGAAGTAGTGGCCGATGGGTGAAAACCCAGAGTTTGTAGTTTTACAAAAGCAGTACTTAGGTACAAATTGAATGTTCAATGAAAATAAAGTAATCAATCAAGCGATAAAATATTTTCTTGAAGTGTATTCTCCTTGGGTTGGTTTTTGATTAGGTATCAATACATCATTTAACATTATTTTGCATATTTTGGTCCTTGCAGTTTCTGTTTAGACGTTTAAGCGTCTACCTTCTGTCAAAATAAAGAAATCTGCTCCTACTAACAGATTTTTGTCAATGTCATTCTTATGAACTTCGTTTCAGTAACGTTACACAGTAGGCTACCTCCTAAGAAATAAACAAGAAGGGAAGGGAACAAAATAAACGTTCTTAACCCGTTTAAAACGATTTTCGCGATTCGTGTCAATCAACTTGACAGTGTATTTCTATATTTACATCAAACGTATAAGTATTTTTAAAAAATGCAGGTTATTTCTTGGCCATAACCAGCCCGATTAAATGTTACATTAAGTACTCCAGAGCTACCATCCAGAGTATTATTTTAGGTGTAGCAATTTCTGAAGTCGCAAACATACCCGCGAGGTTTGAGGCCTAACTGAACCTGACATTTTTTTAATTAAATTACAAGTAATGTGTTCTTCTGCAACATTTTCTAACACTACATTATCAAATGCAAGGATTTTTGAAAAGTTTTCAGTGTGATAATGAAAAATTTACCGCTCTATTACAACAATCGTATGTAGTGGGAGGTGGGACTCACCGGTGTCCATCGCGTAGCCCGCGGCCGCGGCTGCGGCGTGCAGCGCCCCGTACTCCTTGCCGTCCATGCCGCCCAGCATCATGACAACACTTCACTTCACATGGACACGCACTCACGTCCGTCGCGCGACGCGTCGCCGCCACATGTGCGCGCGCGCCGCCGCCGGCCGCCGCCAGGCGCCCGCCCCGCCCGCCGCCGCCATTGGCCCGCGCCGGCCAATCGCTGCGCTTCATTTCGAACGCTTTCCTTTTTCCATGTCGCGTTCTATTTGAAGCGTGTTGATGCATCTTTTGTTTTTGCCAATCAAAATTAAGCTCAATTCGTTTGAGACAAAGTTGAAATTGCGTTGAGGGGTAGCACAGAAATATGTCTGTTTTCCCGTTCGGTCGGATGCGCTCGGGCAGCGAGCGAGACGAGAGCCGAGGAAAATGCGCGCCGCTCGAGTAGGCAGGGTGCGCGGGCGCAGCGCCGGCGGCGTCGG
This sequence comes from Mythimna separata, assembly GCA_030763345.1. Classification (NCBI taxonomy): domain Eukaryota; kingdom Metazoa; phylum Arthropoda; class Insecta; order Lepidoptera; family Noctuidae; genus Mythimna; species Mythimna separata. The sequence goes on from CM061169.1 coordinate 22,070,950, forward strand.
TGGGGCACGGCGCTATGTGCGCGGCGCGGCTCTATGTACCGAGTGCTATGTACGCGCTTTGTAATTGATATTTTTTATGTTCGTTAATTCGTGTTGCTAACTAATGTTCTGTGACTGACAATGATACGACGAGCTGATACGGCGACATTCTGTAAAGCACACGCTCGACTTTTTTAACGATTTATTTATGTTGTTTGTAGGTTTTTTAATTTTAATTAGGCTGGAGTTGGTTCGTTATGAAGCTTGTTCACAATTAATCAGTTGAACTCGAGTAGGACGCTATCGCGCGGCCGCGCGGTTCACTCTCATCTGATAAGAACGTAATTAATGATTGACTATGTGTTGCTGAAAATGTGATCGCTTGGCAGTCGCGCCAGATGGCTGGGGAGCCTCTGTCTGCTCCCAGATACATGAGCGTGATGTATGGCCGACAGAGTAAATGATTGTACTACCACGCAACGTCAGACTTGTCTTGACGGGAGCACAATCATCTATCAATGACCTATACGCCTAGTACGATCCTATCTGCCTATGTATTTACTTAGTGTAGAGTTATATAATAGTTTCTATCTATTTCCTTCTTTTTTGTATAATTTCCATCAATTAAGATTTCTTGTTCTTTTGTTATCGAGGGGTAACAAATTTTAGCTTACAATACAGTAAAATACAATATCGATTCAATTTAATCTAGCGTAGGTAATTTATATTTACATGATCCCTTTAATTCTGTAGAAAGTAAGTAGAAAAAGAAAGACGAAGATACAAATTCTAAACTCGGTAGAACTGTAATATTAATATGTACTGTTAGCACCATAGGATACTCAACATCTAATTGGTTTTTTTTTTCTTAAAGGTCGTTCTGAAATATGGCGTCACCAGCTAAAAACGTTGCAAACTAATATTGTCGGACAAATAAAAAGGAAGGCACAAAGAAGAAGCTCTACATTTCAGAAGAACGCCGCTCAAAAGCCAATTAAAGCTGAAAAATTCTTGAAATACTCGTAAAACTGCGCGCAACTCGGAAACACATGCCAGACGTTAGATTCATCAGATCACATGGCGTGATGATCATCACAAAAAGCGCCTAAGCCGTGCCGCCGGGCGTTGTCTGTTAATTACCCCAAATATGTCGCTTATTTGTGTAAAAACGGTGGTTTTCTTTGAGTCGCCGCGTGGAAGCGCAAGCGCAGCGGATGGGAGCAAATTGGCGGGAGCAAATGACGCGGCGCGCGCAGACACAGACGCGCCGACGGACGCACTGCTGGCTTTGTTCTGGGTCACCAGCCGGCGTCTGCGAGCGGCTCACGACCAACTGTGTTTGGGCAACACGACCAATGGACTGTGGCTTGAATGAATGGCTAGATGTAGGTAGACAATGGAAAAATGAAATTATTGTTTGAATAACTGTGGTGTACCTCAAGACAATACAGTGGATCTCATCCATACTACACCATTAATATTGCTTCATTCTATACTGATAGGCTGATTTGAATGGAATATAAAAAAAATAGGATTTAAAGCATAACAAATAAAGAAATACACACAGCTTCCCCCGCAAAACTAGTGATATGAAAATAATTTATAGCCTTTTATAGCATTCAGAAATAGTGCAGCATAATAATTTATGTTAATGATAATTTTCAGAATCTGTTCAGTAGATTTCGAAATTAAATATACAAACTACCCTTCATACAAACTGATTTTCCCCTCTTTGTAATATCCCATGTACTTGTATAAAAGTATTATATTTACATTTATGACAGCAAGTCTTTTTAAAGGTAGTTAAATAGGTTATTCATAACTATAAAGTTAGCATGGAATGTACAATTAACATAAAATATAAACAGGCTTGTTATTCCCAGCTGATGCTGGCTCTGACCTCAGCAGCCTTGACTTGGTTAGCATTTCGTTTGATAACAGAACGAATACTACAGCTCTCTACGAAAATAACAATGTCTCACTTATAACTATGCGACTAACTTCCAGCAAAGCAACATCTTGGGGGCCAGATAAAAAAAATATTTCATTGACGACAACGACATTTGATACTTAACTGAAAACTTTTTACGAAAAAATTACCGATTTCGGTATAAAATTAAAACAAAAAGACCCCCAAAATAAAAAGCGATCAAAATAAATTTAATGTCGGCAGTGGGTGTTTCTAATATTGTTTGTTTATTATTTAACACCAACTTGGGGCCAACCTGGAAACATACGTAAACTGTTAGGTGAAAAAAAAATTGCAAATCGGTACATTAAAAATGCAGTTCTGAGTAAAGAAACATTAAAAAAAAAGTAAAAGAAATAAAAAACCAAATTGATAACCTTCTTTAAGTCGGTTGAAAATGAATAAGTAGAACTTGCATGCTTTCGAACCGAAATCGATGACGTCATCATTCGCTATTTACTAGACACTCGAGTTACATAACAAAACGATAAAGAAACTGAATAACACTCGAATGGTATGTCATACAAATTCGTGTATAAGATAAGTTTTTTTGGTGTATCGCACAGTGTATTATTTTACCCGATTTGCGGACATCCTCGTTTTATATGCTAATAAGAAAGGTATCAATCAAACAAGTCTCTGAATAAAACTCCGATGACGTTATCTATCATAGTTGTCGAGATATTTTGAAAATTGAGAAAAATCCATAAAAACCATAGAAACACTTTATCTCTATATTTAATCATTTTTGCCATTGGATGTTTTTTGGTTATGATTCAAGATTATATAAGGCACCAGCTTACATTAAAAAAGTTAAAAAATCTCGTCTATTTTGGGCAAGAATATTTTTTTTCTATTATTTGGATTTTATTTTTTTTCTGACACACAATGCAATATTAGCATTTTCTTTTAGTGACAAATTATTAGTTGTTGTAATTATTACTTGGGAAAAAAAAATTAGCTGCTTTGAACATAGGACTTCAGAGATATTAAATTTTAAAATTTTATGTTAGGGTTGTCACTCAAGTCTTTGGTTTAGTTCAGCGACGGTCATCCTATTTTTTAAGGTTTTGTGGATGTAAAATTCAAAGAAAAAAAATATTAAAACTCCAAATACTATCTCTCTCTCTCTTATATCTTCTTTTTATCGCGTAATATTAAAACTTACCATTACGTTATGTACCTATTTCTTGGTGAAAAAGGGGTAGACAGTGACAGGCTTGATGCGGTGACCTCATTGCATCTGTGTCCAGGAAGTGAAACTATGAGGAATGTCACTTCTGACTTCACTTTAATTTTTTTCCGTCCGACTTCTTACCAATTGTAATAAAAAAAATACACATAGGTACATGGGAACTTGTTAAACTATATGATTTTGACATAATATTTTAATTGGGGTGTTTGAGGGTGTGCGTTAATTACGTTACATGTTGTATTTGGCATGTGTTTCATTTTGGTGCTTGGTACAATAAAGCTTATTCTATTCTATCATGTACAATAATATGATTTGAATTAAAAAAAAAACTGAATTTTGTAAATTGTTATCTCGGGGAGTTATTTTTTTCCACAAATGTTTATATTAAGTACTGTGAGATATTTCGATAACATACCTAAATAACATAGTCAAGTATCCTATTTAACAATATCGTATAGAAATGTATTAAGTAAACATGTTTTTTGTGACAACCCTATTTCCATAGAAACTAATAAAAAACTTAGAAACTTTATATCTCCGAAGTCCTGTAGCTAAAATGTTCCATTTTTTCTCAATAGAAAGTTACATAACTAGAGTTTATTTCGTTGCTAAAAAAAAATGCTAATATCGTTCAGAAAATTTTATAAAATTTATTTTCCAAAATTTACAAAATATTTTTTAACTCGCTTTCCAGTAAAAATAAAGACTTGTAATTTACACACAATATGGTAAAAATAATTATCAATCCATTGTTAATTTAAAATAGAGTGAGCGCTTGATATTTTGGGAAATATCTACAAAAAACGTTTTTGACAAAGTTCATTGACCTTTCAAAAAAATTATTCTATCTTCAAAATTAAGAAACATATTTAAACGGGTGTTTCATATTACACTGTATAATGATGATATCCATCGAAATCGACTATAAAAAAAGGATGTCCGCTTTTGAAGTGAAATAATACACTGTGTATCGGTGGCAACGGAACTAATCGCCAGTTTTATTACGCCCAAAAGTATATGATCCACTGCAGTAAATCTATGTTATTTATCAGGATGAATTCTAGATAGATATTCTGTATAAAACGAAATACAGTTAAAATTGGATAAAAAAAATCACGAAGTGGCCTCTAAAAATTACTTTTATCGATTAAAAACCGGATTAATATATGCATTATGCAATAATTCTATTAGTTTGTCAGATTACTCCACAAACAACGTTTTATCGTTATAGTATTATAATATAATCAGTACATATTAGTGAATCGCTAAAATGCTACACAGTATGCAGTCCGAGACTGACCACCATTTAAGTGCAGCAGTACTCATAAGTCCCTTGTAATCGTTTCACTATTCATTTCTCAGTGGGTAACTCGAGCGCTTTCGTAATCTACAGTTTCATAATATTATCGTCTTGTTATTAGTAAAGTGTTTTTTTCTGTAATGTTTGGGCGTCTAATGTTTATAAACACTCGTTAAAAACTTATCTTTCACGGCTTCAGTCTTATGTTAAATTCTCAGGAACAGAATATTCTTTAGAATATAAAACATTTCTGTAAGACATTCCTTGTACGTACTGCTAAGGAGTGGAACTCCTTGCCAGATTGTGTGATTTCATATCTACAACCTGAAGATCTTTAAGCTAAGAGCGAATGTCTCTCGATACTTCTAGGCAAGCGCGCTTCATCGTCGACCACATCGCATCATCGTTTTCCGTCAGGCGAGCATTACAACGGTCATTCGCGAGCATTACAACAAGAAAAAAATATACACACAATTTAACCTTATTTTTCTTTATAAGCGTTTAGAAAGACGAATTACGATCGAAGGTATGTAATTTATATAAGTTTCCAAGCAGAAGCGTGGTGGAACATGCCACGGTAACGTAATGATATGGCTGCAATAGCACTCGCCTCAATTTGTTGCAATCTGTCACGATTCGCTTCACTAAACAACTACGCACTAATACTCCAAATTACACTATTTATTCTCAATTTACTAGAACACAGAGTAAATTGAGAATGAGCTGTGAAATCTGCGAAGGTTGAAGCTAAACTGATGTAATAGGAGGAATTTACATTCGACATGATAATTTTATTTATTGACGTGTACGGTTTTTTTTCATCAACTGGGATAGAGATTAAAACTATACAATGACCCTGACAAGTTATCAATAAGTCTTAAACCAGGCGCAGCTTGTTTCTTGGTGCTCCAAATATAACACAGAATTCACGATATTGACATATTTTGGTGCTACGTGGCAATTTGAAATAGACAAAAGACAAAAAACAACTAATGTCGCGGGAGAGCATGTGTAGTTAGGTACGAGTATATTATCTTGGGACACAAAGTAAACTTTCTCTTTTCTCCTAAGTCCGGTCCAACACCCTAATTTTAATATACTTTACCCTCAGATTAGTCACTTATGGAATTTTGAAAATTTTGCTCACAGCACTGTACACTTTTTGAATTTTAAACTTTTGTGCGTTCTTAATTATTGATTTGTTAGCAGCACTTTATTATTGAATCCGCCTCGCGGTTTGATAGCCGTCATGACTTCTCTGACTTAATAAACAATCTTTTCTTTTCTTCCTATTAAATTCGAATACCTATTCTAAATATATAAAGAATAAAAAACATCATTATCAGTTTGCAACTTAATAAGAGCAATTAATTCATACAATCAACTTCAATATGACGCTATTATGTATTTTCAGTGTGTAAATATTTACTTATAATCGAGTAAGGTGAAAAGTTAAAAGAAGCGTATTTTTTTAAATAAGCGGCTGAAGTTACGTTGACGGCCTTGGAGTACCATCAGAGTAGCAGGTGATATCCGACTGTACAATTCTGAATCCTAAAATGTCAGCAAAAAATGAAAAAAATGTACATAATGAAGCGAGTGGGTCCCACGATGCTTCCCTGAGGCACCCCACAAGCTAAGGCAACTCCCACTGTTAGCTTTTAACGTACATATACATCGATGTTTTTGACAATGTGATGTCGACCAGACAAGTATTCGCTGATTATATTACTATGGTATGGGCAGACCTCTAACAGCAATAGTTTCGCTTTTTTTTTAACAGTGTGGAAACTAAACCTGTATCAATGGTATTGGTGAGGTCCTGAAAGATATAGCTGATTGACATCTCCTGTCAGGTACTAGCAGTCAGCATATTCACCATTTCCGAAGTAGACTTCTCTCGACTAAAGTTGTACTCCTACTCCAAGGGAAGAGAATTCTTCTCCAGAAACTAGAGGCTTTTCGAAGATTTTTGATACAGAGTGGACATACAAAAACAAAGCAACGAAATTATCCTAACTATCCTATAACTATCACAAAAGTAGCAGCAAAAATAGGCACCATCCTTGTTGCTTCCTTTTTTGACCGGCGTGATGACAGCTGTATTTCAGTCAGCATATTCGAACGAACTGGTTTATGGGTTCAAAAATGTACACTGTGTGTGTATGTGTACTTTGTGTAAGGAGCAGAGAGTAAAAATTATCGAGACCTTGAGCGCTATTATCTGTGAAATTGTCAATATTGACATAATGTTTTTTTAAGAGAGTTAGCCCCCTTTCTCTGTTGCCGAGTTGTCTACTTACATAATATACCATCGATAAAAAACCATCTTAATCATTCAATTATTCGAATAGGTACTTAACTTGTTCGTACCAACTTATAAATTGACTGCGTTCCTTACCACGACTACAAAGGGTCTCTTTGAAGTTTTGCCATAAAGATGTAGTTGTAGGTAAGTAGATACACTTGGTTCTTTCTTCTCTCACTGCTACAAACCAAACAGTCTGTGATCAGCTAAAGTTTTACTTAAAACCAAAAGATGTATGTACCTTGGTACTACTGTACATTGATAACAGCTCGGATCTGGGTATTGGGCATTTAGGACTAAGGCAATGGAAGAACACATAATCATTATGATCGATCGAAGTGTTGAACTATAAATAGGGAAATTCAATTATTGATTAAGAATTCAGGATCCTTAAGAGTTTTATTTTCATTTTCGCAGGAAATAACGACCAATATTGCAGTTAGGATAGGTCCTGTACCTACCTACGTAGGTAGTAGAGCCCTGTGGACCCTAGCCCCTTACGTGAGGCGCGGGTAAGGCGGCCATTGTATGCCTTACGTAATCTGTGCAGTTTACACCTCGTACAGGTGAACACAAAGTAGATTCAGTAATAACGGGAAATGAATTGATTATAGATAAGAAAATGCTTAAAAAAAAGTTGAGACGGTAAAACTAAGACAGGGTTTTAGAAAGAAAGATTTTAGGTAAGAATCAATCATTGAATTGAAATAATTCGACGAAGTTTCAAAAATATGACAGTATAGATTTAAAGAAAAAACCGTTATAATTTTAATTTTGAAAAACATTTAAGCACCGCTACCCAAACGACTCAATAACCCTACAGTTCCTAAAAAATAAATATTAATAAAAATATAGTACAAATAAAATATCAATAACAAGCTCGTTTGTATGAAATTATATCGTAGAGTATTACAAGAGTTCGGCGGGTACGTTATAACGTTAATAAATAAGCTATAAAGCGCATTGTTCTCCGTCGGCCGGCGTGGTTAATGCGCGATTGTCTCAGCCACAGCCCCACACCAACCACGATTTATAATCCCACCAGCAGCATTGTTCAGCTTTTATCTTTTCTATAGCTCATATTTATAGCTGTCGTTAAAGCTGCATTTTTCACGAAAATTAAATGTTTAGTTCAGATTAGCAAGGCTGGTGCGGAACGGAACAGATTCTGATACCGCGCCAGCGTGAAGATATCGCCTCGCCTTCAAATTATTACTCTCAGCTGAATATAAAACATGCTACTTGATAGCTTTACGCTTTTTATGTTTTTACTTTTTTTATGGATTATTGTGTCACTAGATTTCATTGTGGCTTTGCCTGTTACTAGATATATTTTCAGGTGTTAATAAATTTCATCTTTTAGAATAAATTAAAATGATGCTATTGATCTGAAATGTGAAATTATGAAAAACATATAAAACGCAGTGCACTGCCGCCCACCCAGCACATATCTAGAGGGTCTATAGAAATTCATTCGTTACGAAGGAAGAACAGTTTTAGACTGATTTAGTTATCCTACCAATACCTAAGTGAAAAAGTTAGCAAAGTCTTTGAAATATATAGAATGCAAATTTATAGAGACCACATCGTTTAGATCAAATTTGATTCACAAAAGTCTGTTAGACCATGGTCTATCTAGAGTTTTATAAAGTTCCAAATGTAATCTGTGCAGTGTGTGACGCTTCTGCGCCAGAGTTTCGACTAACACGAGCTCTACAAAGCGTTAAGTGGTGAAGAGGGAGGTCACGACCCTCAGCATTGAGGAATACGACGCAAGGAGGAGAACGAAGAGTTGAGTGGTCGTGTCCCAATATGACTAGGATTAAAATGATCATCTTACGATGTCTGTTTTTTCCTAGGTAGAAATCATTTGAATTTTATAAAAATCTTATCTCTGTGTAGTTCTCAAAACATTTATTTTAAGTAAACCATTTACAGTCACACAAAAGATGACGCTATTTACGTACAAAAAAAAGTTGATCCCTATGGAGAAGAACATGCAAGAAACTCTATGGCCATTATTTTAAATCAGAACTTAAATAATTGCAAAATTATGGTAACATCGTCATCTCACTTCCAAATCCTAGAAAAATAATAACAACTACTAGACATACAGTTATTTCCAATTTTTGTATGTATCTGCGACCAACCCATAGCTCAGAAGTTACGTGGCTTTCAATAGTTGCGCGCTAAGTAAAGGAGGCCGAGGGCAACGAGATGTGCATATCGATATTAAATCAATTTGTATCGATACTTTATGATGTGACACACGTTCTGATTGTCATGCTAATCTGCCAGTGAAGTAATCCTAACTCTGTAATAACTAGGAGCCGGTCTAGTGCCAGTTTTGTTATTATGTCGAATAATGAACCGGTATTATTCTTGAAGTGGACCACCGGAGGCGAAAACTGTTTTTAAAGTTTTCTTTTGGAAGTGTTTTGGAAGGATGCTGTTAATTCATGAATCCCCGACCGGTCCTATGAGACCGCGCTGTTATTGTTTTACTATTGTGTCTCGTTTTGCGGGTATGTGATAGGTTAAAACGGATAATAATGCAATTTCTGGGTGTTCGCTGAAGGTCCAATGAAGCAAAGCATGGTAAAAATGTTTCCGTCTTACTAAATGAAGTATCGACTCCAAAGGTTTCAGTAGGCAAGCAGTTAACAGTAGCTTGACAGTGGATGCTGGCGCCTAACGTTAATAAATTATAACTTTGCTATCATGAATTTCAGATAGGGACAAAAGGTAACATTTAACATCACAATTAGGATTGAAAGAATGACGCTTAAGTCAGCTGTTAACTTCTCATGCGTCCTGCAACTTCCAAGTTACGTTTTGGCTACTGTTTCTAACCACAAGTTGCTCGAAAAGTCGCACAACGTAACCGTGTACGTTGTAAACAATTCCTCAATTTCTAGAACTCATAAGCTGCTGAGTTAAGTGCAGACTCCCCGAGAGCAACAATGACAGCTCTGTGACAACATCCGCCTACCTGCGCGCTATTCCCGGCCTGTCACAGACAAGACGGCGCGGATTGTTCTAATCAGTGGGTCGCGCGCCGCCGACCGTGGCGGACGCTATTCATAGAGCACCTGGCTTTTATGTGCTCGTGCTACACCATGGACGTAGGGCAGAAGTTTTACTGAACTGATCATCACAAACTTTTTTGGTTCTTCAAGCCTTAACAGCAATAAAGTTCGCTTCCAAAGTATTTAGCTTAGCTTTCCTACCCTCCTCATCATTTCACCCGTCCACTGTTAGACAAGGCATCCCCTAAGTGTCGCCATAACGAATGGTCCTGTGCGCCTCGCATCCATCGGAATCACACGTCTCTCGCCAGGTCCTCGATACATGTTATGAGAGGCCTTCAAACGCGGCGTTTTTCCTTCCTATGTTGTGAATTACAAATAGTATTACAAAGCATCGTTGAAAAAGTTGAACACAATATTTCAAACAATATGGGAACACCCATAAAAAACATCCGAAATGAGCATCTATGAAATTTTTGATACATAACACCTTAAATTGGAAGGCTGCTAATACGAGATACTTTCTGACAGCAAAATCTGTATTTAATCGGATATCGCTGCTGACTAGATTTCCTAGAAATTGTGTGAAGGTAAACCATCGTATAAAACACCAATGAACATAGGTATTGTCGAGCGCTCTTTCTTTTTCGCGCAGTTTGGCTTGACGACTACTTGAAATTAATGACGATAATGAATGATTCTTCTGTATCTCATTACTCTGTGATCGCATCTAAATGCGTGGTTGAAAGCTTGTCTGTTGTGTGAGGACATGATTGTAATGAGGAGGAGGGCCGCCGGAGTGACACTAGTGTGAGGAGGTACTTGTGAGTATGTAGGTAGCTTGTTTACAGTGTAGCCGCATTGTCTTGTGAGGAAGTTATTTAGAGGTGACTGTGAGTTATGAGTTATTGTAGTTGCGGCGTTGTTTTGTTGCTCGGGTATATTTAATACAGTAGAATATTGATTTATGATAATGGTCAGAGGTGTACGAAGATATCCAGACTGTAACACTACTCTTTTTAGCCATGTTGCAATCTGATTGTGGATACTAGCAGCACTTTACTTGTCACATTGCAGATGAACCGAAAAAACAACCTAAGTAGTTCTTAGCAAAAGATTACGTGTAGTTTAGGAACTATTTCAAAGGCAATCGTTTCCTCCTATTACCTGCCGAACATTATACACGTAATCTGAAACCGCAAATGTCAATCGCCTTCATCATCTCTGTCTGTCCTTGTCCCGTGTGGCTGAGGTCGACGCTGCAACGTTTTCTTTTTTCATCTCTCTTGACTACACTGAAAGAACGAAAATGGTTATTTCAATTGATGTAAGGTTCATCGCGATTTGTTAAACACAACAAATCTATTACATTTGTTAAACCGTCCTCATCCCCCTAACGACTCTGTCTTCAAAGCAGCACCCCGCCCTCCACTAAACCCCTCTGACGACGGTGGGTACAGGCGGGGTGCGCGCGCGCAGTATCTTGCGCACTATTAATAAGCGCGGGCGCTTCCCATGCGCCTGCGCCTCAGATCTCAGCGGCGGCCGCCACGCTCCGCCGCCGACGGTAATCGGGCCGCCTACCTTACCCCTTACTATACCCATCGTCTTCATAAAATGAAGCTTAAGATTTGTCGGATAGAGTTCCTTTTCCCTTGAATAAAAATTGAAGAGAACGAAAGATTTTGATTCTGAGTTTTATTAGCGTAAAGATATGGTTGGTTTTGGAGTGGAGGGTGGTTTGAAGGGCGGTAAAACAACGGAAGCAGTGTCGATGGTATCTGTGCCTTTAATTAGATATTTAATTAAACCAGCGGTTGCCTAAAGCGATAATTGGATCATCAATTTGTGTTCAGCGGTGATGCGTCTTTGTTAATGTTTAAATGGGCGAGCTATGTGCTGTGAGGAATGACAACAGGAAAACTGAAGAATAACCATTTGTCTTACTTTTATTTTGATTCAGATTTAAACGATAGACTCATCATAATTGTAGCTGTACAACTAATTACTTTCTAATGATAGAGCTGAGGAATCAAACTCATATTTTTTTTAAGAGTCTCTCTATCACTTAATAGTTGGCTGGAAGAAAACTCAACTTTGAGTAAAGCTCGCCTATATGAACACACACATGAACTAAAGAATTAGAGTTTCTTGCATGCTCTTTACCACAAAAGGCTACGATTTGGAATGTATAACAAATTATGCACTACTCGACTAGACTAACCTACTTCGAAACAGATAAATCGTGCCCAATGGTTTAATTAAAATAAAAGGTCTTTAGGTATGATATGGAACGGATGAAGGAAGACAGATAAATCGAACCTTCTAAGCACCCTCACCGTTTAAGATAATTTTTCAGGTGGAAAAACTTCTAATGACTTTTTCTCTGTGTGGTGTGACTATGGTGAAGCGGGATGTTAGACTTTTACTGACTAAACCCACACCAGTCTCCTTCGGAAATTTCCCGCGGCCCTGCTAGACATAAGCTCTGCTGCGCCCTTACGATTAGCTGATATCTGTTTGATACGTGGAACACTTCGTATCGTCACCTACTCAGGCTCGGTCAGAAGAGTTACCGAACACAGTATAGCGAGCTACCATTGCATTGCATTGCATAGCCCACAAGCCCGTTTCGATGCCAATATTTATAGGTATCTTTCTACTGAATCAGTCTTAGTTAAATGTTCTTTCCAATGCTTAAGCGAGTTTAAAGAATAGGAAAAGATATTTACATAATCTAATTGGCTGAAAGCACATCGAGGTACCTTCAGCGCCACTATCAGATATCAGTCCAGATCATTTCTCACAACAAACCGTCAGTCACACGTCAAACTCGTCTGCACACACAGAGGTCGCACACACACACATGAGCTGTATCTGTCACAATGTGTGGATGTCACAGTCACAGCCCTCCGCGTATCAGTATCAAAGGCGCCGCCCTGCGCAACACGGACGGCGCATGAGTGTGTGTTCTTGTCACAGGGCTACCAGGAGGAAACTCTTCATGTTCAAACTGTTTAATATTACACTAAGTACTATTATAAGTAGTTACAGTGAAAAGGGGTGAATAAAAACGAAGGGATGCATAGAGACAAAAATTTGAAGGCGATTTTTGCGTAGTCTAAAAGTTTGCGAAATTTAAATTTTCTTACGTTTTTTGCAATTTGCAAGCCAGTGGTAGGTTGTATGAAGTTAAAAATACTTAAGCGGCTGTAAAACGTAACTAGTTACATATTTATAACCATAAAAATCATCAATACAAGCCTCGAGACTCACTTAGTTGCAGGAACGTTTTTGACCTCGAAAAAATCGTTCCTACACTTAGGTGAGCTTGGAGGCTTGTATTGATGATTTTTATGGTTATAAATATGTAACTAGTTACGTTTTACAGCCGCTTAAGTATTTTTAACTTCATACAACCTACCACTGGCTTGCAAATTGCAAAAAACGTAAGAAAATTTGAATTTCGCGGGCTAAGCTGAAACATCCCCCTTAAATGTAATAAAAGTTAACGCTTTGACAGAAATCAATAATTTAAATTTATACTAAAATGAAAATCTTAATCAAAGTTGTGTTTTTATTGACCCTTTCGTTCCTATTCACCTTGTTTGACAGTAGTTAATGTAAGAATGTAAGTATACCCATTCTGAGTACAGATCATTAAAGTAAAATACATGCACACGAACTATAGACATGATGATTTTCTTAACTGGTTTAGCAAAGCAAATCTTCACAGATGATGATGATTCCTGTAAAGAATCGCTGATCTGCACAGCATAGATATTAATCTTCATTGTGTCTGGTCTTGTACACGAGAAGACTTCATGGTTGCTTCAGCGTATGCACCTAAAACTGTTTTAAAATAGTTAACCATCACAAAACCCGCTAGATTGAGGAATTTAATATTTAACATACAAACACTAAATTCTAAAATGAAAAACCAGAATATCGTTCGGTACCAATTCATGATAATCTAATCAAGTAGTATGTTCTATTTGTGTTATGTAGGTATAGATGAGTTAAATATTTTTATTTTATTGTTGTTTTTCCTGTGTGCGTTACTAATAAATGATTTTCAACCTTTTTACATTTCTTCAAATTATCTTGAATAAAATCAGCTGTACCTCGCAGCCCTGTAAGCCGATCTCTGTGACAGTCGTCATGTGATGTTCATTAACCGAGCTCCTGTAACTGTACGTATTGTGTTTCAGCTGAAAAACTCACTGTCGCGACTCGTACAGACCTTTTTGTTAAATGCTTTAGATTCCTGCAAGCACCTTGTGTAGTCCGACTGTTGAGTTTTGATGAATTCGACTCTCTTAAGGACCAATTTTCTTTAAAGCTTGCGGAAAACATTGACAAATGTGAAAATGACTAAAACCTAGCTTGTTTTACTAAACTTAGATGATTCGGCACCGGAATCTGTGTTTCCTGATAGCTACAACTTAGCTGTCTTTAAGTCAAGAGTGAATAGATTACGTCTGGGCAAGTGTGCTTCATCGTCGTTCACATCATCGCTTACCATCAGGAGCATCAAATGAGATACTGATCAAACGCGAGCCTATACATAATAAAATATAAAACAAAACTATTATAGTGACCATCAAGTTGAAGGATACTACGGACCAATTTCACAATCGTAAGAACTTTTATCTGAGCAGCTGTTTTATTTAAATTGTTTTTGGGTGGCTTACAGCTTACTATTATTACTACTATTAGAAATAACAGCGTAATTATACCAGAGCGAGCCATTTACAAGCCTCCACATGTAACATGAAAACATTGTTGAAGCAGTTACAGAAATAATAATTGATTAACATCAAATTATAAAAACAGAACTACAAAATTATAAAACAGTGCTTTTGGACAACGCGCTGTTTATGGATGCCAAGCTGCTTGTATATAGGTCGATTGAAGTATGCTCTTTGATCAAATTGTTAAATGATCTTGCTGCGCGAATTAGGTAAGAGTTGCTTCGGTAGACTGTGCGTGAGTGAGGAGTACGAAGGAGATCTCTCAAACAGCAGTGTCGGGGGGAACGTTGAGATATAACCTAGACAACAATTCAGGGCAATCTATCTTAGATCGTGCCATTTTGACCAAAAAGCGAATATCGGTTATATTCCTACGTGTTACAAGTGGTAACGAGTGGAATTGAGTGCATCGGTCATTTTAACTCATATAAGGGATTTTGAACTTGTACCCCAAGTACCTCGTGAACCTTCGCTGTATTCGTTCCAATCTGTCGGAGTGAACTGCAAAATTGGGGTTCCAGATTTGACTATCATATTCAAGGTGACTACGGACGTAAGTACAATACAAAATTTTGAGGGTCTTCATTTTGTTAAAGGAACTGGCATTACGGATGATGAATCCCAGGGATTTAGCAGCTTTTTTAGCGATATATGGTCGACATGACACTCATAGGAGAGCTTACTGTCAATGAGAATACCCAGATCTCTAGTAATATTGGTTCGTGACAACGGCTGGTTCGCAACCGAGTAGCTAAAGATGACTGGTAGATTCTTACGGGTAAAAGTGCTAACTACACATTTCGATATGTTAAGATCTAGTTTGTTAACTTTACAATAGTTCTCTAACCTAAACAAATCGTCCTGCAAAAGTCTTGTTTCGGTTGCACACGTAACTGACTTGAATATTTTCATGTCATTTGCAAACAAAAGGTATTCGGAGAGATTTTGCATCAAAAGAAATTACGGAGCTGTCTGCCACATTCTTCTTTCTTCTAAAAATTAAAGTCATCTGACAATTAAGAGACCAAATAAAACTCAGGGAAATATCGGGAGTTACGCCACAACTGGCGCCATCGCGCCATAGCTATATTTGGTTATCGAAAAACTCAAAATAAAATATTAATGCAGGATGACCGTGAAAAAACAGTTAACGAAGCTTTCATGTGCACAAACACGGGCTACTTGCTTATACCAATGTTGATCGTCGGTATTTGCCGAGCGGCGCCCGCGCACCGCGCTGCGGCAGTCGGGCGCGCTCGGGGGCGCTCGGGCGCACTCGGGCGCACTCGGGTGCGTGCAGTCGCCCTCGGCTGCCCTCGGCCGCGCGCCACCGCGCCTCTGCGCCCGCGCACTATCTGCTACGCTCTCAATTCGCTAATATTTACTAATGACATGTATTTTTTGTTATTTCATTTTTATCAGTTAGTTACTCGTTAATTGTATGTTAAAGTCCTGTGAGTTTTGGTTGTAGTTTTTATTTATGATTTTCTATGAAGAGCGCTGAAACGTCCTGAAAACGCTCGAAAGTTAATGAAGTGTAAATAATCTGTTGAGCTATTTCAATAAAACATTTACGTTAGCGACAATCATTAAGTCCGCCTCTCCGTGGAATCATGACGTAGTTCGGTCGCGGAAGCGTCAGGCACTATTAGGAATTTCCTGAAAATCCTCATCGTTAGCAATAACATTATTATTGTGTACCAAATCGTTTTGTATCTTCTTCGTAGCGTGTTTTATTGTTCAGTAGAGTGTTTTAGTTTTACTTGAAAACCTTTTGTTATTGTCCTGGTAGTCGTGCAAAATCGATGCAGTTGCCAAAGAAAATGAAATAAATTGGATCCAACCTGGTTTTTCCTAATAATTGCCTTAGGAGTTTGACTGCGATCACACCTGACTATTAACAGTGGTGCGTTCGTTGATGGTGAGGTGCACTAGTTTATTAAAGAGCCAGCGTAAGTGTGAAGTTAACAAAGAAATACAGGTTTTCCAGTTGACCTTACTTCTGCTAAGCAATAGATAACATTGAGCGGTATTCTTTTTACTCCTTAAGAAGCCGCAAGACACAGCACTCGCCGTGACCCCGCTCACCCGGACTGGTGGCTGCGCTGGCGGCGCGGCCCGCATCGCCTGCGCAGATTTACGACGCGTCACTTCAAACGCACAGACTGACGGACGCACAGACGCGCTTATGTAGAGATAGAAAGAGGGGTGCAGTGGTTTACTCAACGGAGTAAGTTACTGCGACCCATGTATGCGATGCGTTTTTTTAAATGAAATTGTAAAATATTTGATGAGACTGTTGGTGAGAAAAAACCTGAAGCTCGGTTTTGAAAACCCTTACCTACCGTGACATTATGCATTTATGCTTCTGCCTCTGAATAAGGTTGACGCTGCTAGCACCATCAAGCCAACATCAAGGCACTGCCGGAATATTCCTTACTACCTTCTGCCAGCGGTTTCGTCCGCGTGAATATTGTGTGTATTGTGTAGCGGGCGCGAAGTCGAAGTCGAACCCAGATAAAAGTTACCTTGTCCGTGCTTAGGGTTCGAGCAACGCGTAGCTCCGTACCAATTTCATCATAATCGGTTCAGTTGTTTTATCGTGCAAGCTTAACCGACATACAGACTAACAACAGATAAATATTAGTAAGTATGCATTTCTTACATCTTGCCACATTTTATGAAAAGCGTCTTGTTTTATTACATTGGCAATTTTCTATCTCTTTTTTTTAACTTACTCCAAAAAATGTCGTTGTAAAGGGCAACACATGTTAAGATGGAGGAGACCAGATGAGCAGGATGATATAACAACACAAATTACCAAACAAATTACCTACTCGATTATCAAAACAAACTTATAAACAAAGCTACTAGCGCACTAGATCGGGCGGGCCGCAGCCGCGCGGAACCGCGCCCGCTCGAGCGTCGCTTCGGGGAAGCGCGCTTTCAAGTCGCGTGGACGCGCGTCCTACGCGGAACGTCATTCGTACGCTGACGGACGCCGCTGATTTATGATACGACGCTGAAACCTTGCCAAAATGTAATTGGGTACGGAACGTTCACTCGCGTTTTTCCAGATAAGTGTAACTGTGCGGAGAGTAATGTTGTAGTCGAGGAAGACATTACTAACCTATTCTGTTCCACAGATCTGTTGTTACATACATATACCTAGAGGTTGTGTACGTTATTGATTCAGTTTCAAGCAATTTACAATAATCGATTTATGGAAGTCATTAGCATGAGCTGTTAAGACCTAGCGTACCGCTAAGTATGGCTGAGAAACAGGTGAATACCAACATAGGGTTTTATCACTTGTAAATTAATCAACGAACTGCACAGCCTTCTAATTACTGCAGTTTCACAGACACGGTAGGCAACGATCTTGTTCAATACTTTTTTTTTAATCTTTATTTATTTAGAGGCTTGATGACAAGCAATATCTACCTCTCTCTATCCATGTTGCAAAAATCTTGTTAGTAACACGTAATTTCGAATCTCAACCAGCAGTATCTAGCCACTTGAATAAAAATTAATGCTCCAATCATAAATTAGATGCACAGCCAACTATGATGAGCACAATGAGCCCAGCACGTCCAATTAGGCCGCTAAGTAGGTGCAGCGGCGGCCGCGGCGCGGCGCGGTCCGCTGGCAGTCGCCGCGACTCGCCGCGACTGGCTGCGAACCATTTGCGCTTGCGCAGACGCAGTTACACCTTGTTACCGCCACATGTAGCGTACCTGGTGGCGGATGGCTCATTGCGATCCAAAGTTATTGCGATGCGTGTGATTGTCGAGTCGTGACGCGTGTGCCGCCGAGAGGTTTGTGGGCTTCGAGATGACGGAGATTAAAGCTGCCGCACACGGGACGGTCATCCCACGCGGTTTGACAATGCCTTTAAAAATTTTCAATGATTGCTTTGAAAAATAAGTGTTATACTCTGACTTAGCGATTGTCGTAGGGTTTGGATAATTTAAATCGAAATAACTTAATGTCCTAAGCAATTATTTATATTCTGGCACCCCAACTAACGTATTAATTTGATATATTTACTCATAGTTTACACGAGGTTAATCTATTTCTGGAAGCTTCCAGCGCTCTTCGAAACCCATTTCACAGTAATTATAAATAATAATGAGAACGTCAGGCGAGGTTACGTGAAAACTTTGTCGAGAAAATTCTTTGAAAAATCAACAAAATTATTCATAACATTACGGAGGTATTTATAACTATTTAATTTCTGTTTTACACATCAAAGATTTATTTAATTCGTTACGCTAGACTTGAATTAAAAATACGTTTCGTTCCGCGCCGGGCACGCCTCACTTGTCACACTAAAACATTTTAGTTCTGCGCCTGTTCTCGGCGGGTATTTTTTCATTTTCAGCGTCGGTTCTAAAGATATTACGAGACAAACCGTGACAGACGGCCGGAGTTATTCGTAATGTGCGTCGCAATTAATCAGCATAAGCGTTTTATTAGCTCGCATGCGCGTGCGCTGTTCCGCCAGATCCGTCGCGACTGACAGCCGGGACACAACAAGATGGCGCTGCTCGTTTTGGCGGGAACGCTTTGATCCGCGCCGCGGCCTGCCTGATTCATTGCGGGCTAACTGTCCTACCTCGTTACTAATTATTTGGGCAGACAGACAGACATTACAGACAGAAACTTGGTGCCTAACGATGCATGGTCTGTGTACTGAACCCAATATAGAGACAGCTACCTACACCGAATAATATAGATAACAAAAGTGGAAAACAAAGAAATAGAGAAATTATTAAGAATTCATTGTAAGTACCGTGTTACCCCAGTTAATGGGTTGTGGAGGTCTGGTAGGCAGCCGCTCCTCGTAAAATACTGGTATTCAGCTAAATCCGGCTTGACTGGAAGCCGACCCCAATATAGTTGGGAAAAGGCTAGGCAGATGATGATGATGATGATTAAGAATTCATTGTCTCGCGTAGTTCTGCATTGATCAGACATATTCCACGAGTTAGATTAGATCGTGATACAAATCAGCAAGAACTTTAAGTAAGAGTTGCTTTGTAACACACCCGAACTTACCTCATCCAGTAAGTAGTAGTAGATTATAGCAGTAAAAACTAAACTCATATTTGCAATATTCTAAGATTCCTATTTGTTATACTTTTAAGCTAGCTGTTTTTCTTTTGTACGTATTTCCACTGATTTTCTCAAAATATGACGTCATTATCTAAGCAGGCAAGCCACTCCAGCCGGAAGCATGTCCATGTGTCTTGTGGGTCCTTTGTTTGGGTGCACAAATAGCAGCAGTGGAGGGTAGCCCGAGAGACGAGCGACGAGAGAGACGCGGCTGAGCATCAATTACGGCAAGCGAGCGTGGCGGCGCGACGCAAAAATGTGCGATCGAACACAAACACTGAGACACGGCGTACTTGCGCACACGCAAGTGGAAGACAACAGGGACTTGTGTTTATGAGGGAATGATGTCAAATTGTTTTAAGATTAGAAAATGATGATACTGTCTTGTAATCAGGTTTGAGAGTGTATAATTTAGGAAATTGACTGAACAAATACGTACCCAATGAGAGTGTGTACTATTCGTGAAAAAATATCTGTCTACATAATTATACACAAATATCTGCCTACATTACAAACGGCCATGTCTTTTGATGGCGTTAATTTAGAAGTTTTAATTTTTCCACAGCATCTGTATTCCGAACTTGACTATTTGATAATTAGACGAAGTACAAGAGCATGTAAAAACCAGAGAACAAAGCCACACGCCTGTAATCTCTTTTGGGGATGGGGAGCTTTTTCATTGAAGCGTGTAGCTCATGCTACGCTCGTAGCCACGCGGCTACGCGCTACGCTTCACTGATCTCCTACGAGCTACGCGGTGTCTTTGTGCAACAGTGTGCATCTACGCCGTAGTCCGCTACGCATGGCTGACATCGCTACGATACAACTCAAGCGGAAATTTTCAGCCACCTCTGCAGTTTAAAATTCAACTTTCTGCTAAGAAGCAATATTAAACTCTGTATTAGTTCCTTGTCCATTGGGTTGTAAAGATTTCGATAAATCCGAAAACATACCGAACAGCAACCACTCAGTTATTGGGCTTTACTGTATTGTTTACAAAAATGTCTACAAATTATACGCCTTGAAAGCATTTTGACACATTAAACATAATTTGATGTTTAATGTGTCAAAATGCTTTATATTCATAGAATGAAAAGGCGATATAACATGTTAATGGCATTTGTGTGTGCAGTGTCATATGTATATGTTTGTTTCTTCTTCACCCAACGCCCAAAAAACTGAACAGATTTCGATAAAACTTAGTATACGGGTAGAAAATATCTTGAAATAACACACTTTTTTATCCCGGGAGTGTGTTTTGATAATTTTCTACTATAACACGAGCGAAAGCGCTGGCAGCAGTTAGTTTTACCATAAAAAACATTAACTTTCATGCAAAATCAAATCCAAATGAATGTCTAACACGATCAAAGCCCTGCGTTTACCCTAGTCGGTGGATGCGCGTGAGTGTCCCGCGCGCGGCGAGTGCGGCGACCATTTTTCATGGCACGCCTGAACGCTCGGCCGAACGCGACGGATTTAGACGAAACTACAGCTCCGAGCTGCAGGGCTACAGGGCTGCCACTGGAGCCCTGATGCTGGTATGGCTTCGGAATAATAAGTATAATTAGTAAAGATTGCTGAGATGTTGTTTTCAATAGGTATATGAAGTAAAAGTTTCCAATGCTTTCAGACTCGGATAGTTAATATTCAGTAAAT
Organism: Mythimna separata; assembly: GCA_030763345.1. Taxonomy (NCBI): domain Eukaryota; kingdom Metazoa; phylum Arthropoda; class Insecta; order Lepidoptera; family Noctuidae; genus Mythimna; species Mythimna separata. Next base: position 22,092,261 of record CM061169.1, read on the forward strand.
ATTTAACAGGGTATATTATTATGTTTATGAGAATGTTTCTGAACCACCCTAAGGTCGACTGGTAGAAAATGTCTAAGGCATTAAGTCAACCTTTGTAAAGTGTTTCTTACTTGTGTATAAATAAAGATTTAATAAACAAATAATTATTATTTCTTTCTATTTGTATTTCTTTGTGTTTCTTAAAGTTTTATATTAACAAATTACTTACCTATTGCTACTTTAAGTTTAAAGATGCCTTCGGAAGTGTTATATTAACACACTCATTGCAGTAAGATGTGAAGAGTAATAAGTAGGTACCTAGTGGTCATATACGAGTATGGAGGTTTTCAGAATATACCTAAAGGTAATAACATTAATATTATAATAGCTTATTGTACTGTGATCGAATCGTAATAGATTGTAATAGGCCTTCATTACAATCGCCATTACAATCTCTTATATTATTTATATTACAATCGTTTAAAAACCCATCAAATAATAAATAACTTGCCCATGGAGAAAATAATAGAAAAACTATAATGGTAGGAAAAAGGTACATAAAAGAATCTTGGATATTAAATTAAGTTAGTAAGGAAAACATACAACGATCCCAGAAATATGAAATAACGTAAGGGTCATTTACCAAAACTGTAAAACGCCCTTACGACTATGGTCGTGAGGGCGTTTTACCCAAAACGTACAAAATGTCCCTTACATTATTTTTTATTTTTAGTAGTATTGATAAGTAGATTAAGAATAAAATGTACGTAGAGAACTTACTTTACAAAATGATTCCCAAATGTTTACGATACAGTAGGCAGGCAGTTATTGTACTAGGCAATAAAAAAAAACAAAGCGGCATGCTGCGCAACCAGGAATCTATACTTAAGTATTAAACCAGGAGGATGGATGACACGAGATACAGTTTAAAATACATAGATACTCGTAGCTCCTAAAGTTGCATAAATTCACATTTGACCACAATCTCTCCTGATCACGCTTGCCTAGAAGGTCGCAGCTAACTGAAAACACAGATTCCGGCAGGGAATTCCTTCCTAACTTTTGTTTTTCTGACATACATGTTTGACATGACACCTATTATAGTTTTGTACTACTCTGTATCATATGGACTTCACATATTTGCGGAAATATTGTTGAAAACCAAGCAAGAACATTTCATGATTTCAATTTGTTTATTTTAATATTATCATTTTGTGTCACCCCTAACTGTACATTTCAGCTAATTGCTTTTTTCATAATAGCTGATGCGCCGGAGCAGGGAAGGAAGCGCGCGCCGCGGAGCGTGGTGTACTCGCGATCAGTACGGGGTGGGAGGGAGAGGGAGAGGGAGGGTGACGGATACGTTCGGCTATTAGTAACGAGGAGGGCAGAGTGATTTGTTATGATGCGCTGGAAAAGAATGCTACAGTTTGCGCCGACAATGGTGTGACGTAATTAATTACTTCAAACGAAAATCAAAGAGTCCTTCTCTAAATGGTTAGTCGAAGCACTTTACTTGTGTGTGAAAACTTGTATACGGCTGTACAACTAGATATCATGTCCCAAGCAAGGTATAACATAAAAATCATCGACTACCTCTATTAACTTTGGATAGTATTCAGACTCGCTAGAACATGAACTTGACCCTGAATAACACTTCTAGAACAACACCCTGCACGCACCCAGGGTGCGGCAAGTGAGGCAACTTGCCTTAGCCTGCCCACCAGCTAAAAAAATATGTTATATACTGTTCCAAAATCTATCAGTTCCATTAAGCGCATTTCAACAAACATTTTCAAGCTCGCTCATACTCTGCTATTACAGAAAAACGAAACTGCAGTATGAAAATTTCGAAGAAAACCCCTGAAATTGGATATATGAGACCTAAACATTTTAGAGTTTACTTGTTCCGCTATTTCATTTGTTTTTAGCCAAACGAGACGACGTACAGGGTCGAAAAGCCCCTACATGGTTTAAGCGCCCAGAGGCCCCGACAGACTTAGAGAGAGATGTCATAGTTTTGCCCCACTACTGAAAAAATACTGGGTACGTCCATGGATATGGATACCAGTAACTAGGAAACTTAGCTTTCACATCCCCGCTGCATAACACATGTTTAGTGGAAAAGCACCCTTAATACCATTACAATAATTTTGTTTTAGTTTATTATTGTTTTTAATGAGTATAGCGAAGGTAATTGCATAAGAATTACGCGTTCTTGAGTAATCAGCGGGATATAGTGAAACAGCACGTGTTTCTCAGGCTTATCTCGACAACGCTACATTTCACTTTCATTTGATTTTTTGCATATTAATTAAATTCTAAACAGAAACTGGATTATGTTTGTTGATTACAATTTCATTTCATACATACTAAATTACTAAAATCACTGCGTCATATTACCAATCACATACACTATTTTTAATTTTATAATCAGATAGATAATTATAACGGATGTATGTAGTAACCTACCTATGTAGATAGCTTTCTTTGTACCTACCCATAAACATCAGTACGTATATATTTTGTAGTTACCACATTAGTAGTTGTCACCAGCCTGTAGTGAAGCTACCTACCAGTACATTCCCATGGTCGCTAGTACCTGACCGTAGCAGAGCTACTAGTGCCTGGAAGGAATTTGCAATCGCATGAGAATAAGTTCTTATTAAACCGGGCTTACAAAGAGCATAGTGGCCCGCCTACCGAAGTGCAATAATCCCTTAACTTGTGTATACCTAACAAATTGCAAGTTTGTGCCCACTTAGGTGTTATTTAACTAATTGCGAACTGTTAGAGCCAGAAGATCATAATTGTACAGTGTAAGGTAACTTTAATGTCACGTCAGCGTACCGTGACGATAGCACGTGAAAAGTTTACGAAGCCGAACTAACTCGTGAAAATAGATTTATCTAGTCTAGGACATGTAGGTAGATAGATACTTGACCTAGCCAGGTGGGCTACCTGGTTTGCATGTACAACATTTAAACAATATGTGAAAGACAAGACGACTGAAATAGTAGATATATAAACCGATCAAGTGTTAGTCGGAAGCAAAGGACAATCAAAATACATAATAACACGTTTCTACTCTATATACCTATCTATCTATGTACTATTCATTGTTTAATTCCGTTGGTAACCTTCGACTACAAAAGCTAACAAAGTTTAATTGTTATACCTAGTGGTTGAAACTGCAAGTTAGACCAAACTGATGTTAAGCAAACAAAGTAGAACTCTTTGCAAATTCTTCTAAGCTTAGTAGCAGTCTACTACTGCCAAGTCATCCCGACCGCTGTTTTTATTTACAGCTCCTAAAGGAGCCACCGTTTCGGCCATAATTCTGTACACCTACCAACACCTCATCATGAATTAAGAATCAATTAAGAACATGTCACTCTTCTGTACCTTCTTTTAATCTCAGTCCCTCATATTACGTTATGATGTGTAATTTCTGCATTTTCTTGTGTAACGGTGTCGCGTGACAGGCGGGGACGCTGCGTAGGCGCCGCCGCCGGGCGCCCGGCAGGCAGGCCGGCAGGCCGCGCTCGAGCGCGCGTGAAATTAAGCCGCCGCCCGCCTTTCGGCACCTGCCACCGCCGCCCAGGAAGCCCACAGATTTATTATCAGGTACTGTCGTGCTCACTACATTTTTTTCGTGGTCTGTGCCAAAGGAGTGTAGTACGCTACATGAGCTCGACAAATGGATGTGCGATTAACATTTGTGCGACATAACTAGACTGATATTCACGTAGTCACCTTGTTTAGAATGCACGATTATGCGACACAATGAAGCTCGATATTACGCGGGTGTGACAAACGATTGTGTGACAGTAGTTTGACACTACGGTAGAGCCACCGAAAAGTGAGCGAGCGCAATTTACAGTAGTTTGAACAAGATAACCCGACGCAGAGCGAGGATCCTAGTTCTGCTTGGTTATAAAAAAATTAACGACAAATGCCAAAGCGGGAACTCTACTCCGCTTCGCTCCCGCCTTAGTCGTCTTATCTACTTAGTCTGTTCATCTTGGGGTACTCTAAAATAATTATGCCAATTCTTCATATCGAGTTTCAGTGTGTCACAAAAGCGAAACGTGCGTTTGAACTATGGTGAGTCGCAGTATAGTTTTGTCGAACAAGCGTTGATTGCATATCTATTTGACGAGGTCACGTATTCCGTAATTACACTTGTGCCAAAGAGTTCTCATGGAAATATTGAGTTTAAAAAATTTCAGCAATAATTAGGCAATTGCTTTGCTTTCTAATAATCATCATTATCTTCCTGCTCCCTAACACGGGAGTTAAAGTAACATGTTTTTTCTTTCACTCTATTATGTTACCCGTTACACTATCCCTAATTCCATTTTCTTTCTTATAATTCCTCACCACACACAATAAAGTATATAAGAAAAAAATAATCCATTCATCTTTACCACTGCTACTCCACCCATCCAGTTCAAATAACTTTGATTGCAATAATTATGTATTTTCACATTTTATGTTAGTTTCGTATTCATTCAAAGTTCAAACACTTCAGATTTCGTACTTGAAGCGCCATCTAGTATTGAGTAGCAAAACAAATCAAATAAAATCAGTGCCACCTAGTATCGAGTAGCATAATTAATTTTCGAAACTAGCGCCATCTATTGCTATTATTTCTCACCACTTTTAACTGTGTTCAATATAAATAATTTTGCACTTATTATTTATAGACTTATTATATGTTTACATATTTTTAAAACGTAAATTAAAAAATAATTCTTATATTTTTATTAAGTAACGTTTAATTATCAAAGAAATTAGGCAATTTAGAGACGCAACAACAAAACGTGAAAATTTTGTTATCTGTGGAACGCTAAAGCGATTAAAATTAAAAAAAAAAGCTCAAGTGCTAAATGAATATTGTGTTTTTCCATTATTTTTAATATTATGGGGACAGAAGTAGCTGTATCGTTTAGTTCTTTACGTGCTCAACTAGAAAATGAAAGGAGTAGTTTGTTTAAAATAGATGAAAATATTAAAAAAATAGTTCAAACTACCGGAAGATTCAATGATAGGTTAGTGATCACCTTGAATGTAAATTTTGTGATTTAGTGTTTTTAATATTCACTTGACAACGTATTCAATTCTAGATTTAACTCTACGGGAGAATATGCGAGGGGCAACAATCGTGCGGGAGGCCGAAACTCATTCCCAGACGGTGCAAACAATTTCAACAAAAATGATGATCAGTTTGCAAAACGAAAACACGAGACAAAAACAGTTTTCAGCAGGTATACGAGTTGTTTTCTGTGGCTTATTGGTTGCGGTATATAATTATAGCTGCGTACTTGCCTTATGTGCCAGTTACGTAAAGTTACGTGTCGTGCAAAGTCAGAATCTTGATCTTTTCATCGCGTTATACAAAGTGCATGTTTTTAACTTGAATATACTTTAGTATCGTTCTCAATGATCTAACCTCGGTCTAACAAGTTACCGTGTTAGGGACTGAGTAAATTTTGCTCTTTTCAAAGTATTTTCGTAGAATAATAGTTCTGTAATACTTGACAAGTACTAAATTGATGTGGTTTCCAAGCAACAGAAGTTTTCCATACTGTATGCTAATAATAAAGCGTGTCCTAAAGCTAGCCTTTCTTTCTCTTCTGGTCTGACCAAATTCTCATTTAAAAGTCAATCAGTGTTATCAGCATTTACGTCTCTGTACAAATTGATTTGTTTCGTAATTATATTACATACAAGCAATTAAAGTACCATTGACATAATTTTTGTAACATTAATTAATTATTGAATTTATAACCAGTACTTATTACTCTTGCAATTGCTATAAACAGTTCATAATAGAAATATTTATTCACTATCTTCCAGATTATCGGCCCGTGTACATGACAGTGATGGAGAAGACGATGGCCCTGGAGCCAAGAGAGCCCGGGTGCCCTCAGCAGTGTGCCGTGAACTCCCTACCAGGGCTGCAGTGTTGCGGGCCCAGGGTGATGATGAACAGGCTAGAACTCGCAACAGACGCATATTTGGATCACTTTTGGGAACACTACAGAAATTCAAGCAGGAAGAAATTGTGTTACAGACTAAGGTTGTTACTAACAAGTGATGTAATTGCATGTGTTGACATCGTAGAATCATAAAGTAAAAAATTATGGAGTTTGCTTCATGCAAGACAATATTGTTGTACTTTAGCATGCTTTGCATAAAATTATCCTTATATTAATTCATGAATCCCCGAACGGTCTCATGCAACCGAGCTGTTATTGTTTTACTATTGTGTCTCATTTCGTGATTATGTGATAGGTTAATTGACTCAAAATAAAGTCACAATTCAAACAAGGATTTTTGTCCTTTGCAGACAAGAGTCCCTTGTGTTCACAAGGGACTTTTGGTGTAGCTGGTGTTTTCGCAGGCCTTCTATTAAATATTTTTATTAATTACAATATTACTCATCTTTTACAGGAAGACAAAAAAGCGCAAGTAGAACGCAAAATAGAAGAACAAGCCAGACAAGAAAAGGAAAGAGAACAGAAGGAAAGAAAGACTTTATTTGCTGAAAGAGAACACAAGAAAGCCACAATCAAGGCTTTGGAAGCCAAGATGGCGAGGGTCCAGGAGTTTGAGAAGTGGGAGGCCTCTCAGAAGAGCCTCGCCAACTTCATCCTGACTAAGGCTAAGCCACACATCTACTGGCTGCCCAAGAAGATGTCTGAAAAGGCCACAGAGAAGTTAGAGTCCAGTAGAAAATATCATGAAAGTGCGTATTTTTTTCGATTTATTAGTTCTTTTCATATTATTGCTCACACTCATAGTATTTTACGGTTTACAGCTGAATATGGTCGATTTTATCGCAGTGAGTAATAGAACAACAAACACGCTTAATTTTTTTTTTCTTTCTACTGGAGGTTTTAAGGCTTAGAAAAAATGAAGCATATTTATATTTTTTTTTAAAGGAAATTTAAGTTTTACTGAAACTTCTATTTCCTTATTTTTCGTGAGAAATCGTCTACCGTGACCTCTGGGCGATCGACTGAAGACGCTGCGGCGTCTCTGAAACCACTCCCCTACCTATATTTAAAAAAAATCTATTTCTACAACTACAATTAATTTCGTACTATCCAGGATTTTTTTGTGTCTAAATAAATATTTACCAGTTTTTAATCATTCCCATACCTGAGATTAGTAATAGGAATTATTATAAATAATTATGAATAATCACTGTTATCTTCACAATAATGTCCCCAGAATGCATGGTCAGAAAGCGCCAAGAACTCCAAGAAGAGCTCCAACGAATAGAGCAGCGGGTCCTCCGGCCGCGAGGACCTGGCACCAAAGAAAACGACCCCGACCACCTGGACGGAGAGGAGCAGAAGGACGTAGACATGAATAAGGATGAGAAGAAGAAGAGAGACAAGTTTGCCGTGGACGCTGATGATAAGGAGGACAGTGATGGTGATGACAGGCACGAGGAGGAGCCCAAAGTGGACCAGCCAGAGGAGCCTCAGGAAAAGATGGGTAAGGGTACAGCACACTACAAGGGACTGATAAAGATATACCTTAGTGTAATGATCTTGGCGTTCATTTTTACGACAACCCCGAATGTGCTTCGCGCGTAGATTGCGTACTTGCGCGTTGATCGCTTTCTATAACGTTATGAAGTGAAATAGAAAAAAAAACAATTGAGATATATAATATTTTAGTTTAGTTTTTTAAATCATTTACAATGAGTGAATAATTTAAAAATGTCATATATAATAACAATTCACAAATTACACATTTATGATTTCAGAAGGCTAACTTTCTCTTTAGCTATGACCTATCAATCAATAAGCTAATAAAATTATCTATATTTTGTTTTACAGAAACAGAAGAAAGCAAAGACGAAACAGTTGCAGAGACAAGCACAGAACAGAACACAACATTGGACCCTGAGCCAGCAAACGAGACCACTCAGCTGTCACTGGACACCACTCTCAATGACACCCAAGCATCTGTGGACACCGAGAACCATTCCTAACGGGCCCCGGCACGGCAGCTGTGCACAAGTTATACTAGAGGCGCTCGTGCAGCTAGTGTGGACAGTGTTGCTTACCTTGTCTTGTTGTGTGAAGCGTCGTGAGTGTTGCTGTGTGGATCGTTTTAGTAAGCTACTTGGCAATGTTATCAAAGAATTATGCTATATTTTCAACATCATCATCATCTACCTAGCCTTTTTCCCAACTATATTGGGGTCGCCTTCCAGTCAAGCTGGATTTAGCTGAATACCAGTATTATATGAGGAGCCTACCAGACCTCCACAACCCATTAACTGGGGTAACACGGTACTTCATGGCAAGACCGGAGTCAGATTTATTGGCTTCTGACTATCCGTAAGAATTATGCTGTATTTTCATCATGGTGTTTAAATTAAATACATAGTTTTGAATTGTTTAACTTGGAAACTGGTAATCCTGTCAATGGGAAGGATCTTGATCATTAAAATGATAAATCATCAAATGGTTTTCCTACTCTAGGGTGGGGCGAGATGGCGTGTCCTTTACTCATTTGCCCTTTACGTTTTTAGGGCGACAATCACTACTTCGTTTCCCGCAGGTTTGGGCCCCGCTGGACCCCTTCAGTTTTACTGTCATCTTTTTGAGGCGCTCGTGGAACATCACGCACCTTAGACTCGTGCTTGGTCCTTCCCGTACAGGTACCTGTTGCTCGTCGTCCACAAGCCCGCGCCTATGGTGGCCAGAAATCACCCTGCCACTGCTGATGTGTCCACATATCAGAAGTCGCAGAGTGTCGTCGTCTGCGGTAGCACTGGGTCTTGAGGATATTTGTTCTCTCACGGTTGCGGCTATCTCCTTTGCTCGCATTACTGCTTCGCAGAAAGAGTCTTCACATTCCTTCTCGCACCGGACCATAACCTTAACCAGGGCCGGACGCTCAGGTCGCCGCTGCCTCACGCTTCCATAAGGAGACGGTGGTGCTCCGCGGCGCACACCTTCATCGTATGCTCCAATATCTTCTGGGTGATCTGCACAATGGTGACACCCGTAGGTTTCTTCCACCTGAATCCGAAACAGGAACCTCTCAAACTGGCCACGACCGATAAGCACCTGCGTCAGGCGAAAGGTTAGGACGCCTTGGCGCCTTTGTATCCACTTCTCAAAGACTGATGACTGCGCCTGACCGCCCTGATTGTGGTGTGCCCAGAGGAGTTTCTTTAGAATTCTCTGCAGCCACTAGGTTAATCAGTAAAATTAGTATCAGTAATTTGGTGACATTGTTGAAAAGCTACTAAAATGAGCTATTAGAATATGACTAGGAAATTAAGATTATGGTAATCTAGTATGGTATGTTCTCTTAACTTAATTAGGAAAATATTACATTGGTATTGAATATGATAAATATATGAACACCAAAGCTGCTACCTGATCCAGAACAGTTGATATTTAAGCCCGTCCTTAGTATGACTTGACCATAGCTGCCTGACTTGGCGTGTTGACTTTAGTTGTATTATGGGTTGGAAAGTAATGAATATTCAAGCTATTTAAATGTTCTTACGGTCGACACGTCTTGTCTCACGTCCTAGGAATGCGATTTGATGCTCTCAGAATGATGCGATGTGATACGAATTGAGGGCCACTTCTTTACTCGAGAAGTGACTGTAATCTGTGGAGTGACTTTCATTTGAAAAAGACTGCAGGTGTCAGAGGTAACTTACAAATCAAGAAGCAAATATTCTCTCGAGTCTCGTCGAGTAAACATCGCTTCAGCTCATCCATTCAACTAGGTCGTGAATATCGTTTATTTTAAATGTATAATGAAATATATTTGACAGTTCCAACACAAGTATAAACATGAAATAAAACAATGGGTTTGTTAAAAAAGTTTGTTATTATAAACTTAATAATTTACAAAACATCACAGTTTTATTTGCATTACATTACGAAGCGAGTGCTGTTTGGAATGAGATAAATACATTTTAGGCATTTTTTTTTTTCATAATATTAGTAAGCAATACATAATTTAGAGCCAATGACTATAAAACCACTTGACCGCTCATACGGGCGTCTCAGGCTCGCGACACTTTCATGATATAGCACTTATATTAGTTGCCGATATAAGTGAATTTTTTAGTACTGACCAGTTGTTGGATCTGTGCACACTCCTTAATTTTGGTACCTTATAAATATTTATTGAATAAATCCGAAACAAAAATGAGTACCTGTGCAATTAAATGGTGCGGGAAATCAACTAGAATATCTAGTTATAAAAAAGATGGCATAAGTTTTCATTGGTAAATAAAATTTGATATATTTATTTACAATATTAGCAATTATAGAGGGTTCAAGCTAAATTGGTTGGTTACGGAAAAAATGATACCGCGTTGATGTCTTTTGAAAAAGTCCTTTACTTTCACTAGAATATTAGATAAGTCTATCCCTTTCTATCCGTAAGTACTTTCTACATAGTGCTGAAGTGACGTGCTAACTTCAAAACGCAGTTGATAAATATTATTTTATCGATGATTTCAAATAATAAATAAAAAATAATATTACGTTTTAATGTTTTCGATTTCCAAATAATTCCGAAGTTAAAGAAAAGTGGATTAATGCTATTCTAAACTAATATTTCTTTTTTCATTGATATAATTTTGATTTAGAACAAAAACGTACCGATGCGCACTCCACTATTTATTTGCTACATATTGTTTTATTTACATCCAGTTAAAACCCTATCAATATAGTTTTAAAAAATGTAGAATTTGTAGATATCGATTTTATCGATATCGATATTATTGTTGCAAAACTGACTTGCGAATCACTATGTTTGGAATATTCGTCCTGACATTGTTGCATCGGCCAATCGCAACCGCTATATTTTCTTCGTCCCCCGGCCCGCAGCGGTGAGTCGTGTGCCTAAACGAAATCGGTCTATCAGCTCTCAAGTGGTTTAATTCTCTTTGTTTAGAGCTAACAAATACTAAATAGGTCTCAAGAGATGAAATTACTCAGAATATTTCTATTCATCAGTCTAGTTTAAAAAAATCATTACATTGAAAAGAAAATTAATTGAATTTTAATTATTATGTACAATATTCAAAATTAGGAAGATCTAATATTAAATTCTATAATATTTGATATTTCTTTTTGATCAAAATTGGGCAAAACTTCACATTATTCATGATAAGAATTGCTTGAAATGAAGCTACCATTCTCTACCTTACTCGAATTAATAACAGGAGATCCTTTGATTATTCAGGCTATCAATGAAGCTTTTAGATGCCCACATAAGGTCTATAGTTAGATCAAGTAATTTACTCACTCCAATATTAAAAGTTTACATTCTCTTTCATGCAACCTCCTGTCCCATCCTTCCCTCCCTTACACATATAAATAGTCTATAAAGTGGTGGTTAGTCGAGCGTGAAGATCCTGGAAGCGATGTCGTCGAGCATCCAGTCCATGCCCTCGAGCAGGTTCTCGCCCGTCACGGCGGAACAGCGCACGATGCGCCAGTGGTGCGTCTTGATGCTGTCCAGGTCTAGAGCCTGGAAATGTACAAATGAAGAAATGAGAAATGTCATTTGAAAAATTTTATAGCTCTAGCAGAGGAGCCTCAGAGGAATTTTATTAATATCTAGCTGATGCCCGTAACTTAGGTTGTGGCACACTCGTCAAACAGCACAATGCTATTTTGGTCACAATTTCGAAGTTTATTTTTCACTGTAATAATAGTAAAATGGTTACTGATCATAACATCAGCTGAAGGTCCCATCAAAATCGGTTCAGCTGTTTCCGAGATTAGTCAGATAGATAAAATGGTATAAAATTGCGTTTTTTTATGGGCAAATTTGGTATTACAAACGGTTTGTATAAACCCAAAATACATAATATCTCACTGGACCTGTAGGTGTGACCAGAGCTTTCATGCAACAAGATTACAAGCCTCTATTAATTAATGTGTTGTGTTCACACTTTTTTAAATCAATTGCAATACAAGTATTGTCAGATTTGGGGTATTACCATTAGTACTTGTCTCTAGTGTGCAAGTTTTAACGGACATATGAGTGATGAAAGGTGTGATAACACTGCTCATCAGATGTATGTGTGTACCTCTCTAATCTCCTGTGAAGTGAGGGCTCCTGGCAGGTCGGACTTGTTGGCGAGCACGAGCAGCGTGGCGCCGGCGAGGCGCTCCTCGCGCAGCAGCGAGTGCAGCTCGCGCGCGCAGTCCCACAGGCGCCGCGCGTCCGCGCTGTCCACCACCCACGCCACGCCGTCCGTGCTCTCGAAGTAGTTCTTCCAATATGACCTGAAATATGACAACAACTAAATACTTTATACAGGACTAAATCCTAGACATAGATAAGACAACAAAGTTTGTCAATTCAATTTTAGATACAAGAGGCAAAGTCCTGACTCACTCATCAAAGCCCAGCATAAACCCTTAGCCCTAGAATATTGAAATTTTGCACAGAGCTTCCTTTTAAGATGCAAGAAAAATCACCACCAAGACCCTAAGGTGATGGAACAGGGAACCAAAGTTTGTCATGAAACAGAACCCAGCAGCCAAACACTGGATATTCAATCCCCCCTATTTGTTAAATAATTTATTTGGGCCATCACAAGCTGAGTTGAATTGAAACACTGCACACATACACTATGCAGAAACAGGTGGTTTTGGTGAATAAACCATTCTGAGAAAATGAAAAGAATATTCCTTCCTATTCCTCTAATGAAAATTTGGAACACGAGGGGCAACAAAGTAGAAGATGGATTTACTGGTGATATTGTTTTAGATTTGCAACATGATAATGACAGTGAAACTGATGCAGAAGAGTTTTATTTGGGAATTGACTAAGTTTTTGGAGCATTGTCAGAACCAAGGACTCGGCTTATGGGCTACTAGTTAGGTACTGGATTTAAGTCAATAAATAGAGCTCATTGTTGCATGTTTGTAGCTCTGAAAGTGTTAAAACTATAAAATATTGGTTTTAACCATAATTATTGATATCTGTATTCTACACGAAGCATAATTTTATTTTATTTATGTACCTCCTAATATTATATTTATAACAAACGGCTAAGAAGCCGTTGTGCAGGTAGGGTTAGGAAACCCTGCATGCACTTACACACAAGACATACAGTTACAACAACTACGAGATGCAACAATGATCAACCACCTTCGTGACATAAAATATTTATAGCTACTTATTGGAATTTTTGTTCCCCGATGTTTGAAGAATGAGAATGAGCTTATGTTTGAAAAAATGGTTTTACAACACAGTAAATCAGAAGTAACAGATGATGTATTGATGGTGCTGCTTCAGCGACTAGTAAATAAAGATACTATAAAGCTCACCGTAAAGATTTCTGACCCCCGACGTCCCAAATGTTGAGTTTATATCCGCGGTGCTCCAGAGTTTTTATGTTGAAGCCCAGCGTCGGGGATATGGTATCGATGGGCTCGCCGTTGAAACGTTTCAATATCGTCGTCTTACCAGCATTATCCAAACCTCTAAGAAATAAGCTAAGGAAAACAAAGAATGCAAAAGTGGAACAATAAGGTTATGATTTAAAAAACATTATTATAAAGGATACAACATGAGTATTCTCATTTCCTTTTCTTTCTGCCGCAACTTCTTCAATATTGTTAGGAATCCCATAGTTGATAGTTATTATTTTTAGCAATATAATGTTTATTTGTACCAATATTTACTTCTTCAACAACATTACCCGAATGTTTTTTTTTATCTGTGAGCGTTATGTGTCATCAGTGTCATACTGTCATAACTTTGACAAGAATAGGCCTGCAGCATAATTTATCGATTAAAAAACCTTTTAATTGTATGTTTAACGCCTGCTCATAGAATTTTACTGATGTAATCGAGAAAAAGAGAACGTCAGTAAACATATTTATTCTTACCCTGACATCACAAAATCACAAGGAAATTCTGATATTTTAGTAAAATTACACAAGTCACCTAATCACATAAGTCATAACATGATTCATCACCGTGATGAATTATTCCCGGACGTTTGGCGTCTCTCTATTTTTTCGCACTTTGAATTTAGTCATTATCAATCTAGATTATTAGTTACTGCAAAAGAAAACTAACTCTAAAATCTTTATAGATATCAATCATATTATCTACGTAAAGGGACAACAATAATATTGTACTTGAAATTGTAAATATTTGCTGATATTAAAAATGTTATAATCACAGACTACTGAGAGATACTGCGTATGTTTTATTTATAATCATTTTATTTTGAATTATAATGGTTTGCAATTCCCTATGCAATATGGAGAACTTTTACCTTAAGACAAAGTCACTGCTTTTTATTGTCTGATCCATATATTTTCTCTTTTTATATTACTAAGATAGGTCAGGTAAAATAAGACACCGACTGTACAAAATAATCTCCTGTTTGTAAATAAGTGTAATTGCTTCACAGAAGAATATAAAAATTAAGGCCTTAAAAGTTCTAAGTGCAACCACTGATTGTAACATTTCGTATCCGTCTTTTGTTGTCCCACATGCCACTGCGGGCGCCAACCGATCACAAAGCGTGGGGGACCACGACCGGGTAATTTTACTAGTTGCCTGCCGGTGCAGAGTGCAGACTAATCCACAAACACCGCGGGTGTACAACGCGTCGTGGTGTGGGCTTTAATTTTTACATATATGTGGGCTTTAACTGCATTCTACAAAAGCTGCGGACCCACAAGCGCGGCGGAAGTTAGTGAGAACCACTTCATGAAACTTACAATGCTTGGACTGGTAGTTAATCCATTTCTTTAGATCCACTTCCGTTCTGATCATCAATGATTGTGTCGTGGATGATGCCTGCGATTCGTAGTAAGCTAAGTGTGGAATCATTATTATAGCATCCATCCAAGTTCTAAATCGATTATCATTTTACAATTATCGATCTTTATGGAAACTACCCGACAACCCTACACAATGTTTATATTCTGCTAATGTCATTTTACCTTTTTTCTAAGACGGTGAAGGAGAAAGCGAGGGCTGCATATCATATCAATGAGAGATATTACGTTTTGAAATAGGAAGGAATATGTAACCTGTAACCCCTCCAGTTATTATATAAACATCAATGTATGTCTGTAATATCCTAGCTCATATTTAAAATTACTCTAAGTGATTCTTCTATAAATCTTTATTTATATACTGACTAAACTGCCTCAGCTTGAAAATGGATTAGAAGACTAAACCATTTTGAAATATCAAATAATATACTACATAATAGTATACAATCTAAAATACTTTATAAGATTCATCGTGAGGTGTTCTATTCAGACTCCAGTCAGATTCCTTTTGTTGTCTGTAAATACCATAGCCAAATCCCATAACATTCTTCAGGAAATCGAAATTGGAATCCATTAGTAACCATAGAGTAAAATATCCATCCATGGCCGATTTTGTCGCTGTCAAGTCTTTTATTTAATTTCTGTTTCTATTATGAAGCACCTTCAATGATTTTAAGTGGGTTTATAGTGTGGAAGTGATCGTGTGGCGGCGCGGTCTCGGTGATACTGCTCGTTGGCCGGCAGCACCATGTTCAGTGGCACGGTGCGAGTACGGGTTTGCGAGGCGACGGGTCTTAGGCCGACCGACTTTCAGAAACGGCATAATATGACCTTCGGAAAGCCAGGTGAGCCTCATCTAACGGCTCGGGTGCCTCCCTAACATACCATAGCAGATGATTGTGCAAAGATTTTCGACACAGGACAATGATTTATTTGTAATTTAATGTATAAAGTAGGTGTAGCGTGTTTACCGAGATGGGTGTTGGTGTTAATATGTAAATACTGGGTATGGTTGCAGACGACCAGCCGATAGATCCGTACGTGTCGATAGACGCCGACGAGCACCATCTAGACCGTTCCAGCACTAAGCCCAAGACATTCGACCCTGTATGGAATGAGACCTTCATTCACGAAGTCCATAATGTTGGCAGGTATGTTATCATTCCATTGATTATTTGTTTGACATGTTATTCTTATTTGAATGTCGATTATCCAATTGGGTCAAGTGATTTCTTTTAAATTGTAACATAAATAGTGTGTTATTGTACTCTGTTTTTCCCAGAGATCAATCAAATTGTGTTGTAAATAAATATAAATATTCAGTGTTATTTTAAACATTAATTCATTAGGTCTAGATGTTGAACAGCTGAACTTGTCAAACTTGACCAAAATAATAGTTATTGGAATGTGAAACTTCTGACAATGACATCATGTTATGACTCACATGGGAATCAAACCCTATAGATGTATAAAACAATAATACAACATATCTATATGAAATGGTTGCTCACTGGCTGTGTCTGCTGTAGTTTGGGGATCACGGTGTTCCACGATGCAGCGATACCTCCAGATGACTTTGTTGCCAACTGCACAATTCCATTTGAAGATCTTATGCACCGGGACAAGGACGCCACAGACTTTTGGGTGAGTGCTAGTCACACTAACTTACAAATGTTTCTCTATAGGATCTTAAAGTATTGTGGGATTTCTTTTTGCATGGAAGCTTGTGAATTCTACGACTATTGACTTCTGGAAAATCGTGAACTAAATTATGTTCCAGCCATAAAACTCAATTTAACAAAAACCACCAAATACTACCACTTTGATAAAAATTCACAGTAAGACTGATTAACTGGATCCTCAGATCAGTGCGTGTTTATCTTGTCTAATCCACAGATAAGATTACAAGACTCTGTGTTGACTTACAACTCTCTTATCAACAATTGACATAATATTTGTTTTCTTTGATAAACCATTTTAGTGACACTGCAGCCATTTAGTATGTGCGGGTTACTCACGAGTCTCAGTGTGCGTTATGAATAATTTAAGGAGAAGATTTTCGTGTCCTGACCCTAAATATGTACAGTTAAAGGAGCAGGTGTATCTTTATGTTAATTTGTGATGTCTGCCCAATATTTTTCATTCAGTTTTCCTCGTTTGTAGTGGTAGTATTTATATGCAATTGTGTGGGTACATTAAATGATTAGTGCAGCTATTCCTGACTTGATTCCGAGATGGGATATGATTCACTGACATTGTTTCAGAGATGTGTCAACGCTGAGTTTGCTTGATGTTTAGATCTTTATATGATTTCCAGATAAATTGGTACATGTTTCTACAAATTAGTAGAGGAATTCAATACCTATTTATTTTTAACTAAACAGGATATTTATTTCTATAACCAGATAGTTATAGTTTATGTTAGCCAAACTATATATGTATAAGACAAATTGATGAGGAAGAAGCAGTTTTATTTTATAATTTCCTGCTTATGTAAACTCTTATCCTCTTGCAATAATAATATTTTTGTGACAATGTTGATTTTGTAAATGTTTAGTTATTTACAGAAGTTGTACATAACATTTGATGTTTCCAGGTGGACTTAGAACCTCAGGGGAAACTACATCTCAAGATAGATCTGAAATGGAATTCTCAAGGTCAGTTACATTTATGTATTAGAACTTTGTTCTGCAATTTAATTGCCCAAATAATTTGGACAGACTACAAACTACTAAAAGTATTTAAACCATCACATTTACTTTTAATATCTAGCTAGAATATCTTGCTCCCATTATACAATGGCTAAAAATGTCTGGATTCATTTTCTTCAGAAAAATTGCAACATTCAGCTGTAGGTAATAAGTCTGATTGTAGATGGAATTTTAACTGATGAATGCCAATTGAGAAGCAGACATGCACTACATATTTACATGTTTTTATCAATCTTTTCCATGGCAATTTAGTTTGGAGTGACAAGTCACTGTGACAGATTTTTTAGTGTTTATTGTATTAGGATTATACAAGTACACATTACTATCAGGCCATTCTCACTTGTTTGATATGCAGTCTGCTGGTTCAAAATACTTGCGATATCACGTGTAGCCACCGAAATGTGCGGGTAAACGAGTTGATTTTAAACATCTTAGAACATGGCGTATGCTACATTTGTCTAGCTATGATATCCTCAGTTTCTTAAATATTAATGTCTTCTCATAGACTGGTAGAGGGTCCACAATTATCAAGAGAATGTGGTTGTTTTATATAAAGGACATGTGAGGGAGTGCAAAATACCGTAAGGATCGGAGATGCACTACGATGATGTAGATCCTAAAAAGGTACGATAGTACCTAATAACATACGTTGGCGAGCTCGGCGGTTTAAAATAATGAACTGCAATGTTTGCGGCTCGGCGCTTGCAAATTATTATTGTGTGTAACTAGCTTATTCCCTCGGTTTCGCTCACGCCCTCAGGCACCGCGCTTTGTTTCCGGGAAACAAACTAACTAATGAAACTCAACGATAACGATTGACGGGTTGAACAACGATGATTTTATTAGTAATAGGGTCTTGTATACAGATCAGATCTGTAAAAAGCATAAACGAACAAACAAATATTATAAGTTTAGATGTCGCGACGAATCATAGTCGCGCGGTCAGTATAACTCGCACCTTTGACAATGTTGTGTGTCTGTTTGGTAGCGGGCGTGGAGGCGCCCCGGGGCGGCGGCTCGGGCTCGGGCTCGGGCGGGCGCGAGTTCAAGGAGGGCGCGGGCTTCGCGCGGCGCCGCGGGGCCATGCGCCGCCGCGTGCACCAGGTCAACGGACACAAGTTCATGGCCACCTTCCTGCGCCAGCCCACCTTCTGCAGTCACTGTCGCGAGTTCATATGGTGAGTCGGAAATATGAGTCACATATTCAGATGCCTCAGGGTCACAGCGAGACGACCTTTGCTATTCAAGAGGAGTGTCAGGTGTCGTTGTCGAGTCCGATAGGATGGCATGTCGTCTTCGATACGTTTTTATTCTATAGTTCAGAGAAGGCATATGACGTCCAAATAGAGATGAAAATGTATAACGCCGTCTTGACTGAATTGAACTGTTGTCAACTCAAATACCAACCAATTTCAAAATCTTGTGAAAATGTATAGGTACTGCGTTTCTTAAAAATACGAGGATTAATTACTCTCTGAGGCTCTACCAGAAGCTCTTTACGCGATCCATTTAAACTGAACCTTTAAAGGAGTGAAGCCAAATCGGTGTACCTACATCTTCATCTCTCTTTCTCACTGGCACATCATGTAATTTTGACACGTCATAGTAAGGCATCTGGTCTGAAATGAATGCCTATTTTGACTTTGTTTAACTATATATCTTCTATCAGCCTCTACCGTAATGTGACCACTTTACTTGTAATTCTATAATATTGTTTTCTTCCCACAGGGGTCTCGGCAAACAAGGCTACCAGTGTCAAGGTAAGCGTCACCACAACCCAACACTACATACACACAGAACAGTTTCAAGTATTCAAGTCCATCCAATTGATTTTTATTAAACTAATATGAACTTTACCACTATGTCAATTGAGTTGATTTTATAATGACTAGTAGTATTAAAAATGACGTAAAAACATTGCACTTATAGCGAAAACTAAACTCTGTGTGTAGGGAATAAAGTTAGTTTTCCAAAATGACGTATGTTTGAACGTTGTCGCAGTGTGCACGTGCGTGGTCCACAAGCGCTGCCACTCGTCCGTCGTCACCAAGTGCCCCGGCATGAAGGAGGAGGTCAGAGTAAGTACCTATCATGTAGTACTAGACTAGTCATGGGCCCTTAGGGTAGGTCCTTAGGTAGGGCCCTAAGCCGGCCACTACGTCATAAAATCATTATGATACTGGTGTTTTTTTTTGGCGAGCAAAACATTATTAAAAACTCTTGACTACTGTCTCACCTGATGGTAAATGATGATGATCGGTGGTATGGTGATGGATGAGATAGATGGTGCTGTACTAGAGTATAGCACTATCCTTATTTCACAACAAAATATTATGGCATTGTAGAGTGACAATGCCATACTACGGAGGAACCCTTTCAAGACCCTGGAGATCCCCTGGAGTCGTACTACGGCCCTAGGGGTGCCCTAAGGCTTAGTTGGGCCTATGTATGGCCTACCTTTCGGCTATGACGATGAGGAACTACAACATTTCATTCAGTCGTCAAGTGATCAAAGGCTAATCTTCTTTTATAGGAAATAAAAACAAACTCAAAATCACGGCTCAGATCAAATAGCAGTGGAATTTTATGTGTTTACGTAAATACGCGAATACTTCAGGCACAGTGAAAGAAACTACGGTTGTCACTGTGTGAGTCATACTTTGGAATTTTTGGACTGTTTGAGTACCTTTACTGTACATAGGACCTAGTTTTCAGTTTTTAATTATCTGACGATTGAAAATCGAATATTAGAATGCCAAACTTCATTTTTGGAAGAGGCATATGTCGATGGAAGATCAAAGACAATACAAAATGTTTCAAAAGTATTACTAATTAAAATGTGGGAAATAAAAATGTAGTGGGTCATAAAAAATCCGACCGCAATAAACGACACAAATTTGAAACAAGTCGCTTCAAGCAGTTTGATGTAGTTGTTTAAACTTAAGTTCGATCATTGATATACACTAGTTACGTTAGCTTTGATTGTTAGGTACGTCATGATGATTTTAAGGGCCCACAGAACCTTCCACTGCTGTTCTCTACTAGAGAGACGCCCAATTCAGCTTCAAGTGTTGTTTCTGAACGAATAAAAACAGTGTTAACAATATGTAGGTAACAATAACGTAGGACATGTCTTAAAACCGCCAATACGAAGACAAGACATACCCTAACCTCAGCTGAACCTGAATCACAAGATCCCTTATTTTGGTGGTGCTTGGGAGACTTGTGTTCAGCAGCAGATTCTTTTCATCGAGTCATAAAGATACATCTGGTGAATTCAGCAACTTTACTTAACCCGGTTGTAAAAATCCAATCTATTGCCGTAGTTCTGTTTTGCCTACTGCTCTATAATAATCTGTACGACAAGAGTGAATAGGTTCCTTCTAGGTAAGTGTACTCCATTGTCTCTACCATATCATCACCTACCATCGTGTCAGATATAGTGGCTTTTCTTTACTCATCATCTGCCTAGCCTTTTCCCAACTATATTGGGGTCGGCTTTTCTTTACTGATTCTTTAATGATGATGAATTATTAATTTGAACTTCATGCACAAGTGGTACATAGGTGGACTTAATGCAGCAAGACATTTTCTACCAGTCAACCATTGGGTTAAAAAAGATTGCACTGCGTAAACAGAATGAAATATCACTGCAGTGATTCGAGATTGTAGAATCGTTTTTCTGACTAGTCGGCTTCATAGTGTCAGCGCTTTTCTTGCAATTGCCACTGTTGACTGTAATGTGTGTGTTGTGGATTTTTAACGTATGTGTGGTGTGCAGCAACAAAGCGCGGTGGGCGTGTCGGGCGGGCAGCGCTTCAACGTGAACGTGCCGCACCGCTTCGTGGTGCACTCGTACAAGCGCTTCACGTTCTGCGACCACTGCGGCTCGCTGCTCTACGGCCTCATCAAACAGGGACTGCAGTGTGAAGGTAACTAACCAATCATAATGTTTAGCCGTCATCCTTTTCATAAGCTAGAGTTAAGGAGGAAACTTTGAGATCTGCGGGTCTAAAAAGGCAATGTACGGCGTGATCCCAACCTTAAGCTGAGATCGTACTGTACAGGACTACCTAACTAACGCTATCCTACACTATCCTAGATAATCTAATACCTATCCTAGATAATCTAACCCTTATAGTATCCTATCCTAAATTCCCCTAAGCCTAATTACCTATGTAACCTAGATCCTATATTGCCTAGCGTACAACGCGTATAGGCCTGGTACTTCTGTGGTTTCAGACCAGCACTTCTACGCGCCTACTTCTAAGGCCTAAACCTAAGGCACGTACTATCGTGGTACACTGTGGTATACTGTGATACAGACCAACTCTAGTACGTCCCTGGATGTCCTAGCCCTACAGTCCCTAGACCCTAGCCCTACTATACGTATTTATATATACTTATATAGATAGGTGCTGGATATCTGCCACCTGAGACCTATGATGGCAGACGGAATGTGGGTAGGAATTGGGGTATGGTGTTGAGGGTTTTCTCACTGCCTGTCGAGCAGACTCACACGACAGATCGGTTGATGGCTAAAGGTGTCTTGGCCACAGTGAGAGGTGGAGGAAGGGTATTGAGTCAAAGTCGGAATCAACTTGGTGACTGGTTTATTCCTTATTCTACATGATCTTATATACTAGACTTATCCTATGCACACATAGACGTCATTTCCGTGTGCTACGCGTGCAATTGTTGCCATCTCAGCGCTATATACCTTATGTGATTACGTGATATTTTCCTTAGCTCTACACATTCTTAATGAATAATATGTTTCCAGCATAACATCACGTAAGGTACGTAGTATTATCTCGCTGAAATGGCACGTTCATGTGTGAACATTCTGCCCCCTCCGAGGAACCGGCAACTCCATTTGGTATAGTTCTGTGGAGTCATCCTTGGCTGAGTCCTGGTTCTCCGGCTGCTTCCTGGGAGGCTTCGGTAAACGGTTCGGCTGGCTGTAGACGGCGTTGCTTTTGATGTGCGTAGATGGCTGCTCGTTGCCTCGATCTGGTGCACGTTGCGGGTGCGGCGAATCAGATTTCGACGATTTAGGGTGTCGTCCAAGTCGATGTCTGCCTGTCTTTATATTGCTTGACATCTCAACGATATGGGTAGGACATTTAGTGTTAGTTTGATTTTTAAATAATTGGTCAACGATGCAATTTTCATTTAATTGCATGTTTTTCACCACTCCAGGGAAGCAAAGAAACTGTTCGTGCCTTTGTTTACAGTCTTCGAATTCTTCGTGGTCCTCGTTAGATAGACTATCTCCTTCTGGTATCTCTTCTAATTTTTAGAATTTTGTTAATTGTTGCATTTCAACCAAGCGAGTTATCATAGCGTGTTTACTAAGCAATCCGCTTGTATTGGTTGTACAGTTTACTTCAATACTGTAATTTGAAGTCTTCGGTGTCTCATCACCGATACCTACTACCTCACATTTTATTTTTTCGAGGGTAGGATAGTAATTGGGCTACTTCTTCCGTGCAGAATGAAGCCTGGGAACCTTGATCACACAGCACTCTTAGTAGGTGTGACGTACCATCTTTGGCATATGTATGTACGAGGGCCGTCGCTAAAAGCGTTGTATCCTGTGTGTCTAGTTCTGTCGTTGACGACATGTTTGACTTGGTTTTTGTCCAAGTTGTACTTGTAGTCGGGTTATCAAAAGATTTTCCGATCCTTTGACCCTTTATTGTTGTCATCTTTAGTGACGTAATTGTTGACCTTAACCTTCTTTTGAATGTCAAGGTGTAATAATGAATGGTGACCTAGTTTGCCACAATGTTTATACTTTCCATTACTATAATATTGAACGGATAAGTCATGTATTATGCACTGTTTGCATTTACGATTTTCCTTCACTTTATTGTTACGCTGTTCTGCTGACAAGGCTTTAAATTGTACGCACATGTATATGTTATGATTGTAACTATTACATAGCCAGCACTTGTCGCTATTTATAGATTAAACCCTAAACCCAAGGCACATACTATCGTGGTACACTGTGGTATACTGTGATACAGACCAACTAGTACGTCCTTGGGTGTCCTAGCCCTACAGTCCCTAGACCCTAGCCCTACTATACGTATTTATATATACTTATATAGATAGGTGCTGGATATCTGCCACCTGAGACCTATGATGGCAGACGGAATGTGGGTAGGAATTGGGGTATGGTGTTGAGGGTTTTCTCACTGCCTGTCGAGCAGACTCACACGACAGATCGGTTGATGGCTAAAGGTGTCTTGGCCACAGTGAGAGGTGGAGGAAGGGTATTGAGTCAAAGTCGGAATCAACTTGGTGACTGGTTTATTCCTTATTCTACATGATCTTATATACTAGACTTATCCTATGCACACATAGACGTCATTTCCGTGTGCTACGCGTGCAATTGTTGCCATCTCAGCGCTATATACCTTATGTGATTACGTGATATTTTCCTTAGCTCTACACATTCTTAATGAATAATATGTTTCCAGCATAACATCACGTAAGGTACGTAGTATTATCTCGCTGAAATGGCACGTTCATGTGTGAACAGGCAACTTTAGCAAAATCGAGAAACACATTTTTTTCATAGGGCTATATTTACACGGCGTATGATCCTGATGTAAAATTAATTGAGTATGGTTCAACCAATTTGTACAACCATTTTATTGTTAGAAGAATTGCTTATGATCTGCTAGGAGTTGGGGATATGAGTTGCTCTTAGATGAATTTCTCAATGTGACCTTTTTCGGCTTGCAGATCGTAAACATTGAGCCTTGAAACATACTTCATAATCTAATAAAACTGTACTTGCACATGGAAACAACTGAGATATTAACATTATTATTTCTTAAAAATTGCTTCTTAATATTATTTCTAGCAATTTTCACCTTTTTATATACAGAAAAAGAAGTACCATAATATATTCACATTAGACACTGGGTGACATCTCTTCACTTGTCACCTTGTCCATATGTTGAGTAATCCGTTGTGTTGCAGTATGTTCGATGAACGTGCACAAGCGGTGTCACAAGAACGTGGCGAACAACTGCGGCATCAACACCAAGATGATGGCGGAGATCCTCAACGAGATGGGCATCTCGCCCGACAAGAACCCCCGCCCCAGGACCTCCAAGGTACCCTTACCACTTACAACTGCATCTTGTACTTATTACTACTCTCTCGCTAATGTTTCACCGCTAAATTCTTTGGTGCATTACTGGAATTTGCAGTTTTATGAGCAAATTTTGTTTGATTAGAAATATGGGCTTTCCTTAAAAGGAGT
Organism: Mythimna separata; assembly: GCA_030763345.1. Taxonomy (NCBI): domain Eukaryota; kingdom Metazoa; phylum Arthropoda; class Insecta; order Lepidoptera; family Noctuidae; genus Mythimna; species Mythimna separata. Next base: position 22,117,055 of record CM061169.1, read on the forward strand.
GGTTGTACTCATTAATATGAACGATTTTTACTATGCGACCAACCCTGAAATCACGAAAAATAAAATCAGCTTTTCCATACATTTTGTCAAATTATGTGCACATAAATGTATGGAGAAGCTGTCCCTTTCTAAGAAAGCCCATCTGTCGTTTCAACGTTGTATAACTTTGGAAACTGCAGATTATCGATAATTTTATTAGTTTTCACATTACTGAGTAGCGGGTTAGCGAGAGAGTACAGTACTTACTCAGATGAAATTTTATAATAACTTTGAATGTTTTGACTATTGGCTTCAAAGGTATTATTTTTATTTTTAGCCTGAGTTGGCCCACGGCAAGGCAAAGGTATGATTCTTGTGAAGTTAGTGACCCTTGTGACGTCTTGACGGCCGTAGATACTTCTCATAAGTCTGTTAGCAACCTATCGCTTCACTCCAGCACTAGGCCGTGTCAGATTAAGACAGTTTAGTTGATCCTGTTAGTGCATCTTCTGTGGACGGCCTTTGTCCCATGTTACTAGTAGTAGTACATTTGTCCTTTCCGTTGTCCTGTCGTCTTATTGTGTTACCGTATCATTTCACCTGTTTTGTTACTCTAGCATTTTTCCTTTACGTAGCGTCCTACGTGGGCAATTTAACGCGGATGCGATTGCGAAGCGATTCAGTACAGTTCACGCGATTTCAACACGATATGGCGGCTAACCCTACGATTTTTTTAAACAAGCTATCGCACCTCAAAGGTTTGCCCGAAAATATCATACAGACTGCCTTCGCTTCGCTCGTACCCACGTTTGCATGGACGCAATTAAAAGCATGTGGGTGCTGCGCTATTGTGGTGACTTACGGGGAAGTCACCGCGATAGTCCATGAATTGTTTCTTCCAATCGCGCCGCATTGCTTCGCAATCGTGTTCGTGTTGGACTGCCCACGTAAGACATAGCCCGTCTCCCTCTGATCTTCTCAACCTCAAATATGAATTGAGTCCATGAGCCTCGTTCCTCGTCATCATCCCCTCCGTGTTGGGTGGTCTCGGAGGGCGGCAGGCCGCAGTAACGCTGTGTGTTGCAGTACCTGAACGCGGCGCTGCTGGAGGGCGCGCCCGAGCTGGCGGCCGCGGCCGACGCCGCCGACAAGGACGACAAGCACGACGACAAAGGTAACCGCCTCGAGATACGATACATTGACGATGACTAGCTTTACGTGTACGTGGGGGTAACTCTGCTATTCGAATTGTATCTGAATGGCCGATCATTGACGTCACAATTGTAAATTTTGACAAGTTCGGTATTGTTAACTTGTCAAAATCAACAATTATGAAGCCAATGATCGATCATTCAGATACAATTCTACTACCAGACTTGAGGTCCAGGTGTGTGGCTGGCTGAGCGACCTCAATCGGGACAATATAGAATTTTAAAAAAATACAGCGGAATATAGAACATCCTCCTTTTTGAAGTCGGTTAAAAAGAAAACAAAGGTTGATTCGGTCGGATATAGTCAGACTAGCCAGACAAGACTAGACTTTAAAAACCCCATGTCTTTTCATGGATTGGGGATGAAAAGGTCGGTTTATCTTTCACGCATTATATTTAGGATATCTGAAGCGTAGATAGCAAAAGAGTATAAATATTTGGCGGCATATTCAAACGATTAAAGCTTCTGCATACGTTTTCGCTGATTTCGGTCATACGAACGAAGTTTTGGAAGGAAATAAAAAAGTTCTGTTTATCAAATGAGACGGAAGTTCTATTTTTACTGAAACACCAGGATCTGATGTATCCTTTAAATAAAACTAATAATCCTGTTTTGAGTCCAAAGCCAGCCACACAATGTCGCCAAAGTTTCCAAACTGCCGTATTTTACTGCCGACACAGACATTATAGATCTGACATATAATGCTTGCTACAGAGTTTATATTTTTATACCTACAGTAGAGTAGTCGTTCGAATGTATTTATGTAGACGTAAGAGCTGTGTGATATCGTTGCGTTTTGTGAGTGTTCGTAACTGTGCAGTGTGTTGGCTATCAAACGGATTCTATCAAAATAACGTCCTACGGGCTAAAAAGCCTATGGGCGCTGATAGAGAACCACCAAAATTCAGTAAAGACATGGGTCGAAGAACACGATAGTAAAACATTTCAAGCATGGTGGAATTGCAGGCCTGCACTAATTTATAACAATTTAAAAAAAATGGTCCATATTTAAACATGTAATGTTTAGTGCACTTGACCCAAAACACTGAACCTTTATTTAGTCATCGGAGTTATTTCAGTGCTATGCCATGCCTCGTTTAGCCACGATTACCTTAGAATAGCAATGGCGTAATACTTACTCTACTCTATCAATTTAAAGCAAACGAAGCTAGTTAAGACAATTGTCGGCCGTAGTCAGCCCACTGCACTGTTAGCAGTAGCCCCCATGCGCTACTGTGGCTTCCAGTGATTGTCACTATACTAGTATATAGTATAGTATATAGTACTGCTTATCTTATACCTTGTACGTTATTCATGTATTTATCTTTTTGTTCAAATAAAGCTTTGCTATTTTTTTTGTTTGTTGTTTCAATCATATTTGAACAGCATGAAACATCTTTTTGAAATAGAAATGAAGCATAGAATCTTTTATATTTTTTCTCCACTGTTTATTTTACTCATGAACACGGAAATAGAATGTTTGAGCCAACTAAGGTAATAACACAACTGGTAAATAGGGCATTTCCAATATAATTGGGTATTTTGTATATTTTTGTATCGTTTTCCCCTTCCACTAGATTTGTAACTTTTATAACTTATTCAATAATTAACTGATTTGAAAAATTGATTGTATTTGGGGTTTTGGATACAGATATTTTTTGTTACAAATGATAATAAAAAGTCGAGTACCTATGCAATCTTGTTTTTAGCGCCATCTTTGTATTTTACGGTGTTGTGTTATTACGTTGGGTCCGTAGATTTAGTTGTTATGTTCCGGTTCAGGCGGCGGCGCGGCGGGCTGGCGCGCGCACTGGGCCGAGCTGCACGAAGTGTTCACGTGTTACGATGAGCCCACAGGTCCGCCCCATACTGCCGCATGCCGGTGCCGGCTACGCGTGTTCAGCTTTGTGTGTTGTGGCTGGCCTGGACTCTCCTTAAAACGTCATTGGACATAAACAGCGTCAATTTGTGCCTTATGGACACTTTCAAAGGCTCTCTGCAGTCTATTTTGTGACGAAAATACTTACAAAGTCCAATAGCGTTTACCAGGAGACTCCATAGCCTTAGATACAGGTTGCACTGTGGTCAGCATACGTGGGATACACTTGCGGTGGTCTGGGAAGCATAATTTAGGTTTAAGGATGGTTCAAGTTGTGTATATCAGCGGGACTTTTTTGGTGTCTTTAAAAAGTAAAATGTATAATTATTTGGTTTTACGTAGTTTGTGTAGATATGCCTTTTATCGTTAATCAGTAGTTAGAATAACATTTTTCACATGTTTTAATTTAGTACAATCTACAATTAGTACCTACTTATAAACTTGGGGTTACTCCTTATTGGTTGGTATAGAGTTCGCTTTTGACGTGAAACTGCAGACTAATTTGGATGGCACTGTGTACTGTAATATAAGTATTGTTTATTGTAATATCTATGTAGCTGACCGTAACATCCATTGCTGGTAACACAGCTGTTTCTGCACTTTTACACTAATCATGATGCGTCTATTAAAGCCAGTTTCATGAGTTTCTGGTATAAAGTGCATGAAGTGGGGCTTCTAACAACTTGTTACACTCAGTCTAATGCGATGGCAACACTTACGGCACTGGTGGTTTAATCTAAGTCGGTGGTTTCGGAGAGGTTACTTGAAACCTTCACTGGTGGCCTGCTTACTTACTTGGTGCTACACAGCTTGCACACAACTGTGCCGCTCTATCCTGTCTCACTTGTGAACTCCTTTCCTGGGTGATACAGCACGCGTGATTCTTTCAGCAGCTGCGAACATTTTATGACAGGGACTTAGGGCTTTGGAGGATCCTGCAATGTGTATTACGTTGCAGGATCCTTCAAAGCCTAAATCCGTATTTAGGCCGGTTTAGGTTCTGTGTATGTTCTTCACAGAGATCCCTCTGTGGAGGTGGAGAACAACGCCAAGGGATTAATCAAAGTTGTATCTTATTTTGGCAGCAACCCTTTTTTTTGTGTTGTTGGCATCAAGTTTCATACTTAAACTTTGAAATATTGCCAGCAATTCTTTATCTCATAAACACTTGCAACCCTTTGCCTCTTTCAAAGTTTCTCTCCGTAAAAGTAAATATTAGTCGTGCACTTTACGTTATTACTCCATCGCAGCTGCTAGTTGACCGTGTGCTGTAGAGCCCTCATCTGAATCAGTGCACTATAGCGTTGTTGTGTTGCACAGGCGACGACGGCGCGGGCGGCCAGGACAAGGTGTCGCTGGACGACTTCCACTTCATCAAGGTGCTGGGCAAGGGCTCCTTCGGGAAGGTCATGCTGGCCGAGAAGAAGGGCACCGATGAGGTAATGTGACTTTTTATTTATGTTTTTGTGATTGACGGTCAAGATAGGTTCAAGACTCAAGATACAGTTAAACTAGCGTACATCGAGGGACTGGAACAATTTACTTGCTGCTGTCTTCCCGTCTGATTATAATTTGGGTGTCTTCAAGGCTACAGTGAATAGGCTCTTAATAAGGCTTGTGCCATTTGGGGGTTGACGACCTGGTGAGGGTTGCGGGAATCCGATGGATGCGAGACGCACAGGACCGGTCGTTGTGGCGACGCTTGGGGGAGGCCTATGTCCAGCTGTGAACGTCTTTCGGCTGAAATGATGATGATGAAGCTAGTGCGCCTCACCATCAACGACTGCATCTGCTTTACATCAGGTGGGATCGCAGTCGTGCTCCAGTTTAATTCAAATAAAACAACATAACAATATTCCTGTAGTATCATAAATGGTTTTGACGGCAGTTGGAATTGAACATGCGATTTTTTTAGAAAGAGTTTGAATTTAAATGCTGTGTTGAACTTTGTCACTAGCTCCCATGGGCCATGGCACAAATATATGTTGTCACGCACGTAGTAATAACACTTGATAAAACCCCGGTACATAGTACGCAGTGTCGGACAGCGACGCGATTTCATTGAGGTGTCCGAGCGAACGGTCACAAAAATCAAATATGGAACTAGTGAAACTGTGCCTGTTAGTTGTCGCCCGGCCACCCGCGGTTTCGCCACGGCAGGTAGTCCAGCGTGCGTTACAGTATACTGACATTGCAGATGTTCTGTCGGCAGACTCTTTTAATCCTTTCAGATTATAACTCTCTTTGGTAAATTAAGTTCAGTGGCATATGCAGTAAAAAAATATGGCAATTATCAGATGTAGCCACAACTAGGTTAGTTTACTATACCTATTTCCACAGTATTATGTCTTTTGGCATTTTGTTGTGGGGATCCGCAATTAATGGGTACAATCAGTTTACATCTTGCAAAAGAGAGCAATCCGCGCTATTTACAAAATTTGTCTTCGAGAGACCCTTAGGCCTGAAACTGCGTTAAGCGGGCGCCCGCGACGGGCGACCGCCGCGTGTCTACGCGCGTGGACACGCGCGTGGGCTCCGTGGCTACGCGACGGTCCCCGTCGCGGGGACCCGTCGCGGAGACCGATTTACGCAGTGTCGCTAGTTCAACTTACTAATAATATTGCCAGTTCTTATAGGTAGTGTTGCACCTACGGTACCGGTTTGTAGAATCGTAACTTTTTATATTTATTAATCGATTAGAAAAAAATTCAGAAGCTATCAATTTTGTTCCCGTACACGATAAAACCTATTCGGGTTATAAATATTCGTTTTATCGTTTACTACTTTCCATACACAGCGGCAGAACTTTAAAATAATAAGGCAATTATTGGAACTTGTCACCATACAAACATAAAATTATAAAAATAATTATTACTTATTATTATTGGTTAAAAAATATTCTTCCAAAATTAAAACCGATTGCAGTATACAGTATCAGTATAACTGCATTCTGTTTCAATTTTGGGAGAATATTTTTTAACCAGTCTTCATATCGATTAGAATTCTGAGTTTGTTTCGGTGTTTCTTCTCAGGGTAGTCAGTTAGTAAACACCGGCCTCATCTAGTAAAAAAAAGTCCAACAAAAAAATTGATGTGTAAAAGTGTTTGTGAAAACCTATTTGCAAAATAAATATCATTTATCATTCATTAAATATTTTTTAAATGTTTAACATAAAAATATACGTTATTACTTCTGTATTTTTTCATTTTAAATAGCTATCTACTATTCAGGAAAAATTATTATAAAAAACGATACTACTTGATTTTATTAACGGCAATTTACGGTTGAGGTACATAACTATTTAAGAATTGCAAAAAAGTGGCAACATTCGTTATGTCATTTTTGTCAAATGATGAAATGACAGCCCTGAACAAGCCCGTGCGTGTTCCCTGGCGGGGACCGCGCGTGCCCCCGCGACGGGTTCCGTCGCACGGAGGCGGGCCCCGTTGCGTGGGTGCGGGGCGCGCCTCCCCGTGACGGAACCCGTCGCGGGGGCACGCGACGGAGCACTTTTGTATGAAACCGCGCGGGTGCCCGCTTAACGCAGTTTCAGGCCTTAGAAACAGATTGAAAGACATTGACGTACTGTTTCTGCCTTCACTTTATCAAGTGAAGCAAGCATTTTGTATGTACGTAAAAACTAAGGTCTTTAGTAAATAGGAAATAATAATACCCAAATGGAAGGGAATAGGTAAGACAAACAAGTCATTCTTTCTAGACAGCTATACGGTTTTATAACAAGTGCCCAAAATCAGTTAAAGAACTAAACGAGATAAAGTTGAAAACTCACATCAAGGGTGTTCTTGTCAAGTAAGCGTATTACAGGGTTAAAGACTATGTTGAAGACGCTCTTGTTTCTTTATTGTTTCAAAACGAAAGTTTAGCACTACATGCATTATCCGTAATGTCGTTTTATAAGTGCCCTTGTAGGTCGAATATGAAAGTAAAATGAGTTAGAGTAGAATGTTAAGGTTAGTTTCCTTGGGCAGGTGTACGCGGTGAAGGTGCTGAAGAAGGACGCGATCATCCAGGACGACGACGTGGAGTGCACGCTGACGGAGCGCCGCGTGCTGGCGCTGGCGGCGCGCCACCCCTTCCTCACCGCGCTGCACTCCGCCTTCCAGACGCGCGAGCGCCTCTTCTTCGTCATGGAGTACGTGGACGGCGGCGACCTCATGTTCCAGATCCAGCGCGCGCGCAAGTTCGACGAGCCGCGCGCCAGGTACACACTACTATATCATACGCATGTTAGACATCCCCCACAATAAGCGTGCGCGTTCCTCGAGCGTGTGAGGGACGCGGGCGCTACGTGCGTGTGCTTGTCGCGTGTTGCCGCTGTGACGTGTGCCCTGAGAGCGCGCGGAGCACACGCAGCTTGACCCGATGGCGTTTCAGAGGTGATAGGGTAAGGGGCAAGAACGCGACGCAAGCGTCGCGTGCACTCTTCACACGCCGTAGAGCAGCGCGCTCACGAAGCCCGCGCTTCTGACACACCCGAGGAATGCCCACGGCTAATGTGAAGTCAGTCTTATGCTCATACAAAAGCGTCAAACACGTAGACTGTTTTACAAACGTGTCAAACCGAACTGCAGTGTGCCAAACATGAAGAATTCGACAGCCAATTTGTTTACAAGGCGTTTTAAATATCTAGCACAAACATTTCCTAAGCAGCATACTGAATTCAAAGTTTTAGGTCTTTTTAATGTTACTCGAAAGCGTTTGAACGGATAACTTTAATTCATGAGATAGCCAAACAATCTTTCGTGTTTAAAATGCACTCATCACAGGTTTCATTTAGGGCTTTCAATCCGGAGTTCCGGAGTTTCGTAACTCCGGAGTTTCGGACCGATTTTAAGCATATTTGAAATCCGGAGTTGAAATAGAACACCGGAGTTGAAACCGGTTTTCAAAAATCATATAAACATTTACAAAACGACGAAAAACGCGTCTTAATTCTTGAGCGTAACCCGTTGTTTGATTCCTTGTTTGACTCCCATAGCACAAATCTTCGGTATTATTCGTTAGTGCTCGGCTTGTATGAGTCAGAATGAACAATAATGAACATTCTCGGCAGCAAGTTTTTTCTGCACGAAGCTTAGTAGTTCTCTTTCTGACTCATTTTTAGGGTTCCGTAGCCGAATGGCAAAAACGGAACCCTTATAGTTTCGCCATGTCTCTCCGTCCGTCCTCGCTTAATCTCTGTGACCGTTAGCTCTAGAAAGCTGAAATTTCGTACCGATATGTATGTCAATCACGCCGACAAAGTGCAAAAATAAAAATTGGAAAAAAATGTTTTATTAAGATAGCCCCCTACATGTAAAGTAAAAAGCGTTTTTTTTTTAAATTTCAACCCTAACGTATGGTTTATTTTTGGATAGGTATTCAAAGATAAATAGGGGTTTACTTAAATCATTTTTTGATAATATCAATAATTTCGGAAATAATCGCTCCTACAGTAAAAAACAATCTAACTTTTGAACCATAAGTTTAGAAAATATGAAAAAAATCTGGAAAGTAGAGCTTTATAAAGACTTTCTAGGAAAATTATTTTGAACTTCATGGGACGAACAGTTTTTGAAAAGTTGGGGACACTTATTGTGACGGACGGGAAACTACGGAACCCTACACTGAGCGTGGCCAGACACGCTCTTGGCCGGTTTTTTTTAAATGTCTTATCGAAAACCAAGAACTTCGATCTCAAAAAAGAGAAAAGTAGATTTTTAGGTACCTTTAGGTTCATGACTATTATTATATTGTAACTTGCCAAACAAATGTTTATTTTTTATGATTGTTTTAATATTTTATAATGCGTATTAGTTGTCTATCATAACTTTGGTCTGTCAGATAGTAATTTAAACCGAAAACACTGAATCCTTAGCAAATAAAACATCCATTCATTAAAATAAAGGGGGTTTTTTATTAATTACTAAAAAGCTGTTAACTCCGGAGCCAACTCCGGAGTTCCGGATTTGATTGCTCAATATCGTAACTAGCTCCGGAGTTGGTAACTATCCGAGTTTGAATGCCCTAGTTTCATTACCCTTTTTATGAAAACAGTTTCTGCACCACCTTCTATCACGACATTTGAGTCTTCGTAGCGCAGCGAACACCTATATGAACTGTAGATATAAAGTTGGTCCATGAAGTGTTCAACCGTGTCCGGTTGTGTTGCAGGTTCTACGCGGCGGAGGTGACGCTGGCGCTGCAGTTCCTGCACTCGCACGGCGTCATCTACCGCGACCTCAAGCTCGACAACATCCTGCTCGACAGCGAGGGCCACTGCAAGCTCGCCGACTTCGGCATGTGCAAGGAGGGCATCCTCGGTCCGTATTACTAACCAATCGCATCTAAACCTCAATTTTACTTGAAAAAGAAGCCTATAAAAATGACGTTAGGCGATTCCGAGATGTTTTAACAATCGAATGAATCGGGATGGTTAAAATAAACCATCGAGTCAAATATCGACTCGCCATTCTACAAAATAGTGAAGATGTTTATCGATTGTTTCGAGTCAACGAAATCGAACTCTAGTTTTTAATTGAACAAATCAGTCACTCTCACTTGAATGTCTGAACCATCAAAAAATATTTCGCGAATGATTGCGCCTTGTGCCAATTATAATAATAAACCGAGTCAGAATCGATTGAAAGTTGAAATAATCGAGAACTATCGAGATGTTCGAAGAGTCGAAACAATCGAATAAAACATTGCGCATTGCTAATAAAAATGCTCAACGTTCATTGTATTAGTGATAGCATGATGATTCTGATCTTTGTACAATAAGACTAATATGTGTTCTAGCACTACAGTGTCAGTAAATAAATTGTAGGATCGCTAGTTCATTTTCCGTTGAGAGATCAAATAATATGTAAATCAAAACACTGCCCTATGATGTAAAAAGCGCTTGGAGGGGGACCGCGGAGTCCGTGGCTGCCTCGGCGGCCGCGGGCCCGCGGGTTCGCCCCGTGACCTTGAGATTATGAGAGCTGAGGGTTCGTCCTCACTGGAGGACTTGAGTGAGCGGTGTGTGTGCGAGGGCTGACGGGGATGCGTGTGTTTCAGAGGGCACGACCACCACCACCTTCTGCGGCACGCCCGACTACATCGCGCCGGAGGTATGTAGCATTCATTTTGATGTTGATAAAGCTGTCGGGTTTAATTTTGAAAAGCTTTTCTTCGTAACTTAGTTTACGTGGCATTTGTGCAAATACTTGCTGTTTCCAAGTTATTAAACTTGGAAACTGCAAGTATTTAATGGTGCCAATTAGGGCCTATACACGTCAAGTTTTTTAAAGGCGCCATGACGCGCCGTTCGTTTTTTTTGCGTTAGCATCGCTTGTGTATCGATACAAACGCGCTGGCCATATTGGCCGGTTTTTCAGTCACAAAGTTTTCTGCGTCGATAGACTCAATTAAAAAAAAATTCATTGCCACTGTATCGCGACAGACTTGCAAACGCACGTGTGTAGCGACTGTATCTAAGCAAACGTGTTTGAATTTATATAGGTGTGCAAACCAGGCTCAGCCTGTAGTCCACAGGTTACGTCTGACTTGCGCTATAAAAACATGGTGTGGCCTGGCCCATAAATGGACAACTCTTAAATTTGGATGCACTTTAGTTTGTAATAGTAGGTTGAAGCAAGGCCGACTTGCGACATGCGGCTACTGTATGCGTGATGATCCGTGGTTGCAGATCCTGCAGGAGCTGGAGTACGGGCCGTCGGTGGACTGGTGGGCGCTGGGCGTGCTGCTGTACGAGATGCTGGCGGGGCAGCCGCCCTTCGAGGCCGACAACGAGGACGACCTGTTCGAGTCCATCCTGCACGACGACGTGCTCTACCCGGTCTGGCTCTCCAAGGAGGCCGTCTCCATACTCAAAGGTAGAGATAGATGATCACTGTACACTTTTGAGTCAATCGATCGACTCGCGTTCTACAAAATAATCGAGATGTTTGTCGATTGTTTCGAGTCAGTAACTTACTTATCGAGTCTGGCTCGGTCACCAAGGTGAGAATTCAGTCAATTGCATGTATCGAGCCGCGGTGCATGTTATTTAGAGGCGACGGGGGGCCAGGCTCAAGTCGAGCGTACCGCGCATAATTCTAAATTTTCGAGAAACAACTCGCAAATGAACGCGTCATGCGCCAGGCGCAATAACAGACCGAATCAGACTCGAGTTAAAGTCAAAGCAATCGAGATATTCGAACAATCGAATAATATGATTATTGTTTCTTTTTTTTTGTGTTTTTAATAGCTATAAGTCTTCCATGTATTAAATAAATAATTATCTCTCGTTGTCGCACGTCGCTAGCCTATACCTCATAGTTAAGTTCAGTCGATCGGTCAATGAACTGTTGTTTGTTTTTGTTGCAGGGTTCATGACGAAGAACCCGGTGCGGCGGCTGGGCGTGCTGGGCGGGCTGGGCGGCATCCGCGCGCACGTGTTCTTCAAGGACATGGACTGGGACGCGCTCATGCAGCGTCGACTGCGCCCGCCCTTCCGCCCCAAAGTCGTGAGTACCACGCCTCATACCTAGCCATAACGATTCTGTACAGTTCGCTTCAACTAACTTTGCCCCTCTGAAGTTGGCTACAAATCACTGCGCAGTAATCAATTTTACGAAAAAAGACAGCACTGCGCATGCGTTATTTTTCTATCTCAGTCGCTCGTATACGTCCGATACCAGCTTTTGTTCCGCTCGCACGATCGTCGATGCGAAAAGTGCTACGCGTATAATTATTACCTACCTGTTTTAAGTTTGTTGTTTTTTGTTATTTATTCTTATAATTACGAACGAACGTATTTTCTTTCTTTCTCATTTTCTTAGATATATAAAATCAGGTGATTAAAAAAATACACTATTTATTTTCATTATAAAATAAAACAATTTAACAATTGTCACGTCAGTGAACACTTTTTACGCGATAGTACCTGCGCCGTTGTTAGGAAAGCCTAGCTTCAGAGCGGCATAGTTATTTGACGCGTACTGTACTCAAAGAAAACGCGACTGTATTCACATTCCGAATAAAAGTCATATTGCGATGCTGTTATAAATCAAAACTTTTACCGGCAAAGCTACCATTTTGCATGGTATTAGTTTCTGACAGAATGGTAGTTACACACAATATCTTTCTCGATGATGAAGAACCTTTACATTGCCGTGTCCCACCACATTGTCATTTTGCGGCAGCAATACAATCAAGCGATTGTGTAATTGTTGATGGCTATATTTGAAAAATGGTTGCGGCTAAAAACTCACAAGTAAACATCTGATTCTAACAGCATCGTTGCTCTTGCGATCGGACATTTTTTTGATTTCTATTACGAAAAACACGGAACAGAAAAAAACAGTGGGATACTATGTGACGCTTTTTGAACAAAAACTTGTATCGGCAAATTCGCAAAAGTAATCTGATAACATATTAATGATTTCACCTGATTAGTCATTTTAATTAATTCATGAATTCCCGATTAGTTCTATGAGACCGCGCTGTTATTGTTTTACTATTGTTTCGTTTTGTGGGTAAGTGATAGGTTAAAATTAACATACATTATAGAATCTTCACATACATTTTTTTTAAAGGAATATGTAGGATTTATTTTGGGTAAAATTGAAAAGTACTATTTTTATATAAATTAGTGATTGGTTGCTGTTTGTTCTATAATTAATCAAATTGAATTGGGTTTATGAACCGCTAACCGGTGATAAATATTGGTTATCGAAGTGGTTGTTGTTATAAATAATCATTAGCTATTAAATTTTCTTAGGGTTTCTTGCATACGGGCGATGCGGTCTTCCGCAGTCTGTGCCGAAATGTGTTTGACGTAAAGATGTTGAATAGAATAGAAAAATCCTTATTCGTGATAGGCATAGCGCAAGGATTACAAACACAAAGAAGCTTAGAGAAAAAAAGTAGAGATAGCGCCTCGCGTGGCCGCACCGAAAGGATGAGCAGCTTGGCGCGCAGCGTTTGCTGCGCGTGGCGCGCCACGTCACGTCGCGCCGGCGCCCAGGCCGCGCGTGCTGGGCGCCGCGGCGCGCCCGATCGCACGCCGGAGCGCGGGCTTGCTGCGCGCCCGGCGACTCTGTTACGGCATCTACACGTCTGATGTGCGCTAATGTTTTCTAGGCTCACAACAATATCAAATTCTTCCGTTTTTTAAAATTTAAAAGAATACAACACGGTTTTTGAAATGATTCATAGTTCGTTACGTATACGTATTATTAAGAATCAAAAGCGGTTATTATTTTAAAGAAACAAATGACTTATCAACTAAGCAAGTTTTATTTCTTACGAACTATTTACAATAACAAGTCAACTCATAATCAATATCACTGTACTAGTTACACAATTCCAAATAATCATAACACATCACAATCCGTAAATGGATATTGCGTCCAAACGCCAAAAAATGAGTCCCGAACCGATATGCGCTACGCCTTTTATATCCTTTCACTTGATCAGTAGAGAGAATATAAAATGAATATAATATTATATCTTTATATAAATAATTATGTTTGAACACAATTGAGTTTTAAAGTAAGCGTAAAATTCGAATGTACTTTGTATTTCCACTGCTTTTTCTGTTCCGTGAAAAAAAAAGAAAAAATCAAATGAGCCTGCTTTTGTATTATATTTGTATACAACGTGTAACGTTAAATGCGCAAAACTTGAACATAGTTTAATCAGAACAACGAAGAGAATTAATTAAACCACTACTATTTTTTATATCCTGCCTATTTATTAATAGGTCAAGCTAGCACGTGTGCAAACCCGCCAAAAAAGGTAAACAAACATAAATGGTTATGATTCAATTAAAATTTTCTCATTCGCAGGATAGAATAGAATAGAATAAACTTTATTGATAATATAGTTTAATTCCTTTAATATTTCTTTTATGATTTTTTTTCTCCCACAATTGGATCAATTGAATTAGAAATAATTTGGTGTCTGAGGTTTCGCGCATTTAACGTTACACGTTGTATATATGTATGTAACACGTGCTATGTTATGATTAATACGGCGTTCGTTGTGTTGAAGAAGAGCAAGCGCGAGGCGGCCAACTTCGACGCCGAGTTCACCAAGGAGGAGCCCGTGCTCACGCCCGTGCCGCACGACGTCGTGCGCGCCATCAACCAGGTCAGTACCACGTCCGTACCACGCCTGTACCACGCCCTATCCCACGCCCGTACCATACCCTATCCCACTCCCGTAACAAGCCCTGTCCCAAACCAGTACCACACCCTGTCTCACGCCCGTACCACACCCTGTCCCACGGCAGTACCACGCCCTTTCCCAAGCCAGTACCACCCCCGTTCCCATGCCTTTACCACGTCTGTACATATATTCCACACTATTCTATTCAATAGCTACCTATCCAAAAGATCTTCTCGCCATTTGAATATAATTATACAAGATAACGTTTATTCAGAGGATATTATCGATGCCGGTCGGACTTCCTAACCTATTCCGTATGCCAACTGGGCAACAATCTACACTGGGATATTCCTGCTGGGGAAACCAATATATTTTTGCCCGACCTGGGGATACGACCGAATTATCTAACCGGAAGGTCCAAATGTAGCTACTGAGTGGCACAAAATCTATTTTTAAAAATGATACTTATGCCGAGTAAATAAAACAGTGCCTATTTTAAATTTGATAAAAACTAGCCCTGACATTAGCTATTTTTTTTAACCTAATCTTTTCTTTTCGGCGATCATTCACCAAATAATATACAGGAACATGTGGGTGCACCTTGAAGCTTTCGAGAGCTTGAGAGTAGGAAGCTGGTGTGTGACGTGTGAAGCCTATCCCTATAGAGATAGCGACTGCAGCTAGTGTGGTAGTAACGCTGTAATGCCTTGTCCCACAGGAGGAGTTCCGCGGCTTCTCGTTCGTGAACAAGGACTTCAACCCGCTGCCGGCGGAGAAGGCGGCGCAGGCCACGGCCTGAGTAGACTTAAGAGTAATGCCAACATCTGTCTAGTCACGACGATGCGTAATCTAAGCGCAAACGCTGTTCTTATTTTAATGTAGTAGTAGCGCGCGACGTGTTTACTATCGGCGTCCCACGAACTATTGTTTTTATTACGTTTTTATTTTGTACGTTTTTTGAATGTACGTTGTCTGTCTTTTAGTGTATGTTAGTTTAGGAGCGCTCGAGTCTCTCACTGCGACGGAACAAGGACGCGACACGGCCAGACTGGACGAGTTCTTTCGGCATAAATAGTGATACGTTAGTGAAGTTAAGTTGAGCAGCAGCGTCTGCCGGACTGTCCGACGCGCCCTGTCCGCGCCTCCTCGGGGCCTCCCGCACCGGCTCGGAGCACTGAAGTAATGATGATGATAGCGCTATCGGCGTAGTAGCGCTCGTTAACATCTATTTACAAGACCTATCATCAGAGTTTATTCGATCACTACGTCACGTCACCTACGAGGTAACATGTCTTTTTTCGATATTTGTTATTACTTCGGAACATATGACCTCGCGGTAGACTGTCCGAGTCTGAGGCTCCGCTCGATAAATACGCTTGCTTTGTGTTGCGAGCGAAACCAAAGTTTCCATGAATATCACCGCTAGCTCGAACAAATGTAAGACTTGATGTAACAAGTCGTTGAACTCGCGGCTCCTGCGGGTCGCGAAGCAGCAGCTTTAAGTACCTCGTAACATTGTACAGACGTTGCCAAAGTTGAGTTGAAACACGGGTTTCTTATGATGTCTCTGTCCACGGTCGCCGCCGACGCCGGCCCCCCCGCTGTACATACCCCCCGGGGGCGCCCCCGGCGACGACTCATCACTTCGCATCACAATATATCAATAAAAAACAACGTGTTTATTGATTCGATGAGTATATTTTCCATTGAGTCCTATATTAAAGATACGGAGCAATTAACGATTGTTGTAAATATTGAACAATACATAGTATGTGTCGCGCGCGCGGCCGCACTGTGCGGCGCACCTGCACGCACTGTGCGCGCACGGAGCGGCCGCGCGCGCGCTAGGACGATGTAAACCCCATACGCGTAGTAGAGTGTGTCGTGCGTGACGTGTGTGTGTGTGTACGAGACTGTCGCTGCAACGTTCATTATGTTGTTAACTTACGACGTACCTATTAATCGGTGCTTTGAATTTAACTTGGTGTTTTTGTAATGATGGCTGTCATGTTCGTACAGTCTACCCTCTTAGGCGATACGGAACTTACGTTGAAGAGATTTGGTTGTTAGTCATTCGCGCATAATATTTATTTCGATAAGCAGAGTTTGTCTGAGAAAGTCCGTGATACGTTAGACGCGAGCTACCGCGGTATTGACCGGTATTAGACTTGACTGTCAAGTTAAGCGTATTAGATTACTCGCAGAGTATATTTACCATTATAAATACAATTTTATTTACATTTATAGAAAATACAGATACCTTAAAGTTATTAGTGAGGTGATCAGACCTGTGTGGTCTGCTCGAGGCGCGCGACGCAGGCCGGCGGCACTATACTCGTGTGGTACTGTTTTGGGGGCTCAGAAACAGTGCGATATGCAAGCTGAGTGAGTGATCGCTCGGGGAGGGTGTGCCGCACAGCCACGTCATGGATGTGCGGCGCACACACATAGTAAATCGTAGTGCCGGAGCACACGATGCGTTGCGGCGCCGCACCGCCAATATTTCGCTGTATCGGCAGGCCCACGAGCCAACAACCCGGCGCCGCAACGTCGTTATGTCGCAGCGGTGCCGACGCACTATCAGCGTTGGATATTCAATAATGTTCCCTTTTCTGAGACGCATTAACAACAAGCCTGCCTCGTCTCGCCGGTGCATGTCCGGTGCGGCGGCACGGCGAATGGTGTGACTTGCCACAGATATTTCTGTGTATGATGACGCAGTGACACCGCTCCGGCGCCGCACCGCCGCCACAACGCATCGATGCTCTTAGTCCCACTAGTGCCACAAATCACTCTGCACATTCGCCGATAAATTTATTTAAAAAATTCTTTGTCGTCACTGGATCGAGCGATCAAAGAATAAGAACAAGTTTTATTCTGTTGATGTACATAGTGGTTCAGATTGAAGGACTATTGGTCTATGCGGTACGAATAGTTGTCAATCTATTGTGAGTGCGTTTAGTGGTTTGTATCGCTAGTGGGCCAGTGATGTGCCTCTCGCTCAGGGCGCCCCGGCCTGCGCGCGCGCAGTGCATGGTAACTCTAGTCCCGCGTTTAGTTGCGCAGCCTTCTTCAATACTCATCGACACGCCTGTGGTACAACAGTATTTCTTGATCTTTGCCCTTGTGTTACATCTGTCGCGCACCACCTCACGGCGGGTACGGCGACTCCAGCCTGCTCCATGGCAAACAAAAGTTTCAGCGACAAATTGTAATAACAATTTTCGCTATATTATAGTATCAATACTGCTGCAATAATATGGCACAATTTTTGTATGCTTTGGAATACAGGTTCCAGCGGTCTCGTGGTTTCATAGAATCACATACCGCTTATAAAGCGTGTCAAGTCTGCTTCCGCCTGAAATAGTCGCGAACAAACCAAAGTGTTACCATAGTATTTATAACTATTCGGTTAAAGTTTACATTAACAAGTATTTATTTGTTTGCGTACAAATGTAACACAAGCATTTACCATTTAGTTGAGATTCTCTTTACATAATATTTTGTTAGATATTTTATATTAAATATATTTTTGTCGTACTTTGAGTACATTTTATTTTATATTTTATTATTGTCTGTGTTTTTATAGTCAACGTCTTGTTTACTTTGGTATTCAAGTAGGAAATTATTTAAATCAATATTTTTGTCGCAGACACCACCATTTTATTGAAGAGATTTTTTTGTATTTGACATCACATGTGAGCTGGAAGCACGCGAGCGCACGGCGCCGTGACGCCACGCGGCGTGACGTCACGCGGCGTGGCGGCGGCGTGCGCGGGCGTGCCCGGCGTGCTGTCACGCATCGCGACAGTATTGTGTATTAAGTATTATTTAATTAGTTGTTAGTTATCGATGTAATACCAAAGGATTAAGTTTAATAGTTTACATTAACGTTGGGTTGTTGCGTTGTGCGGTACAGTCACGCCCCGCGGCCGCGCCCGGCGGGAGCACCACCCGTATTGCTTTATGTAGTTGTTAGTGTATAATATGATAAAGAATAATATAAATATATTAAATTATAAATCTCTGTACGTGTTCCCGTTATTATTGCTATATAACTATTGTGTTTATATGTTTTTCGTTGGGTGCGTGGAGTGACGTCTCGCCGGCAACAGTGGTTGCATCTTATTATCTACGTACTAAAGCTTAGTTTACCTTGTTAAGGTTTCTATTTATTTCGTGGCCATTTTATTTTTAGGTCGGTGGGAAATTATTGATCGGATGGTCTGGGAGTTATTTTGATATCTGTTGTAATAGTTTTATTTGCAGAAGTAACAAATATATAATTGTGTTATCAAATGAATCAGTATATTGATTGTTTAAGGAAAAACGTGGAATATTCTGTCGATAATTTTTCACCAAAAAACAAACCGTTGCATGAGGAGTTGAATGTAGCGCGGTCCTGTGTGCCGCCGCACTCGGCAAGCGGGCTCGCTGCCTTATTGTAAGTATAATGTAAGTTTGTATACTCAGCAGTGCGCGAGGCACGGCCCACTGGGGACAGAGCGAGCGCGCTTGCGGGGTGGCAGTCAGCGCCACGCGCCCGGCCCGTTGTTAACTAGATAAGTTATATGTACGTGAAGATTTTAATTTTTGATGTGAATCATACTAATATAAAATAAATTAAATAGAGTATAGAGTATAATAGAGTATGTTAGGTGCCGGCGCGGGCCGGCACTGTCATGTTATTAATTTATTCGTAAATATTTCATAGTTGTGTGTTGTTCACATTGTGGTTTTTTATTCGTACGCTGTGTGTGGATGTGCGTGTGAGAGTGTGCGTGTGTGCGCGGCGGCGCTTGGCGCGTGGCGACGAGGGCACTACTAATAACTTACAATTTCTATGAGTACAAATCGGAGTGTAATGTGACTTCCTATAACAGTTTATACTACCACGGGAGTTTCAATCATGTACACCTCAGTTCTTCCGTGGTTACAACAGGTGTGGTGTGATGTGCCACTCCAACACGTGTAAATAAGTTGACTAGCCCTCGGCGGCACTTGTCAAGCGGTCGCGGCGCGTAGTGTCGTAAGCGCAAGCGCCACAAGCCTCGTCTCGGTAGTGTACTTACAGCGAGCGCGGGCGGCGCGCGGCCGCTCGCGCCTCGTACTGTAGCTGTGATTACGTTGCTATTCGTATACTACGTTTGTTTCCGGACGCACGTGTTCTCATTTCCGACCTTATTGCAACAAAACTAATGATCAAAACATTTTTGAAATTTATATTTTAATTTTTTGAATTTTTACACGATTACTTTATTGTGAGATTTGTCAAATGTAATATTGTTTGAAGATGATATAAATTTATTGATTATAACATAATAGCTGATAATTAACTCGTAGTACAAGTTAAAGTGTAGTTGAGCGTACTGCCGTCGCTGTGTTATGTACAAACCATGATGACAAGCACGAAATAAAGCTATTTATATAGAGTTGAGCACATACCACATAGATAGATAACTATATCATTTTTACGAGAACGTTATTTTTATCCTAGATACCATAGATTACTAGACTTGGTGACAGCAAACCTTTGAGATTTGCATTTTAGCTGAATTGTTAAAGGATGAGCAGTAAATGAACTTGAGCGATTGTGAGGAGACGATGACTAACTGCAATGAAGACGAAGGTTCGGTTACTGCTTGTCACGTCTGTCTAGTTTGCCTTCCAACGTTGATTCTAAATCTTATATTAATACCTTATCGAAAGAATTACCTCCTTAAATAAGTATATGAAAATATAACGCTTAGTTAATTTTGTCTGTCTGTCACCGACTGTGCCAAAGTATCCCTCGTGTTACACAAGTGAGCGTGGTGCGCGACGCGCAGCCGCGCGGCTGCACGCGCGTGTTGTAGTGCAGGCGCGCGGCCGGGCGCCGCCCCGCGCTCACACACATCGCTTGTCGTCACCGCCGCTGCCTGAGTTCGGCAATAGCGACTGTTTCTGTCACCCCTCGCCCTACTTCCACCTGCTACTGTTCAGGCTATCATGCGATATCACTCATTCTTCTTCTCCCTGTAAAACTTCTAGATTGGCCTAAATTTCTTGATCTACTGACCACCCTTCCCCTCTTGCTGACACTAATATTGAAACATGTAAATAGTGCCCGAAACATGAACGCCTTACACTAGAATAGAATTAAATATGACAATGTTTTAGCTATAGACCAAATATGAGACAGAAGCGCTTATTAAGATACAATATAATATATAAGTCGTATTGCCCGACTCAGTCGCGCGATTGCAGAATGTCGCTCGTTTGTCCAGTAACAGAAACGAAAGTAATAGTGTTACACTGTTTAATGCCATTTTGTAACATAAGCCATATTAACGCTAGCTGTAACTTGACATATCACGCTGTATTATTGTTTTTATCTATATATTTTATATAACGCTGTCGGCGAGTTACTGCGGCCGAACTGTCCACGTATAGACGCGCGTCTCCGTTAGCGAGTAGTCGGCGGCAGTAAGGAGCCGCGCTCAGTCCGAGATCTATTTAGTACCAACATGTACTGTGTCAAACATAGCGCATTATTTTATCTGTGCGCCGCTTATTTGCAATCTTCACAACTAAAAAGTCCAGCTCTAGGTCTTGCAATAAAGTGCCCTGGAGCCGTGTCCCTTCAGAATGTAACGGCGGTCAATAAGATGAACCAGTAATATAAATATTTCAAAACACTTATTTACAGTAAGCTACGTTCACTATTTAAGGGTTTCAACTTTAAATCTTACAATATTCTTCTGCACAATATGTTTAAGTATATTTCGCATGTTGTTGTCCGCCGTTACCTCGTACGCACACTCCTTTAGTTGGCTGGGATTGCAAGTGGCGGCGCTACTACCATAAGTTATTTTTTACTAATTTTGGAATGCTTATAAATAAAATAAAATATATTTTACGCTTCCCAGAGGTGTTTATAGCCAAAGAGTGGATTAATATTTGTACAAATCGGCTGAAAGCCCTTATTTTGTTGTCTATTAGTTGGAATACATATTTATTGTCTTGCCAGTGTATACAGAGAGTAGGAACAGTTTGGGAATATAATAATGTTTTGTATTTTATGTTGCAATGTCGTCTGCGCTACAAGTGGATTGTTTCTGAATCTCTTATTACTTATGTTTTTGTGAGTTTTGATTAACTGTGTTAAGGAATTTTACTTTTCGTCATTGTTATGTTTTATTAAATTTCAGAGTGTCAGTATTCTGATGCGTTGTAATTCAATGTAGATGTCAGCAACCAGCCGTGGTTGTTGGCGCCATAGCTCGCGGTTATTGTTTGTGGCAGGGCGCGGGCGGGGGAGGGAGGGCGGGAGGGTGCACACGACGCCCCGAGCGCTGCGCCTCCATTTTGTTATTTGTTAAGTTGTACAACTTGTGGGTGAACATGAACTTGAATCGAATATTGAAACGTCCTGACGGGTGCTTTGACCCTTAATTATAAGAACTTGCTATTTATAACTTCTAAATTGTGATCTGATTGTTTCGAGTGTAGTAATCAATTGTTTGTGGAAGCGCAGACGACGTTGCAACAGGCGTACGTTATAGTTTGTGTTAATTATTTGTAGCTAACACGAAGATACGATCTGTTGGATGGTGGCTGTACGCGCGGCCGGCGCTCTCGGGACCCCAGTGTTATTTTATTAAATGAAATTTAAATCTTACAGTTACCGCCTTATACAGAGTGCAATAAGTTAAGATGTATATGTACTTAATAAACAGTGGCACTTTATACGATTTATGTGAAAAGCATAAATCTGATAATGGTCCATATGTGTTAAATATAGTATTGGTTATGCGTCGCCGTCCCCAGAGCCCCGCCGGCGTACGCCTCGGTACCTATTTGTTGTCTGTTCACCGTCACTATTAGAACACATTAGCTGAGTAAATTATTGCATAAATATAGTTTTATGATGAAATAAAATATGTATATGTAATCCTACATGTCTATTAAATCATGAAAATAGATTATAATGTGATGTTTTATTTTTTATGCTTCCTGAAACTATAGGTGAGAAATCGTCTAATGACTTTTCTCTCGCTCTTGGGCGGACTAAAACCTAATCCTATGTTCCTTCTTTGCCTTGCTTTCCAGGGCCCTGGATTTTCCTTTCAAAAGCGAACCTATGGCCCCAGTTACTTCTACCCTGCTGGGCACCTACTACGGTTTTGCTGATCTTCCGCACGAATCCAGTGCATATTTATTTCCTAAAGATGTGTGTACATGGAGCAAAGCACGAACTTTCATATCCTCCATGTCAGTCGTGTTGCAGATCCGTGCGTGCTCAGTTAGTCTGGCCCTTGTCGAGCGGCACAAGGTACCCAGCTAATTCCCAAAATTCTCAAAGCTTTTTATAACGCTTTTTATTATATGCCTGGTGTGTGATATTTAATGGCTGATGCTGACCGCCATCGCCTGTGTAGACGGCAGTGCCCAGTGGTGCTAAACGGTCATTTCACCAAGGGCTCATTTTTTTTAAATAATCTTAGTTTATCTGAAGTCGGTCCCTACAAATATAGACATGTTAAATTTTGTATAATGAGTAACTCCAATTTTTCAGGTTAAAAGTGTTGTAATTATTAACAGTACAGTCCTAGATCCAACCTAAATGCGGGAGTAAAGCGTGGGTTCACTATCCATACACGAAAAGATGCGCGTGTGTAGTGCGGAACCCCTTCATCTTAATAGTAAATTGGTTTTCTTACATCTTTATCCTTCAAAGATATTATGAGAATTAAGCTCTTGTGAAAGAAAACAATCGCCAACAGGTTTCTCTTTGTGCTAAACGTGTTGTTCAGCGATCTTCTATTTTTTCGATTCGATGGTAAACTTGCAATTAACGCCCGTTTTCAATAAGCTATCTAACTTCAGTTGGAGCTACTAAAGATAAACAAATCTATCCTTTTGCCCTTACCTACTTGCTTTCCTATAACCTACCGACCGACAGCAGTTCCTATCAAAGTTGTCAATCTATTTTCGGGAGGTCGGATAGTCTACTAGAGTTAGGACGTTCATACAATTCTCCCTTACTTGCATTTCAATATAAGTTTGAAGTTACTCTCCGGTAGGCGGAGCTAACTCTAGTAACGCCATATGCGTATCTGTCATTATCGGTCAGTAACGGGAATTGACGTTTGAAAAATATTTGTTGCGTTGTAGAATTTCTTGTAATAATGGAATATTATAGCAGTGATGATAGTGATATGGAATTATTCCAAATGATAATAGATTGCGATGAAGACAGTGATACCGATAACATACCGTTGCAGAAGGAATATAAGCCACGTGTGAATTATTTATCTAAACTAAATACGGTGCTGGAGAAAGATGCTCCGTATCCCCTGGACAGCATTTCGGACCATCGTATCCATCTTGCAAGAGCTTCAAATCTCCTCACGGCTGTCGTCCGAGTGTCTTCGCAGGATTCTGCAATACTTCGGTCACATTGCAAGGAAAGAAAGTGACAACCTCGTAAGGCTCATTGTGACCGATAAAGTAGATGGAAAAAGGGCTCGCGAGCGCAGCCCAATACGTTGGTCCGACCAGATCCGCGCCGCTCTTAATTCTACGATTTACGGTGCCCTTCACAACGCCAAAGATAGGAACAGATGGAGAAACATCGTAAGGGCTAAGGTGATGAAGCAGTGAGGCGACCCTAAGCATTGAGGAATACGACGCAGGGAGGAGGATATGATTACGAATTTGCCTACAGATTTAGACTAAATAAAGTGACTGTGTGTCAGTTAATTAATTTAATACACCCTTATTGTGCTACATCTAAAAGGTACCTACGTAAAATTAAGTATTAATTTGGATGGGTTTACAAATGTTCTTTTAGTGTCTGTTCTTAGAGCAATAGCGCACTAGCGACCAGGTCGCGGGCCGCGGCGGCCATCGAGATACATACCTACATTAGTATGACATCGCCATATAGCGCGCGCACCTGGGCGCACGCGGCCAGCGCAACGGCCACAGGTGCGCGCGCTAGTGCACTATTGGTTTTACCTAATATCAAGCTTAATCAAGTTTTATTTTTTACAGGAATCATGGGATATCCCCACTTCATCAAATACTTCTGGCTCTACGATTTTATGCATTGGGTACAATTGGGTACTATGCTAGTGCGTACTATGATAGCGCGTCAGTCGACCGACGAACGCGGCGCTGATGAGGGAGACCGACGCGCGTCGTCAGCGGCGCGTAGCAACTCGCGCGCCGCTGATGTCAGCGTCACAGTGTGGTGCTTCATAGAACACAACGGTACGCGCGACCGACATCAGCGACAGAGGAATTCGGGCCTAAGAACAGCTAGAATTTGTTTTTCATTAGTTTGTGAAGTGGATTCATCTGCATCTCTCTTTATTATTCCTCTGCTAGTACCTAGTCATAGCATGATGTTAAAAAGGTCTATCTAACATACTATCTATACTTAATATAATAAAGAGGTAAAGTTTGTTTTTTTGTTTGTATGAGGTAATCTATGGAGGTACTGGTCCGATTGCTAATATTTTTACACCAATAGAAAGCTGCTGTATTCCTGAGTGATATAAGCTATATTTTATGTACGCGGGCGAAGCTGCAGGCTAAAGCTAGTATACGATAAAATTATTAATTATAGCTACTTATTTTATTTCAGATGCATTGGAGTTTGGAAGAGACGATTCCCTGTATTATCCTTAAAAAGTAGGCTAAAAGTATAAAATATGCAAGCAGTTATTATAGCGACTGCAGTACTGCATAATATTGCCAGAAATCTGAACCTGGAAGAAATAGAGCCAGAAGTATCAATTCCAGACACTTCTCACGACAATGATGTAACTGTTCATGAAAATTCTTCTTCAGAATTGACATCGGAATAGTTACTACTGATAAACAATTACTTTAATATATAAATTACATACAATAATAATATTTTAACTGTATTTTTATTTCATATCACTTAAACTACTCTTACACTTAATATAACATACAAACATTGCTTTTCTTCTTGAGGATAGTCTCTAATTGAACACAAAAAAATTGAGATCTTATATTTTTATTAATTAAAAATATTAAAAACAGTAATTACATGCAGAATTCTGATTAAGGTTCTTTGTTAACATCTGGTACACACTCTCTGCAAATCAACTCTCTTTCGGAACACATATATACTACCAGCACTGCATCTCACTTATGGACCTATTCCAAACTGTCAAACTGTGTTGAGGAACTTTCTTCTACATTTGCCTCACGAATGACACAGTATGAGGAAGACATGAAGAATGCCAGTAGTGAAGCTTCCCACAAAACCATTGTCAGCCTTTCCAAGGATTTCATTGATATCAAGAGTCTGGTTTGGTAAACATTGACTTCGAGTCTACCTCGGAGTATCGAGAACTTGTTGCCCAGTTCCCCGTTGCTGAGTCCTCCGCCGTACCAGCAAAGCCAATGCCAGAAAAGAGAACTCGTAAGCCGGCGAAATGAGTGTGCAACATCATGATACTTCCATTGGTTTGTTTAGTCCATAGGTATTTATATAATTTTTCTTTGTATGTAGGTCATCGTTTTTTTTATATTACGTATTACGTCTAACATTTTTGGTTTGTTGTTTCAATCTGAAATTTTTACAGTTTTGACGTATTGAACACATTTATCACTTGTCACAAATGCCACTTTATCTATATTTTTTTACAGAACGAAACGTAATCGTTCTGTAAAAAAATATAGATAAAGTGTTTTAATTCTTTATTTATTTAAATGTTTATGCTGTTAACAAATTAAATACATTTATTAATTATGAATAAATAAAATAACATTTGTTGTGAGCATGTAATGTTTTAGTGATTAGCATAGAACTAAACGTTTCGAGAAGCTTAGATAGATGAGAGGGAAAAAGCTGTCTGTCATTGAATAAAGATAGCTGTCTCTTATCTTTTATTGTGAAACGCAGAATATTGATTGACAGAATCTTACTGTTTATCGGGGATAGCAATCTATGTATAAACTGCGGTAGGTTATTGAAAACGGGCGTAAATTGTTTGGGCCTATCGTCTGTTTTTTAAACACGGAGACTAAAATGACATTTCAACACAAAAGAACTAGCGTCATTCCTATAGTAAATTTGACATTACTTGTGTCAATTTAGTCTCCGGGTTTATAGAACAGACTGTAGTAGGTAGTTACGTTAATACTGCAGCATCACTTGGGGCACTCTTAACATGTGGCTAATGTTTTGAACAGGAGTACCTACTGCACTCGAATACTCCAATAGTTTATAAAACCCCATTTGGCCAAGTAGGTATGCAGTGTTTGCAGCGGCTTACCTGGGTGCAACCGATTTCAGTGCCAGCGATATAAATTGAGAAACAAAGAAGGATTTGCAACTTGCAGCCCTTCAAGAACAAGCTAACTTCTAGTCCATGCTTCGCTTTGGGGCATCACAAATAGGAATCCCAAAGAGTTCACATCTTCCAATAGAGCAGGAGGCCAGCTTATTTTGGTTTTGTTAACCCACTAACATGCTGTCTACTGTGCTAGATGACAGCAAATGTTTTCTTTGCCATTAAATTATTGTAATTTTAACTAACGTCGACAGTTGCTCCCAAAGGATTTCTAACGACTATTTCTATGCCTTCTTCAACCCCAACCAAAATTATTATATTTCAATAGAGTAATCGTATGATCATATGGCACGTTTGTCGTGTTATCTGTTCATCACAATGAACACGGCGCGCCTCCCTTGTCCGCCCGTCTGCTCGATCTGACAACTATAAACATGTGATAAAATCATTTGGGGCCAACTCACATATGCCACGATTTACTTATGTGATTATTTTTAATCTCTTTTTTGTTACCGTGTTTTGCTTTGGGTTACATTGCGAGCATAAAAGTAGCAGGCGCAGAAGTGGGTTTTTAAGTATGGTCTAGGTATTTTCCACAGCCGCTAGCTTCGTTGACAGTTTCAATGTTTTGTATTTAAGTCCCACGCAAGTGTAGACCAAGTGTATAATGTTGAATACATTACGCGTCTATGAAGCTACTCGTCCGTGGACAGTAGGCTTTAGTAAGTCGAGTAGGTATAATCCTACTAATATTATAAATGCGAAAGTTTGTGAGGATGGATGTATGTTTGTTACTCTTTCACGAAAAAACTACTGAACGGATTTGGTTGAAATTTGGTATGTAGATAGGTTATACCCTGGATTAACATATAGGCTACTTTTTATCTTTATTTTTTCGAATTGTTATTTTTGCTATAGGTTAAGTAACAAACATCCACACTTTAGAATCACATTAGTTATAATTATATTTTATTTTCCTTCCTGGTTTCCTCTCTTGGATCTAAGGTGGTTGGATAATATCGCGTAGCCATTTCGTTGTCCTCTTGAAACTTTAATTATACTAGTAGCCATTTCGGCTAGTAAAAGATAATTAGTTTTTCTCGCATCTTTTTTTTATTTCTTTCTTTAGTAAACGTTTGTTTTTTTGGTTAGTTGGCTTCGTTTTACTTTTCTTTGTCACGATTTGATGAAATGGAAGTGGGCTTTTTATCTTTATTTTTTCGAATTGTTATTTTTGCTATAGGCTGCTTTTTATCAACACACCACGCGGGCGAAGCCGCGGGCGGAAACTAGTAGTAGATAATTTAAATCAGGCTTAGAGCGAGCAAACCTAAATAAGCCCGCTGTATGTTGAACTCCTTTCCCACCGCTGGGCGCTGATTAAAGGGTGGCACAAAATTACTAGCAGGCCTACACAAGTGATTTTTCAGTTCGAGTTTCCACCAGACGCTGAGTACCTTCATAATGTACCTATGGTGAAGCAATGACATTACCTGTTACTATATTGCGTACGCGTTTAGCGGGAACGCTAACAGATAAGTAATTTTTGTCTAAGTCTGCAGAACTGCTTTAGGGTGTGATCCTAACTGAAGCAAAGACGAGCGGAGCGTATTCGAGCAAGAATCAACCAATCACATTGGTCTAACGTGACATCACTTCGCATATCTCCGTTCTAACTCACTGAAAACACACCCTAACTAAGCTCAGAACAAAAGCAAACACTCTCAAACGACAAGCTATCCTTCTACCTGCACTACAATCTAGCAAGCTCCGACTAACAGGCACATTATACGGAGCCATTTGCAGGCCAGCCCATTAAGTGGCGGCTAATGAAGCGGTGGCGAGGTGTGCGACACGGTCGCGCGACCCGGTCGCAACCCCGCGGCCGCGCTATCCGCCATCGCGACGAACAAAGCCGCCGTGTAAGGCCGCTAACACTTAGCTAGCTTAAGCTACATTTGGAAACTAATTCCATTGAAGATAGTTCTGTACATAAACCATTCTGTTATTTTAATCTGCCATTGGTTTTGTTGTAACAATAAAATGATCGTTTGACGGTTAGGTACATCCTACCAACGTCTAAGTATTGCATTTTTAGCTATAGGTTAATCTTCTAATTAGTTATTTTGTTCAATTATAACTTTTACATAGCATTTTCTTGTAATAAGATGCCCTGCCCAGATATCTGCTTAACTGTGTAAGTAAACTATCTTAGTACATAGGTACCTGATAGGTAGGTATGTACTTGTCTAATGGCGAGCTAGTTCAAACCGGAAAGTTGCAATTAACGAGCTTCAGAGAGAAAACCCTAGCTCATTAGTTATTCCACAACCGTTGCAGGTCATAGCGAGCTGACATCGCTGCGGCACGGATGAGACATCATCCGCCTCATCAGGGATAAGCTCTGTAAGCGCAACAGTTGTGCAGACGTGCGCAGACTCCTGATTGCCCACTTGTCCTAACATCATTATTCTAACCACAAAAAAGTCGGGCATTGTCCCTGCGACCCTCCGCGGCCGGCGCGAGGGTCACGGCGCGACAATAGCGCATCAAGCGCAGGTTTTTATAACGTCAGCTGCGCAAGTGGATACCCATTGTCATAAAATGGGATTAAACTATCCTATTCAATTATTTATTACAGTTTTTTTTTGCAAAACAAATTAATTCTCCCCACATAAAATCAACCTTTTCTCAATTGGTATAAGGGCGGTATTCTGTTGGCGGCTTCTAATTTGCATCTAATGTTTTTCCCCTGCGGTAATCGAGATCCCCTCGCGAATAACACTTTTTATCCATTACAACGATTATAGTATTTAACCGTGCGTCGCGGCGTGAAATCGGCTTTATTAGCGATATGTATGAAGCGAATAGTTTATCGATTAACAATTATTGTAATCGATTACGGCTCCCGTTAGAATATTTATGAACAATCGTATCGAATCGGTTCGTTCGGGAGGCGGCTACCGTTTTAGTAATTGGATTTTGAAGATTTATGTGTGATGGGGGAATAGTTATAGATAGGCTTTTTTTGTCAAGAGTGTTTTAATGAGTTGTTCAGCGTTGTGCGCTGGCGTAAGCTCGAGTGCGGGCGTTGCCCCGCAGCCTGTGCCCTGTGCCCCCGTCACTCGCGCCGTGTGTTCGCGTGTCACATGCGATGTGCACAAATGTGTCGATGCATTGATGGCGTTAGCTCGATCGCCAGCTCGTCACGGTCTCATTATTTCACATGGCGGAACACCTCATCAAAAAGTATAATGTCTTCGGGACAGCCTTCGTGAAGTTTCTCAAGACTTAGTGCGAGTAACTGTTACCTATTCCGCCAATTGTGATTGCGCGACGTTGTACGAGTATGTACCTATGACTGTACGTTGCTATAGGGAGGTAGGTACTAAACCTTAGTTCGTCTAGGGCAGATGTTAATTAGGTAACATCTCGAGTCACAAGATACCAATTTTGTTCTCAATAGCTAAACGATTAATTTCGCACAGGTTTTCCGCTGTTCCCACTAAATAGGGACCTTACCTAATATTAATGATAACACAGCCTGCAGATTGGTACAGGCACCGCTTGCATAACGGCGGTCGTGACCGCGGCGCGGCGTGGCGTGGCGTGGCGTGGCGTGGCACGGCGCGGGCGCGGCGTGGCACGCATGCAGCACCGCGCTCATTAGTCCGCGCCGAAGTGCCGCTACTCCTCGATAGCCAACTTTATGATGTCCTGCATAAGTAATGTAGCGACTATTAGCAGCACTACGTCGCGAGCACCGCGGCACGCTGTGTCGTGCGCCGTGTCCCAGCACTAGAGGCTGAATACCTGCGAGTCGTTAGCTTAACTTATTGGGGCTGTTCATCTGATAATAATAATATATACAGACACACCTAACAGCTGCTTGTGTGTAAACGCCTAAAAATATTCTAAAACATATCGAATATTTTGGGTGTCTTCAAGGCTAGAGTCTATTGCTTTTAATAAACTAGTGCGCTTCACTATCAACGATTGCATCACTGCTTACCATCAGGTGAGATCGTAGTCAAGGAGTAGTTTATGTTACATATAAAAAAGTACTGTAAGTCACTATTAACTCAAATGTAA
This sequence comes from Mythimna separata, assembly GCA_030763345.1. Taxonomy (NCBI): domain Eukaryota; kingdom Metazoa; phylum Arthropoda; class Insecta; order Lepidoptera; family Noctuidae; genus Mythimna; species Mythimna separata. Next base: position 22,147,695 of record CM061169.1, read on the forward strand.
TCATTAGTAATCAATGATCTGCTTACTGAAACTTTTAGCTATTTCGTTACGTTCGAGAGACTCCTAATAAATATCTACCTATCCATTTATTTTGGTTTTCAACATAATGTAATTTTTCGACACACTTGCTCATAAAGTGGCTGTTATTGCACTGCACTCAGGTATATAAAGGGGCTCGTTACCGAACTGTGACATTTTGATTACTATTATGCACATGTGCGGTAATGTAGTTAGAACCTTTTTGTTTATCCTCTTTTTTTGTCAAAAAGAGTTTTAAGACAAAAAAGAATAAAAATTGTAATTGCGTTCAATAGCATAAATTAGTGTTTTACTTACTTATTTCATGCAATTTCGTGTTTAAATAAACTATTTAAAATTATACATATTTAATTAATTAAATCTTTTATCGTATTTTCTGTTTATATGCAACCTCATTCTTATTTTTTCTAAACCAACAGCTAGAGTAGCTAGTCTATGGCCGCCATTTTTCGCGCATGCGCGCGTTTAAGAAAAGTCCATTGTTTTTGCCGCCATATTTAAAAATGAAATACAGATTTTATAAATATGTCTACAACAACTATTTATGAGGAAAATGATTTGTGCTTTACGCAAGAAAATCTATGTCATGGTCATGTCACTATACAGTCAAAATAGTTAATTGTAACTTTACTGACTGCACATTTACGAACTGTTTCTTTAGATAAACTTTTCATATACCTACTAAATAAAGTTGATTTTTAATTTATTTTCTTCACAAGTGTGTCGGAAAACGTCGTATGATACACGTGAGTAATTGGTCATTATCGTTCTTGGTTCTCTTAAGACCCTCGCCATGGCTCGGGTCTTAATACCACCGCGACGATAATGACCCACATTACACAGTTGTATCATAATGTACTATTATGCATTTGAATTCATTTTGTTTTAATGTTGCTCACCGATCCACAGTCGCAGCAATTTCCCAACAAACAGTTCGATCCTTCCCGGTTTAAATCCAATTACTAAATCCAAAATAATTACAGGACCTGTTTCAATCCTGGGACCCGTACATCATGGTAATGGCGGCCATTTCTCTGGCTCGTGCGTCCGCGTCGTGTCGCTCGGCCGTGCTCGGCAGGCCTCGGCAGTCGTCGGCACACATCGGCCACTTCCGTGACGCGACACGCCGCGCTAATTAGCTGCGCCGGCGCAGGTTAAGTGGCGTCCTCTACGGAACCTGCATGTCCCATCTAATGGCTTTTATTGGTTATCTAATAGTTAGATGACATCCTGTGTGGTCTGCGATGATAGCAGATCGATATAAAATGTGCACTGAAAAAGTCTTGCCACAGTTGTGATAAAATTATGTTTTGACCTCTTTATTAACCTCTTTAGAAGAAAGAGGTTCCAATCTATATGAATCACGACAAGAATATTTTATGTCGTCGGACCAACAGAGAAGTCCCTTCGTTTCAACATTATTAGAACTAATCTGATATTAATTTAATAGCTAAACCATAAAGATAGCTTACACAATAATCGTGACTTTTAACATCAAAATACCTCAATAATCTAAATTCTAATAAAGTCGAACTCTATCAATAACATAACGAAAATCATCTCGATTTTATTATCATTAGAATCTGGCACCTACACGGCGCACGTACACTACCTTCCGTAAAGGGCTCATTTTAAATTATCTAATCTAATTTGGTACTTTATAGAAGAGTTAAGAGTCACCGAATCGAATCGTGGACATTTTAATTGTGGTTGATAAGTAATAAATAAGTGAAGGCAGGTAATGGGGCTCGCCGGCGACATGGAGAGGCGTGCAATGCGCTCATTTACATTTTAATTAGAAGCGATCGATGCGCCGTAATGACGGCTGACGCGGGAGGTCTGCTATCGACCGCGGATGAGAGACTGATGCGATAAGGAAGCTTTGAGGAGACACAGGACTGCCATCTATTAATTGGGTAAAGATTAAGGATTTCAATTATCTAATTTCCTCTTAATAAATTATCGAAATGACCGAGTGTCCGTCGGTGGCATCCTTAAAGTTTCAGTTTTGAATCGTAACAAATGAAATAAAAGTAAATCTTTATTTTATAGATGCTCAGTGCTCGATTGACAGTTTACTTTACTTTTGTTTACCGATGAGATTTATACACAAATTCTATGAACACCTTTAGGTACATGTTGGGTATAGAAATCGCATCGCAGACGCATCCTCTATGGACCACATACCACTACGACCATGACCAGATATAAAAAAATTGATTAGGTACTCATATGAGTAGCTAGTTTGCTCAAACAGTATTATTATTTAGACTCAGTAGGTACCGTTTTGATTATATGTAAAAAAGACAAGTAAGTCATCAACTAAGGGCAAGAAATCGAATTATTTTTTAGTATTTTATTTCACTTACAATTTAAGATACCGTTGGAATACTTAGCCCGAAGCTGGTGCATATATCTGCTGGCTAATTAGCGAAGTGTGGCGTGTCGTGTCGCGCGGCCGACATGTCGCGCCGCTCACCGCATTTACATAGCAGCGGTCAGGGCTCCACTACACGAGGGACATTACCGGGGATACCTGCAATTAAACGAAATGGTAGGACCAGAGCAAGGCTCATTTGAACGGACCGAAACAGCCTCACAGAAGGCTGGCTTCAAATCTGAGTAATAAGAGTTTTGGTCAGGTAATTAAAACATTAGCAAAGGAATCTTTGCCAGTGTTTTGGAAAGATTCAATGATCAATTCACCCATTCCTTTATTATCAGGAAGCTATAGTTCCGTTCTCCCTGACAGGCCCCTAATTCCTCAATCTTCGAAATTCAATCGCAGAAGTCTGTTTATGTCAGATAGTTCTAGGTTTCGGGATTGAGGGCTCTTGAGTTAGGCTTTTAAAGAAAGTGTTTTTTCTAAACACCTACTCTGTATTTAGAAAAAACACTTTCTTGAAAAGCTCTTATAAATATTAAGGTACTGGTAGATATCAAAAGCTTAAACCAGAAGATATACATTTATCACATGTCCTTATTGTAACCTCGTAGTCAAAGCGCCTTCGTGTCCTACTTACCAACAAATAGTCCAACATGTGACCATAACAGGCCAATCAGAGCTCGTATCATTATGAATAGGACGTAAACTGCGCGTCGTCCGCGCGGCGATGCGGCCGCGGCTCAGCATTACGGCTATTATCCGCGTTATGGCCGCGTCGATATCCTCCGACCATAGATTATCGCTCGTTATGACGACCTATCGATAAATATAACTATACTCCGTCGGTTTAGGTAGTTAACTAAAGGTAAACAATCTTGGCATGTCTTTTTATCTAAAAGTTGTCTATAAATTGTATGTAAAAATCTTTGCAAATAGGTATTTACCTAAATCGATGTTAGCTACTAAACTAAATTTAAATAAACTTTGTGTATATTTTATACGACCTCTTTAATATAAAAAGACATACCAAGACTGTTTACCTTTAGTTAACTACCTAAACAAACGGAGTATAGTATACTCAGGGGTTCGTCTACCGACTCTCTGAATCTTAGCTTTATCGTGTATTTTGACAAGTTAGGTCTTGATTTTGTTTCTCATGTCTTTTAGTTATAATTCATACTTTTTTGAGAAACCAACTGGTATGTTGTTGAGTTCGAAAGCTGTAACAAACAGACAAACTCACCTAAACATGATTATTGTGTATCAGTAAGGATCGACCTACAAATAAGACAAGCCAATATTCGTGGGCTTCATATGTTAATGTAATCGTGGTCGTTTACACGATGGGCCACGTAACGACGCCACGACTCGTATGCACCCACGCATCGTCACATCACCGGTGCAACATCAATGATCTGCCCTGAATGGTGCGTCGGCATCGGGTGGAGCGGATGTGGGACGAAATTAGGTGATCCGTTTAGATCTTTTGGGCATTCGAACATATAAATGGGTGAAGATGTTGTGCTTGACAGTTTTACACGCCATTACTTGACTTCATGACAAAACTGGGCGTAAGTGCCTGTTTGGGACGTACAGATTCTGACTGATCATTAAATTGGTGGAGAATAATGATCACAATATGCAGTAACATGCAAGCGTGTATGTAACCATAAGATTGTCTGAAAAAGTATCTTATTCTCAGCAACAATATAAATTAAATCAAGCCGAAAACTACAGGAGCAATCATTTATTTATTTATTTTATAGTTTATGTACACACAGATTCAAACATAACTCATTTACCTAGCGGTTTGTTCGCAAAAAAAACAAAACAAGTCCACATCAGGTTTACTCTCAGTCCTGCCCTTTGCGTGTCTCGGAAAGAATAATACTATTGATGTGCAAATAATACAACAAGAGACAAGTACAAATTATCGAACACAACGCATAAATAGCGGGCGCATGAATCATAGGGTTTAAGACGAACTTCATTTAAAAACTGTAGCTATTTAGGGATGCAAGTAATGTGCACCGACCAGGGGCGTGGCTGGCCTTCGTATTGTTCCTCGTATATTGTAATTACTGATTTTCTCGAGAGTTACTTTAACACTGCATTTTTAAGATCAATTCTCGGAAACCACTGTGCATAAGTTCATTAAGAGGCTGCGTTTACGACCTACTTGTAGTGCTTAGTAGTAAAGTTTACTTAACGAGGTAGGTACTTGCATGATCTTATGAGCTCATCTCATACGAGTTAGTTTGCATTTAATTAAAACGGAATTGGCAGTTTATTAAATGCTAGGCATTACCAACAGTTGGTACTAAAATAAACGAGATCCTTGGTATTCCTGAAAAGGTTCTTAACGCCTAGGGATATACATTTGCAATGCACGGAGTATCCTATGAGGTTATACTGCATCGATTCAGCCGGTAGAGGCACGGAAGACATCTATAATAGCTAGCTACAGAATAACAAGGCGGTATCAATTCTGAAGCACAAAATCGTTGATTTGTCCGCAAACACAAACCCTTAGGAGAGCGATGAGGAGTAAGGACCTGTAAGTAGTTGTCTAGCTACTCGTCAGAGAGCGGAGCGAGCGCTGGGAGCGTTGGGAGCGTGTTCCTGCGCGGCGCAGCGTGACAGATAGATTGCAGCCGAGCGACCTCTGCCAGTTGCACGTCCCGCCGGTAGGGTGGCCGCTCATCTGGCCTACACCGTAAACTGGGATATTCTGTAGAATGCTTGGATAATCGGGGTGTACCCATAGGGAGTAAAACAGTAAGCATACCTTAGTGTGTTTTGGGTTGTATCATCATCATTATTATTTCAGCCGAAAGACGTCCACTGCAGGACATACAAAAAGCCACCTCAAGCATCGCCACAATAACCGGTCCTGTGCGTGTCAAATCCATCGGTTTCCCATAAAGGTGGAAAAGATCATCTTTTCAGAATTCAACAGATCATCAGGATATTTCATTATAGGATAACTTGAAATTTCCTGATGATCTGTCGATGTTGAAGGTAAGCAAATCACCGCTTCAGCCGAGCTACGGAATCAAACAAAGTCAACAGACGACCCAGTTAATTAAAAAAGTTTGTTTGTGGCAAAGTAACGAGTTCCAAGATTAATAATATAATTAAAACAACTTGGAATATTATTAGCTAATAGTGAAACTTAAAGGTCTACATAACGACGTTAGTAGTGCCTTGTAATTAATGACAACGTAATCGAATTGGACTTACAAGTTGCCGCGCCTTTCGAAATCTTCTCTTCAGAGATCCCCATATCAACAACAAAATCTCTGAACTCATTGCGTTGGTACTGCTGCATTATATTTCCTTAGAGAAAATTTTAAAATTGATATTTTGATTCTTTTTCGAATATTTCACTAGTGTCAATATATAATATAGATATTTATTTCATTTACAAGATCATTGAAAAACAGTAAACATGATTTTCAAATGCTACATAACTTTTAAGACTATCTAGGTTTATCATCGTAGTCGTATTTATAATTTCTATAAATCAACTTCTTTTCTTTTAATAAAACTTGCATTCTCCTTAAGGACTCACCTATCATAAGAAATATTCAGTTTTAATTTATATTCGTTGCAAAAAGAACAAGGGTCAAGTAAAGATCTACCGCCCAGGTCCTCGTTACGATTAATGCCGCCCCCTGTTTATGGTGTAATTCTGTGGACGCTGTTAAGTCTATTATCAACATTGTATCTTTACTACTTATTTTTAATTCTTGTATTGATCGTGGCAAGTTTCGTGACCTAATAAATAATAATAAACCGTTGTTTAAATCGCGTTATACATCTGACCCCACTAATTATTTCAGAGATGAATTAATTATTTTATTCCAAACAGTTCGGTTTTACAATTAGAATATACGATGCCAGAGTTGAAGTTTAAAGACATAGAGAGGTATTTACAATGAATCGGAAGAAAAATATACGATTACATTCTTCATGACACTATCAGGAAATTATGGGATCTTAATCTTCTTATTCATATTTGAGTGGCGGGGTTTATATGGTTAAAATAACAAACGGTGTCTCCTTTGGCTCATTTTTATTTGTTATATAAATGATTTGTCCTAGTTCATAAAAGATAACGATGATAGTGTTCACAATTCAAGAACTAAACCTTAAAAAATCGTAATAGACAATAATTTATGAAGCGATCACTTTGTTAGAAGGCTTTTTATACTGGAAAGCAGTATCTGGATAGCAAAAAGGTATTCTTCAAACATTTAAACCCTGCTAAATTCCAAAGCCATTTATTTGTATAGTTGAACCAAGTCAAACTACAAAGTAGCTTACTTTATCCAGATCGTGTAAAGTGGTCTATCCTGCCATTTTCCGAAAGGCGAGCCCCTCTACAGACAACTCACGGCTTGGCTCGCAACTGGCAGCGCGCACAATGAAAAAGCGGCGTCGTTCATAAATTATCGGCGCAACGGCGGCGCGTGACGCGGCCTGCGCGCGCTCCGCGGCCTCCGCACGACCCGCCAGCTGGCAGAGGATGGAGCAGAAGGACCGAACATGCTAATAGAAACGATGGCCATAGGACCAACGTAATAGTGATATAACCTGGCTTCACTGGAGTGAAGGAGGTCATTGGCAAACATCAATATCATGACGGCGTTTCATGAAATTGGGATTCGCTAGTGGCGTTACTGCTATGACAAAGTCTATCTGTCAGGTGGTATATACGGTAAACTTCATCGTATAGCAAAACCATAAGTGTAAAAAGCTCATCATCATTATTTCCTTCGAGAGACGTCCACAGTTGGGCGTAGGCCTCCCCCAAGCGTCGGCACAACGACTGGTCCTGTGTCACATGTCGACACTAGATTACTTAGTAGCTAGTGTATTAGTGAATAGTGCTGTCACGCTGCCTGATAAGGCTGATTCTCATGATTCGTCAGGAGAGTGAATTGGTTCAAGCTATTTATTTGCACCATTACAAACCCGCATGGTCACTTTTAATCATACTGACTTGTTTGGAGTTCACCTTCTGCGACAGTTGGCGGCGTGGCTGCAGCCTCTATGTTTATGCTGATTAATAGGGATAAATCGATGGACAGCGCCGTGATACGTGGATAAATTACTTTTATATCTCCCATGTTTTTACTTCCTTTACGAAGATGCTGCACGAGATCTTGTTGTTATTAAACTGTCGAGTTTTAGATGAGAGTCGCATCTTTTGCTAAAGAGATTAACAGAACTTCTTATATTACTAACTTGTTAAGGTAGGTTTCTCTATACACACTTTGGATCCCCGTTTCATCCCCTTAGGAGATGAATTTTGGAAAGCCCTCTCTAAATGCTCGCCTACGTTATAAAAAGAAACTGCGCCTTGGATATCAAAGGGTAACTAGTGAATTGATTGAGTTTTAGTAAAAACCTGACATTTCCTCTCGCTCCACACACAAAATTTATTCTATTCTATTGCGACCTAAACAAAGCAATTGGAGTTGATATTACTTTTCCTTAGATCAGTACCTTGTTTTCTTGACTTTCCTTGTAATTATGCAATTATTTTGCTTATTACCTAAATCTCCTACTGCTGGCCACACGCCTCTCTGCATTTCTTCCTTTGATCACGATTCTGCGTACAATAAACTAAACACCTTGGTATCGTTCTCTCACCTGCGCCCGCGCCGTGGTGTCCGTCTGCCGGGCCGGGCCGGTGGCGTGCGGGCGCGTCGTTTGTCCGGCGCGGCGATGCTCTGCTCTGATTGGTACACGTGCGCGATGAGCGATAGCGCGCCTTCACACGTCCGCAACACGCCACGCTCGGACACAGTTAAGGGTATTGCAGATCATGTGACGTGACGCAGCAGGGAAAGCTAAACATCTCGAAGAAATTATACAATTTTTATTTGGCTGATTACTGTGGGCTGTTTTTCCTTGGTTTTGGTCTCAACTTTTCATTTATCATAGACTCTTACAGAGTACAAAACTGTGATCATGAAGCATCCTCAACCTTGGCAAAGACGGTAGTATATCAACTAGATAACTTGCTTCTTAACGAGAGTCACCAATAATTATATTATCATCATGGACTCTATTAATACAAAAGTTCATTACGTGAAAGCATAGGACATGTTTGTGCAAACATAGGAAATATCAAGCTCTGACAAATGTAATGACGATTGATAAGTTTCCACTTATTTGAGTGTAGCGCGACACTTTCCACTAGTGAGCAGTCCTCGTAAGCCGCTCGTCCGTGATTGGCGCTCGGGAGATGCGCCGATAGCGCGCAACAAGGAGGCTGTATCGCAACATGTTCGCGAACACAAAGCCGCGATTTATTGGAGCCTCGGCTCATAAATCCCGTATTGTTGTAACTGTATTTGTTCGCGAGGCAGCCGCGATGCTATCTGGGGAGGGGGACAATTAGTTGCTAATCATTGCTCTTATTGCATAACGTAATGCAAGGAATACGCAGATTTACAAGTTATTTTCTGCCATTTTCGGAATATCATCTTGGCAAAACTATTTTACTTAGTGCTGTGTGCAATTTAGAGGGATGTGCGTGCTTAATACATACATTCTGACATAAAGATCACGTAGTTTTCACACAATATACTCGTGATAAGTTGAACAACTTTTCTATGGGATTACTTCAGTTCAAATTGCCTATCTGGAGAGTGTGACAGAGATTTTTTACACTTAACTTTATATCAAGAAAACAATGCATTAGGTACTTAGTAGGTAAGTTATATGACACATCCTTAGAGTTGTAACTTATAACCTTTCATTAAAAACTTAATGTGTAACTTAGAAGAAGTGCCAACAAGTCTAAGTTTTCTTTCCATAATATAGACAGCGCTACATATCCCATAACTTGCTCTTGCACGAGCCCATAGCTCTACGTCCACATTATGACCGGCGTGGAGTAATAAGTTCAAGCCTCGCGTTAATTTGCACGCGTATCTCCGCGGTAGATCAGCGATAGCGCGGGAGTGGCACGAAGCTGATTGTAATGCATCCACATGTAGCAACCCGATTGGCAGTAGGTACTAGTGTGGTAGCTGCGATCGATAACAGCGAGGTGCTACAAAAATGAGGTGAGTGCGATTGCAAATCTATCTTGATACTTGTTTGGTGGTGGTGGAGAGTGTAAGACAATCTAACGTTCGTTATTATAAACTGTCATATAAAATTATATCCTCTGTACTTATTTCATGTCTAAGCTTGCTTGCTAGCATGTGCTAAGTATGCAATCTTGAACGGCAGGACTGAAGCACTTATTAGTAGATCTGCTACATCACAAATGATCTGCCCTGCTATTGAAGACTTCCAAAAAAATACAGCTTAAATGTTCAACAGTTTCAGGGCAAGCTTTGAACCTTGCGTGCGCCCGATCCACTAAACTATTACCACTTGTAGATGCTCTTTATATTTCGACTGTTGGCACGTCTTGCAGTTGCAATGATGAATGATGATCGTTGCCAGGAGCGATAGATCTAACCTCCATGACTTAGTAACTGGGTAACACGGTTACCGTTGGCAAGACTGTTGTCTGAAGTGACGATTAAGTATCAAAGTTCTACAAATGGCTGAAACCAACTGCTTCACGTGTTTTCTGAGGCATGGAGGAGATTCAGAATGTAATGGATGAACTAACAGGGATGAATCATCAGCCTCAGCAAGCGTTGCTCAATCCTAGAGCTCGGTCCGTGCCACGTGCTCCGCACCTCAAGTACAATGAATATCATAAACCAAATGACCGCGCACAGGTCGCATTTAATCGATGCTCTACATCGAAACTATAATTACGACTATTTCCTAAAAGTTTTTGCAAACTGGGCCGACGTTAAGTGGCACCTACACACTCCAGTACATCACTATGATTTAAGGCTAGGCAGTAGTGGCGCGATAGTTCCTAATAATAGCTCCGATCAATCATTAGGATGGTCACGAACAACAAAAGCAATTTGATCAAATCAAAGTCGAGTGATCAGTTTGGGTCAACTTTTTACAATAGTTCTAGCACTCTGGTATAACAGTTGCAAGCGTGACTACTGAGTTTGAGTTCCTCATTCGATTTCTAGTTCTCGAATAATTAACTGAACTGTAAAACAACCGGGCACTTTAGGATTTTCAAGATGTCAGAAATGTGAAGAAATTGCACGATCTAAAGCGTACATCTCTATGTAGAAGAACGCGAAAGACTGTTTATTTTACATACTTGTTAGTTAAGATTTCAGTGTTAATTAATGGCTTAGTACCTAGCATATAAATAAACAGTCTCTTTTGGTCATATTTACTCTGCCAGGCATTCACTTTCTGTAAAATTGGGGAAAATATTTTTTTTACTTTTGAAGCTGTACAACTGAAAATAAATTATTGTAAAAATTTGCATCATGACTTTTATGGTAATTAGCTTATTATGTTAGACATTATTGAACAGAAAAGTGTTATTAGGTTTTCCATTGGCATTTCCTCGGTGGCGGCTTGGAGCCGGGCTCTGTGCCTGGAACATGGCAATAGGTTCACCTACTGTTACGTGGACCTAGAACAAGCAGGCGAATTGTGTTGTTGAATGTTTAATACATCGGCATAACCCTTCATGAAATACAAGTGTGATGCTGAGCTGCCTCTACTAGAATGAGGTGAGATCTATGATTGTGTTCTGATTGTACGACTGCGGATGTCTGGTCCACTATTTCACGACGTAGGTAAAGTTCGTGACTCGTGAGACACTCGGATAGATAGTGAGATACTTAGATAATCCATTAACCAGTAAGCAGCGCTCTGCCCCTCCGTACGCTGATACTATTATTCACACTATCTCCTGTTCCTCGAGATAGGTTAAGATGCTGGTACCGTTATGCCCTTCCGCTAAGAATAGGTGTTAACTCGGACCGATTTCACGACTAGGCACCAGACAGGGATCGATCGTGTGACCCCGCGGTGTTGCGCTAATAAACCAGCGATAGTGCAGCGAGGAGGGACGCCGCCGGGTCAGGGGGGCGGGGCGCGGGGCGTGGCGGCGCTGCGCCGCTATTGGTGCACTCGGTTAGAAAGGCGCACGCGCATTCACTGCGCTTTATTAGCGATTTGATGGTCAACTCCTTAAACAATGCGGCGAACGTAAACAATGGACTGAAACGTGACCGCGGGGTCGCGGGCTCCGTTCCCGTTTCGATTGCACGACGCGGCGCGGGGCGAGCGGGGAGAGCGGGGAGAGCGGGCTGGCTCATTGTAACGCTGTTTGTTTTTTGCTGTAAGATGAGAGGATGTTGCGCAGCTTTTTGTGAGCGAGCGATTAAAATTGCGAAGCGGATGACGGCGGCGGCGGAGCGGAGCTGAGCGGAGCGGCGCGGGGCGTTTTTATTGTTGTGGAGTGAGCGTTGCACTCGCGGCGAGGATCGTGTTATTATTTCTAGAGGAAACGGCGGCGGCGGAGGTTGCGCTGATTAATTCAGCCAAACAAGTTATTAAGTTACGTCGTAATGTTGAGCGAGCTTCGAGAGCACGTCTGTAATGTGAGCACGGGGTTTATGACATGCCTGACGATTGCTACATCACTGCTTTCTGTAATTTGATTAAATCATGGCAAAATTATTGCACATGATTAGGACTAGGACTTGGAGGAGCTCGTTGCTAGATAATAACAGCCGCACGGCTCGATCTTCAAGGTTAAGCAATGCTTGCCAAGGTTGGTCTGTGGATCGGTGACCATCTTAACATACCGAGTTTCCTCCGTGCCTCGGAAAGCACGTTAAGCTGTAGGTCCCGGCTGTCATTTGTAGATCTTTGGCAGTCGTTACAGATAGTCAGAAGCCAGTAAATCTGATTCCAGTCTTGCCATGAAGTACCGTGTTACCCCAGTTAATGGGTTGTAGAGGTCTGGTAGGCAGCGGCTCCTCGTAAAATACTGGTATTCCGCTAAAATCAGGTTTAACTGGAAGCCGACCCCAATTTTGTTGGGAAAAGGCTAGGCAGATGATCATGCAGATGATGATTAGGACTAGGACTAAGTACCTACACGTTAGACAATGTTTTGTTGCTAAAGTGAACCATGGTTGGTCCAGGAATCGACCATTTCTCAAGGAGATACTTCCGAATCTCTAAAACTTTCAGGTAGTGCAGATGGGTAACTCAGTTTTATAAGTCTTCTTATGTTACTATATCAAATACCTAGAAATTGGAAAAGTAGTTGAACACCATGTGCATGCAATCTAAGAAGGGGCAGTAGATAAAGTCAAACATGTTTATGGATCTTATGTGGTTAATACCAAATATTTTGAGAGTTTGCAATGTTAAGCTTTTACACTTAAATAGGCTTTTTTAAAGTGAAAATTCATCAAATAACTCGTCCCGCTCCGGGTGGAGCGAGAGGGAGTGTCAGACTTTTACTGACTTAAACCTACCCATGTTTTTCAGTAGCCCTTTGCGATCAATGTTGATCGAAGATTCTTTGACTAGACAATAACTGTTACGCGTAGCACAGAGATTGATTCGTTGATGTCTTTTGTTGGGTGCTACGAATAGTGCTACGAGTAAAGTAACTTGCGACTTTGTCAATCTGTTATTGTTCTACAATAGTCATTACTTGACCTGTATGTTATTTGGTAGTATGTGAGTGATGCCTCTGTCTGTAGCATAACCCACTAGTTGCTGCCCATACTCCTGCGCCATCGAGGACTTAATGGACACAACAGATGCTGCTATAAACGTGACCACCAACTAAATCCAAATTATAAAGGGTTAAACATTGATCCGAGAAGACGAGAGGTTAAGCAACGCTTGCCTAGGTTGGTCTGTGGATGGGTGACCATCTTAACATAACGAGTTTCCTCCGTGCCTCGGAAAGCACGTTAAGCCGTAGGTCCCGGCTGTCATTTGTAGATCTTTGGCAGTCGTTACGGATAGTCAGAAGTAAATCTGACTCCAGTCTTGCCATGAAGTACCGTGTTACCCCAGTTACTGGGTTGTGGAGGTCTGGTAGGCAGCCGCTCCTCGTAAAATACTGGTATTCAGCTAAATCTGGCTTGACTGGAAGCCGACCCCAATATAGTTGGGAAAAGACTCGGTAGATGATTGATCCGAGAAGAGGAAGACACTGAGATGGGAAGAATGATGGTACATACTTTCTTTTTTAGGCTCTCCCTTGACCACCTGATGGTAAAAGATGATGTGTTCGACCACGGAGCATGCTTGCCAACTACTGTACTACTGCTAAAACTGCTAAATAACTTTACTACTGTTTAGTTGAATATTGAGTTAAATAAAAACGAAGAAAAAGTCCTTTTTCCGTTCTTTTTCTGTAAGCAAACCTGCAGCGGCACTAGGAGATCTGTTTATAGATCTAACTTATTTTAACGGCTATCCGAAGGTTATTCATCTTTCATTAGCCCATATTTCATTGTAATAGTGTTCTGTGTTGATAGTAATTCTAGCTGACATTGACGATTTCCTGTTTAATTAGTAATGAGTGAACAAATCGTGAATCTCCGAGATTGATACTTCCTGCGCACGCCGACGAGCTCGCTAATCACATCGGCTGCTAACTAGCGCCGCGTGAGTTACTGCCGCGGGTATGTAATATATGTGCTAATCACGTGGGGTCAGGAAGAATGCTTCTGCAATTATTTTGGGTTCGTTAGATTTGCATAATTTAGAAGCTTTTCTTCGAATGTTTCATCTCATCATCTCAGCCGAAAGACGTCCACTGCTGGACATAGGCCTCCCCCAAGCGTCGCCACAGCGACCGGTCCTGCGCGTCTCGCATCCATTGGATTCCCGCGACCCTCGCCAGGTCGTCGGTCCACCTTGTGGGAGGCCTTCCGACGCTGCGTCTTCCGGTACGTGGCCGCCACTCTAGAACCTTCCGTCCCCATCGACCATCTGTTCTACGAGCAATGTGCCCTGCCCACTGCCACTTAAGTTTGGCGATTCTTCGGGCTATGTCGGTAACCTTAGTTCTCTTGCGGATCTCTTCATTCCTGATGTGATCGCGCAAGGAAACTCCGAGCATAGCCCTTTCCGAGCATAGCCTTTTTTCGAATGTTTCACCGAACTAGAAAAATAATGGAAGAAAGCTTTGGAGCCTTCAATTACCTTGACTCTTAGTTCAATACTGATAACAATGAAGAGAAGTAGGTGTAAGGCTCCAGGTAATAGTTTCCTACAGACAGAAACAAGGCAAGTGTAACGAGGCAAGAAGTTCCATACAAAATAATTATTTATTACCCAAATTAATAATTTTCCTTTAGTCACCATACCTACTGAGTTACAGAGACAAGCATATGTCTGCAAGACTGCAGCGTGTGTCACATGGTTCTTACCATGGTTGCAGCTGAGAATCTATGCATTGTCAATCTTGTGATTCTCGCGTTATTTTAATATAACTCATTTATCCGAGAAAATTCCCAACGAGCTTGCTAGACATCTATTTATAGTCCCATTTCCTACGTAGAAGGTACTTACAATAAGGTAATTACTATACCTTATTGTAAATACCTTCTGAGCCAATATTTTATTCTATTTTACACTTTCATAGAACCTTCTTGTGAAAACTAAAATAATTTCTCCAACGCCCATCCTAAACTGGAGCGACCAACATTGAAATCAATCAATCTGTGTCAGAGACTTTCTCAGATAAATCTTCCCCATATGGAGTATAATTTCTGTGGATCCCCTCCATCCGTCTCCGACTCCTCACTCTCTAGAGAGCAGGCATGACTGGTGGATGTGGAGTACAGTTAGAGAACAATTAAGTACGTGAGTGCAATGCGCGCTGATCTGAGCGAGATGCGCGCGCGCAGCCCGCATACTAACTGCCGGTAATACTGTCGACATGTGAGGGAGCGGACATATACTGTGTGAGGGAAAAACGCTGAAGGAAAAAAATTGAGTTCGCCCGAAACAGTTAGTGAGTGACACGCAAGGCGGGCTATGTCCAACAGTGGACGACTTTCGCCTGAAATGAAGACATTGATGAAAGAAGCTGGGCAAACATTGGGTACATGTGGAACCTATGTTCGATGATTATTTACCCCGTTACAAAGTGCTCTATCTTCTCCAAAAGTCGAGACGAGAAGTTATGAAGTGCGAGAATCACTAACTAGTACAGCCATTTCCATCAACTATTTTCTAATAAGTACATGCCACAGTGATAAACTTTCTAACACATTATACGGCTGATCCCTCACCAAACTTCAGAAAAGAAAATCAGCCGAAACCTCCCCGCGTGATCCCCGACAGATAGCGCATTAAGTATAATATTATGTGCGACAGTGCTGATAAGCGCAATAACCGTCACTTGGCATGCGGCGTGCGCACGCGCGTGACGGGGGCGGGGCCGCGAGCAGGCCGCGGGTAGCGCGCGCTCATTACCTTCCTGATTAAGATAATTTGAATGTCTTGTCATTTTGTTAGGTATGTAATGTAGGTACTTTAGAAAAGCGTGTGTACCCAAGACTTCCATCTTGGTTCGGGTTGGGTGGTCTACAGGCTTATCAGATGCCTGCAACGTTAGGTATCCTCCGGGTTCCGGTACTGTAATCTTTCAGATAGGTGGCTGATATTTCAGGCTTTCAGTGAAAATATGGGCAAACTGTACAGCTACTGTTCGGGTCATTCACTGAACACTAGGTAACATGTCAGCATAATTGCGACACCACGCCATATGCATTTAATATTTTATGTATCACCTAAGTAAAATAGTCAGTACGCTTTCAGATAGCATATCGGGCGCGACTCAATCTCATCCTATTCACCTCATTAGTTTTAATTGTTATCCCTTTTGTATTATTGAAAAATATACCAATCTTTACAATCTTCAATCTTAGTATCTCTTATTCTAACCCTAACCCCGAACATTGGTCCTTCGAGCCTATTGAAGCGGGACCGACGCGTGTGCATTAGTGTATTTCGTGTGTACTAACTGTGCAGTGTGAGTGTCTCGCTTGAAACCTGTAACCAGACCCTGGTGAACAGAATTGAGTGAATCAAAATTTTCATCATCCTGCTGATCCTGTTGAACCTGGTTTTACGAAAGTATCGCATCATCTCCTTGCGCTACTACTCCAGGTTTGTTCTTGCAGCCATCGCAAGGACATTTGATCTCCAAAGAAGCCTTCAGCCCAAGTAAGGTCTCTTTTCTATCCCTATAATGTCGAACATGGAAGACATTTTATCAACCCAACACCAACTGATCGAAGCCATAAATGGGCTCTTCACCAATTTCAAGAAGGATGGTGCAGAGCGCAAGACCCCAGACTACCTACGTCGTCGATTAGCTACCTTGGAACAATACTTTACAGAATTTCATAATAATCATATGACTTTGTTATCTTTTGGTGATAAATCTCATACATATTTCAGTACTAATCAATACGATCAAATGACTGAAAAATATAACAACATTAAATCTACTATTCAGAACTATACCCCTCTAGCAAAGAAACCGCAAACCTCTGAATTAAAACCTCCTACGTTTCAACCAACTGCGGACTCTCAATTGTTAAACCTCGCATCCCAAGCTGCTGCTAAAACTCTTGCTTCTGAAGAGAATAGAGCCGAAATTCTCTTAAAAAAGCAAGCCACCAACTTTAAGGCTTTCTTAAGAACATCTTCCAACATTGACCTTGATCTCGTCACGGAAAAATGGGAGTTCGAAGACCTCCTGAAGATGATACAATCTCGTTGGGCGGCTATTGACTCGCTTCATTGGGAGCTGGACAACGAGTGTGGTGGATCGAACCCCGAGTACGAAGAACAATTTACTCAATACGAGAAATATTATAACAAAATCAAGAAAGACATCAATAAGAAAATGTGGTCCGTCGCGCATATTGAAAAATCTACCCCAAAATTGGAGATAGCTGCCTTTGAGGGAAGCTACAATAAGTGGATTTCGTTCAAAGATCTTTTTACCGAAGCAGTTCACAATAACCCCTCTTTGTCGAATGCACAAAAGATGCAGTTTTTAAAGAGTTATTTAGTTTTAAAGACATGGCGACTTTAAATATATCGTTTCTTCGGATAAGATCCTGCCGGAGACGATGTTTTCTGATAGCTGTCATTTAGAGGTTTTTAAGTCAAGAGTGAGAGTGAGCAAAGTATGTAAAGCACTTAAATGGAAATGGACAGGTCATATGCTGAGAGAGAAAAATGAGAAATAGACTAAAATAATTACAGAGTGGTACCCCAGGGATGGCAAAAGAAGTAAAGGTAGACAAATAAAACGTTGGGAAGATGACATCAAAAAAGTTGCCGGTCCAGAATGGATCAGAATCGCAAGAGATAGAGATAGGTGGAAATCTTTGGAGGAGGCCTTTGTCGAAGGACAAGCTGTTACTGAAAACCGATCGTCAGCAACAAATATATCTAATAGTGTAAATGATGTAAAACTGTAATAAAGGCTTATATTATTATATTATAAGTCAAGAGTGAATAGGTTATGAGCATGCTCCATTATCGGCCACGTCATGACTTACTTAGGTGAGATAGTGGTCAAACGCGAGGCAGACTAAAAAAGATAATCATTTAAAGAGTATAGAATTGAAGTCAAGTATGTGTTATGTTGGTTCTTATGACCGTAAAAATAAAGTGTAACAAAAGCAGTTTGTTCCAATCCCCAGCAGTCCATAACTCGTACCCAAACTAAAAGCACTTACTGCCATATCTGAACACAAAACGAACATCTCCAGTTTAAATTGAGATGCTGTATTCATTAAGATGGGCGAGTGTGGCCCATGAGGCTGGCCATTAGTGGCCGCTATCGTAACGAGCGCGTCACGGCGGCGATTGGCGCACAGATACCCGCGTGGATGCTGCGCTATTGATTACGTACCTGATCTGCTGTGCTTATCGTCCGTACTGATTTATTGACCGTTTCGGCGTTTATATTTATGTAGATTGATGCTGTTTTTATTAGTGTAAGAGTTTTGCACAACATACGATTGCAACGAGACGACAATGGTCGATCACTATACCTACTACAAAGGCGGCTGGAGCTTTTTTTCTCTTAGAGATTCAAAGTTGTCTATGGTTCAGTGAAACTGTTTTTGTAATCGATTGCCTACTGTCTAAAATTATCTCCATTTTATAAAAATATTATTGAAGTATGTTGTGGTCAAATCCAAAATCTTATCCTTATCGGTAGGTTTAAAGGTTTAAGAGCAGGTGGTTGTGCTGATGGTGATCACCGGAGTGGTTTTAGTGAGGTAAAAATCCCACATTCCCAGGACTTATCCCCAAAGTTCGGTGCCTTTTGCAGGTTTCCCCTCGAAAAGAATAAAGGTAGTTGTAGCATAGCAAGTGCCGCATGTCTTGGGCGCCGTATGACATCTCAATATGCCACGATGTATTTAGTTTCTTGTTACTTCTGTCCCAGGGGCAGGCAAGTAGCGGCAAGAGCTGAAGAAACTAACAGGGTTCGATTTTTATCATTTGCCAGAACCAGAAAATGGTTACCTAAATGAAAAGTCACCTTGTTCTTATCTGAGGGTCATTAGTTTCCCTCACAATAAAACAAATCAACAGTTAGTACAGTTTGATCGCCGGGCAGTGAGACGCGCCGTGTCGCCGCGTTTAACTGCGCTTGCGCAGCCTCCGCTTATCTCAATGTTTATTATTATTTCGCCACTTAGCCGCGCTCGGTGCCCACAGCACTACTTGATACTCACTGCAGCTATAAACCCCGATAATAATGCATACTATTACACTTAATAACTCAGATAAATTAATAATTAAACACTTAAAAAATAAGGATTAAAAGTATTCAGTAGTTTTGTATTCAAATGGTTCTGTAGATAGTTTCGTAATTACAAATAACACTTAACGCCGGTAGTAAGGACTGGGCGGAATCTTCATCGCTTTCAAATGCAAATGTTCTCTTTATAATAGGTGATAAAACTGAATGTGGATGCGTTTCTCTGAGGCTACGGAAATACTTAAGAAGGACTTTATGTAGGAATTCTACTTATATTAAGGAGCAAGCATCTATCTTCAGACCGACTTTGTCCTAAGTCGGTCTGAAGATAGATGCTTGGCTAAGCTCATAGATTTCCTTTATCTTAACTGTCTCCATCTACGGTACTCTTTTGTTCTGTGATCGATTCCTACGCAAGCATCTGAGTAAATTGTGACCAATATGACATTATATCCTCCTCAATGGGACATACTCGCGATGTAGAGATCCATAAACAATACAACCTCCTTAACAGGACAGCGAACACCGCCACAGCGATGCTTCTTCACGCCAATCCATTATTCAATAGAACTGCAGAGCATCGTGTCGCTCAACAAACAGCCCTCCTTGTACAAACATTCTGACTATCCGCAAAAACGATGGCAACGCGATAATAATGATGTAAATACCCTCCAATAAGGTGAACAGCGCCTTAATAGTTCAATACACGAACTCAAACGTCGCCGCGGCCTTTTGCAGACGAGCGATGGCGGCCGGGCCGAGTGCAGTGCGCGCAGGCGCGTCGCGCGGCGCGGACGTGTGCGCAGGAGTTACGCCGCCGATTAGCTCCGTGCAGCGACTGGCCCTAATTGGACGGCTGCAGTCACGAAATAGTTCTAAGATGAGAATAGTTTTATGTATGGATCAGCTCATTATGTTAAATGCTTATTAGTTGGTCTTTGTAAGCGGAGGAAACTAAGTAAGGGATGATAGATAATGTTTTGATACACCTAATAAAGTACTGTTTATTGCAGTCGTTGTTGTGATATGTATTATCGCTTTAGACTGAAAATAAATTGATTTCTTTAATGAATGTTTTATTTTCGAGAAGGATCTTTTACATTTTTATGCACCTCCCATGTTTTCTCGTCACCACGCTTGCTTGACTGGTAGAGAATGCATGAGTTAAGACCGCCTTTGTACTTTTGTGCATGAAGTTTTAATTTGCATCTATAAAACATGACCAACTTCCCTTTAATAACTGGATAGTTTCCTCTAAAGCAGTGAACGTTGACAACCGTCGTGCTGGTCGCTGTCGTCCAGTTTACGAGGCAGCAAGTGCGGAACCTCGCCGCTAATCGTGTCGGCTAATGCACTATTTAATTGATAATAAATTCGCGGCGAGTTGCGACACAGTCGAGTTATGGCGAACACTGCAGCTGTAATTGAACTTATTGTAAAGGCAAATGAGATATATTAGCGGAGTTCACACGCTGGGACTATCAATACGTTTTGCAAGCGTGTTGCTACAGGCACTTACATATTACATGCTTTCAATTGAAATGCAAATATCGTGGCATGTGTGTACCCCATTAGGAGAATTGATGTCATTTATGTATTTACTAGCTGTGCCTACCTGCCTGGCTTGCCTACGATGTCGTTCGCGTGAGTGTCGGTTTTAGCGGACGTGACGTTGAAGTCAGATAAAAGGAGTATGTCCTTCCTTCGGATTTAGGTTTGTCTCTGTATCCAATTTTGACCTGGAAATCGTGACAGACAGACAGAATTACTTTACCATTTATAATATACCCTACTATAATATATATAGATGGCCATTTATAATAGATGGTCTGGAAGCTAGACTCTAGCTAATTCCTTCGTAAATGAAGGAACAGCGAATGCGAATGAGTTGCGACATTGTTACTCTTATTGTTTACTTCACCAGAGAATAGACAATATTGAGACAATATTCTTGTTAAATGTGTTACGTACTGGCTTGCGGGAATATTCGAAAGGATTAATTCAGTCAAAGTTTGACACGCTCGCGCTCTCGCGAAGTTATTTGATGATTTCCGAACTCAAAGAAGGTACATCCGGTTGGACAGGAAAAGGTCAGGAAATCATTCAGTGTTTAGAAAACGTTCTGCACTTTATTATGCATCAGGAACAATTGCCAGACTTGCAGTTCGTTCAGGTTCGAATCCAGTTTGTTCAGGTTCACTAAGCTCTGGGTTCCAAGCCGCTTTCCCGACCAATCCATATTAGTTACCCACTTAAAACGGTTTAAAGTAATTTAATTACGTTTTCTGTATCTTCTCATTGTGTCGTGACTTCCTCCTTAGCGGGCAGAGCCGCGGCGCTGACGGATGGTTGCCTGGTACCCGCAGCCGCAGCCTGCAGCCCCGGGGGTCCGGCCCTGGAGACCATCCCGGAGCCCTGCGCCGCGGGCGGAGCCGGGATTTATAACTAGCTTTATTGATCGCACCATCTAATTGAGCGCATTTGAGTAGGGCTGATACGCTCCCTTAGTATAACTAAGAGAATATTTAATTTTCTACAACTTTCGCACAACGCTGTCTAGTCTCAAATTAAGCAAAGCTTGAGCTTGAGCTACAAGATAACTGATAATCTAAAAATTAAAAATCTTTATATGTTTTAGATAAATTACACCAGACACGGAACAAATGATCGTGATAATCACATAAACATTTGTCCTGGGTTTTTTTTTTGTGGTAGGGGAATCATCAGAATGACTTCCCCCGCTCTTGGGCGGAGCGGGAGGGCGTGTCAGACTCTTACTGACTAAACCCCTACCCCGTTCCTTCGTTGCCTTCGTTCTGGGGGGGACTCGGTGTCAACCTTTAGGAATACCACATGTTCCCCCCAGAGGCTTTGGCCCTACCGGGCCCCTACAGTTTGCTGACGCCGTTGACGACTGGGCTCGGTCCAGATTATTTCCAGACTGCCGGACAGCGAGCTACCCAGTGCTCGCCGTCCGCGAACCCGCGCCTACGGTGGTCGGAAATCGGGATCGGGATCTCGGCGGCGGCGGCGTGAGGACCGTTCCCTCACGCGCTCGCGGTCAGCAGCCTCCTTCACGAGCATTACTGCTTCGCAGAAGGAGGCGACCGCATGCCAACCCTCCTCGCTCCGGACCATGGCCTGAACCAGGGCCCGGCGCGAGAGGTCGCCGCTCCCGGTAGCCTCCACAAGGACACGGCGGTGCTCCGCCCAAGCGGGGCACACTTCTACCGTGTGCTCCACCGTGTCCTCCGGGCGGTCCACACAGTGGCGACACCCGGGCGTCCTCTCCTGCTTGATTCGATGCAGGAACCTCCCGAACTTACCGTGTCCGGTGAGGACCTGCGTCATACGGAAAGAGAGGACGCCGTGACCTCTTTCCAACCACTCCTCAAAGAGGGGCCTAACCGCCTCAATGACGGCGTGCCCAGCACTGGGTTGCGACAGTCGCAGTCGCCATGCCAACCTGAACATTTGTCCTGGGTGGGAATCAAAAACGCAACTTCCGGCATAGCAGTCAAGGCCACTAACCACTAGACCGACAGATGTATTCCTAACACTGAAATCAATATAGCAGTTTTGTATAATACTGGCGTAGTTGTTGTAGTAGTAAAGCCGTTTCTGTACGCAGGACTTGAAACAAACGAAAGACAAGTAGTCAGTGTGTTCGAGTGTATACTAAGTGAACACATGTATGCGCGTCTGTTCTCTGTGACAGATAACAGAACGAGCTTTCTGTTTTCTATCTTTATTTATTCTAATATGTTTCAAAACATTGACATAAGTAGAGCAATGAATGAGTTACAAGTTGCTTCGCCCCGCCGCGCCTGTCCCATATACCCATTTGGTTAAAAGTTATAGTTGTCGTTATATCTCACAAAAGTTGTCTGGTTTTGCAAGTGCCTGAAAGTTTACCTACACTTTTCGTTATGTGACAGAGCGCCCTGTTATCATAGGAAATAGTTTGCGCATACACAAACGTGTACGAGTGAATCCTACACACATAATTAAGAGCTTCATGAAATTAAATATGTGGCTATAAAAATATACATAATTATATATTTTATAAAAGGAGAAACTGATTGATTGATAAATCAACGCATAACCGAAACTACTGGATCTAGAAGCGTGAAATGTACAAAGTTTTCTTTTAATAAGCAAGTAGTATTGTATTAAGTTTTTTTTAAAGTTTGTGCTTCTTTCGAATTTCCGAAATGGAGGCTCAAAGTTTTCTTTGGAGTAGAGTACTTTTAAACAGGCGAAGCCGCTGACAGAGGCTATAGTAATCATATAAAAACTTATTTCAAAATCATTCTCTAAGCAATGATTGTTTTCGTTTTACGATATTTGATACTTGTTGCACCTAAGGACAGCCCTACATTGGATGCGCCTGCGCAACTAGACCGTTGTGAAGATCAATCGCGCGGCGGCGCTTGATGGTTTTACAAGGTTGGACAAGTTAAATGACGTCGACAATTAGACCATCCTTTACGGCGCGGTCGGCTACGGCGCCCATGAATTACGCTAATGGCCTTATTGGAAACTGATCGGGTTCCGTATATAACTGCGTGCAATAACATCGCTGATTGTGCTATATATTTTAATAGACATTTGTTTCTTTCATTGGAACTGGTTGGTATAAAGAACATAATAATATATTCTGATAGTCGACTTTGGACAAACATTTTAAGCAGTTCACAGTGCTAAGTTGTTGGTAATTATGTTAATTATTTAAATCTTTGATTATATATTTTTTATTTAGGTGTTAAAAACCATATAACAATCTTGGATAGCCATTTGTCAGTTGAAATCTATTAAATTTGGTTCTTTATGGTAGGTAGGTATATTTTTCTTCTCAAAAAACCACTTCGTTTAATTTATGCAGCAATTCCATCGTGGACAAACAAACGCAGTCCTCTTCCAAACTTCATCTAAACTCGTTCGAACTCATTCCGCGTCTCCAAACACTCGCATCCACTCGGCTCTCTCGCGCAGGACGCACTTAAGCCCGCGTCGACAAACGAGCGGTAATCGAATATTAATTGTTGACACTCCCTCTTCCCGTGAAGCCCGCCATTGTCCCGCTTATGGCGTTTACACGCTGTTTTTATGGGCCTCCACAAATATTGGGACAGACGGACAAACAGACAGCGATGCCTCTTGAGATGAATATTTGGGCCGGGCGTGTGATGATCGCTGCAGCGCTGGTGTGCTCGGCACAGTAAAGATGTCTGTTTTGAAATAAAAACTTTTGTTATTTTCTGAGACAAGCTATGTTATTCTATTGAAACTGGATGAACCCACGATTCTGTATATTATTTGTCCTTTCTGATAGTGATTGGTACCTATTCGCAAGTAAAACAGCGTTTTATTTAGGTTATACTAATTAGTAATAGCTACATTAATTATTTTGGCAGTAGGTAACGCTTCTCAGAGCCCATTTCTTACAAGCTCTTTCAGGTACTGAGTGTTCTGACCGGGCAGTTTCGGTGAGTATATAGTAGATAGGATTGGAGAAGTCACGGCAAATTACCCCTATTTTGGAGGAGACTTGGACCTTACACCGCACTCGAGGAATGCTCTGTGTAGCCCTCGCTTGTTTCAGGGGAGATCCTTTTGTAGTCTTTTCAGGGACATCCACCACCTCTACCACTCATGACCACCAATGACATCTTAATGCCGATGGTGTTCATCGGTTTAGTTAGGTATAAATCCCATACTCCTGGACTTATTTCCAAAACCCGGACGCCTTGCGAGGATTTTCCCAAGAATAAAAAAAGTAACATCTCTCCGCAGATAAAAGCTGCATGCATTCATGTCATTTTTGAGTTACGTTTCTCCTTGTGGTATGTGTGGCGCGTTATGTAAAGCACAGTGTGATTGGTAATGTCTGTTGATGTACAGAGCAAGTTTGGAAACATTTGGCGATGTTATCGTGTGTGCGTTGTGGTGCGAGCTGAGTGCAAGAGACAGCGGATTGAGATGAAGAAATGAAACAACGAGTATAAACACCTTTGTTGGTTGATGTTTGTTGTCGATAATTTTTTTTGTTCTTTACAAAAACGTTCGGTTCCGGTATCAGGTAATTCAAACACTTATCCCACAGACCTCAAGACATAATCTTGGTCTGTGAGAACTCATCGCAGCCAGGATTTAGGATTATAAACTTATAGCATCATTTAGTGACAAGAAGACATTGAGAGGGATAAGCTTCTGATTTTATGGTGATGGTATGGTTTTGGCAGAATCATTATCATAAGATATCGTTGAAACTTTTATGTTCTAAACAAAACAACTCAACATAATAGTGTTTATTCCTTCAGGTCCCGTTACACGGATAGACAGCCCTCTCCGCTCATCACTGCGCTAGCTGGCTGCAGTTCGCAGGTCGCGCGGTGATTGACCATTGTTGTCAATAGCGCGTGTATCGGTGATCGTCTGGCCGCAGACGCGACTGCCCATCACACGGCTATAGTGTAGAGTAGATAGCACAATGGAGTACCTACCTAATTCGATTGTTTCTGACTAAGTATATGCCTGATGATATCTTCCCGGGGGTCAGAGTCTGACAGATAAATTGCTGTTAAGCATAAATTATTCTTTAACTAACATTGATGGCCGTGTACTGCATACTTTAATGGCTGCATAATAACATAGCATAATCAGCCTTTTAATGTTCCCGCTACCGGGATTCAGGCCTTCTCTCTAGGACAGGAAATGAACCGTAATCCACCACGCGGGCCCAGTACGGGTTGGTGAATGTCACACATCTTTGAATTTTTAGTTCTAAGACATATCGGCTTCCACGCTATGTTTTCTTGCACTATTTTTGAGAACAAAGGCAGTAAAATAAAATATTCCAAGTAATGCCTGACTGGGTTTGAACCCACAACCTACAAATCGGAAGTTAGGGCTCTCTTTAATAGCTGACGTAGATTAACTTACATTATATTGAATTACAGAGGCATTTGCTAGAGTAACGTTATTGTGATCACTCCATCTGTTATGCATTCCGCGTGAGCCGTCAACTATCGATAACATCGGCCGGTTAACTTAAATGTTTCTTTGTTACCATTGTCCGTTGTTTGGTGGCCGCCTCATTAACCGCGCTATCAGCACACATCTACGATTCTTTCTCAGCCACAGCCAGTACATCTCGAGGAGAATGCTCAGCATAATGCTCGCAATCGAGATGCGTATCTAGCGACAATGGCTCAATAGTCGAAGTCGCGGCTTCAAGTCCGGGAGGTGACTATTATGGGAAACTCTTTGTGTGGGTTGTAAGGCTTTGACTAAATCGATATTTAGTTATGACTCGATCACGATTTTTAGATCTAAACTCGTAATTTTAACTTCCTGTTCAAAACTAGAGTCGTAATTTTGAGTTGAATTTGAATGCAGCAGACATTTAATTTTAAATAATTTATTTTTTAGCGCATACCAATCATTGACACTAGGGTCAATAAACAACAGTTCCAACGGTAATTTCCGGCTTAGATTTAATCAAAACACGAGAATATCATAGACAAAGCCACGCCCCATTACCTAAGCATTAACTAAACGACCATAAACTACGTCTCAATCCTAAGTTAATGGGAACCCCCGCATCGATGCGACTTGATGGCGGCGATAATCTATACTTCCGAGATCCGATCCGCGCCGATAGTTCTCGTACACCCGACTGGACACACATAACTTAGCACCATGCGCTCAATGGTAAAGCTATCAGGAGTAACGCGAGAGCGTCGCGGTGGGTCCGGGTTCGATTTATGCGTTATGATGTAACAATATGGTGTGCTATGGACAGAGAATGGAGCTCATGTCTAGTGTTGTAACGTTACGGGATAATGAGTTACTGAGCTATCAAATATTTGGCAGCTGTCTTCTCCGTGTGTGTACTCAAGCATAAATAGTTGTATTGTGTTTTCACCTACTCTCTTTGTAAACTTTGTTGAGCTAATGTTAAACATAGACATAAGATTCACGACAACCGTGTCCAAAAGGACGGGGTTTGTTAAGTCAGCAAACTATTTCGTGTTGCCTTCTACATACAACAAGAGCAGCCACCGATGGAGATGTAGTCGTTGTCGAATTACATCAGAATACGTCCGGTAACATACAAGTGTTATGTTTTACAGAATATAAGAACTCTAATTTACAAGTACAAAAGATCGTCACCATCATCATTTCAGCCCAAAGATGTCCACTGCAGTGATTGACGGTCGGTTGGTGTGCAAGACGCTACATTTTTTGGTACACGGTTGGTAGATACTCCAAAATCTTTGTGCCCTGCCCACTGTCACTTAAGTTTGGCGATTCTTTGGGTTGTTAGGAAACTTACTCGTAGTTTTCTTGCGGATATCTAAATTGATTATATGTATTATGTACGCAACCTTGATTCTGCAGCATAAAAGATGAACTTACAGGTTACTATGCAGGTTTTTATTGATCATCGACGGGTACCTGTACGTATGTGTGTGCGTAGTGATAGCTGCAGTACACACTCGTCGGAACAGTTCAAACATGCGATCTGAGTGATCTCCTAGCGGTTGTTATGACAGCGCGCCGAACACGACTCCGCAATCAGCGCCGCCGCCGCCGCCGCGCCGCCCGCCCGCGCCCGCGCATGGGACTTGTACGCGGAAGTTTATCCACTCGATTCTATTCCAATAAAAAATATTGGGTTTTATAGATCATCGTGTTTATTTTATGCGTTGTTTTTATCCGTAGCACTCACAGCTGCTTATTTTGGGATATTCATTATTATTGATTACAGATCATCTAGTTTTCTTAGCAGAGTAATGACAAATACTTACGTTGCGTCTTGTGTGCAAACAAGACCACTATATGGGTTCAATCTTCGAAGTTTTCCTGCAGGTATTTCTTAGAAACAGCTAACAATTAGGATTTGTGCCCTGATTATAAAAATATTCGCACTATTACTGACTAACTGGGAACTTGTTAAGATAATGTATGGCGGTAGCTGACGAATTGGTGCTCTAGCTATCTGTATAGACTATTTCGCGAACACAGGTCTGAAGTTAATGAGGTAGCACCTCATCGTATCAGAACAGATGATTTTAGTTCAAATATTATAAGCCACGGATCACGACACAGGAGTATCTAATTCCTAGTGTTGGGGTAACGTTTATAAAACGTTAAAGTTAACTTACAAAGTAACAGGATCAGATTAGTTCGACCACAAATCACCGACAGTTTGCGGTCGCCCAAGCGCCGTTCCATTGAGCGCCGCCCGCGCGATTGATTCCACTAACTTGTGTTGTGGTCACGTCTACCAAGTGCCACTCACAGACTATTTGTTGCACCATTATTGCTATAACTATTGAACAAATTGGTCGTCAGGCAAACTTAGAAAGCATGACCTGTTTCATCAGTGACTGCTCTACCTATAAACAAATTTAAAATTGAGGAAACACAGCACTAATAAATAATTAGACAAAAGATTTTCTACATTTGAGACTTTAACTTTCTTAATAAATATAGCCACCCGTGAAACCACAGTTGCTCTATACCTATAATAATAGAGGAGCTTTCTTAATTCCTCGTGCATCCTAACATTAAAACTGCAGGTTAGTAGTGTTATCAATCTAGAGGTATGCTCGTATTTGTTCCAATAAAAAAGTATTTTTCAAATCGGTTAATAAGTTCTCCAAGAGTTCTGGGGCGACCAACTATTAACTAGTATTGTTTCCTCTTTATTTGAAGTCGGTTGGCCAAAACTGAAACGTTAGCCAGATTTAGGCTTTTTATTTAAAACCGAGCCTTTGATTGGACACTGTGTTACACTGCAGTGGACGGCAAGCTTCGTCTCGTCAATAAAACTAAAATCTCAATCTGAATGCGGCGGGGGACGGGAGGGACAGGGGATAGGGGATAGCGGACAGGGGACAGGACGGCTCCCATAAACATTACTTGTGTATTAATAGCGTCCGATCTCACAGTAGTCAAGGACATGAGAAGGTGCACTTGTTACAACTCTTGCGCAGACTAAACGAAGTTTTCTAAATTATGTTTTTTGCTTCTGGAAACTCTAGTCTTACCAGGAAGTACCGTGTTACCCCAGTTAATGGGTTGTGGAGGTCTGGTAGGCAGCCGCTCCTTGTAAAATACTGGTATTCAGCTAAATCCAGCTTGACTGGAAGCCGACCCCAATATAGTTGGGAAAAAGGCGAGGTAGAGGATGACTTCTGGAAACCACATTTACAGAAGTTAAAAACATACGTCCGTATTTCATAAAGCGGCAAACAGAAGGATATACGGTCTACGTTTCGCCAATTACGTTTAACCCTTATGAATAAGGCCAATCTTATTGCTATTTAAACAACTTTGTTACAGAACCAAACGTTGTAACGTTCAGACTATTAAGATTGATAACTACTATGACTTGTTAGTGGAACAGACCTTCTCTATTTTATTATCTGCTGGGGACCGGCGCGGGCGCAGCCTCCGCGGAAGATGCGCGCGCAATCTTAATTGAGTCGGCGTGGAGCGCGCATAATGAGCAGCAGCTCTGATCAGCTCGAGCAGTGGCCGCTGATACGCCGCTGATATACACTACTTTGTTTCGGCGGATTTACATAATGGATTAAGTTGGCTCACGACGCGCGCCTCCGTTATCTGCTAACATTTTATAGTTCGTTTTCTTTGTTAAGATAACCGTGATATTCGTCGCGGAGGTTACCTACGTTACAGTTTGGTTAAATGGTTATACTGACTCGGTTTGTAGAGGAAAGCTGTCGCACACAGTACTTGTTACATGCATACGTACAGCTATCTTCAGTTGTACGGTATCCCGCATTATAGAGAAAAATGGTTCCTGAAAATGAAAAAGTTAGGGGATGGCTTGAGGAAGGGAGTAATTCTTATTGACTGGTACTTGGTAGGCTTAGTTCTCAGAGTAGAATCATTCTAAAAAGTATTCCAAAAATAGATTCATCGACAGTTATTCTAATGCAATATTAAATTATATTCCTGCTTAATGAATATACAGATTCTTTAAAACTTTCTTTTGACATTAAAGGTTAAATATTTTTATAACAAATGGTGTAAATTAAAGAATATACGACTTATTAACTTAATATTAATGTTATGTTTAATATGTGTAACCTGCGGGTTAATCTCCGCAGACAAATGGCGCTTAAAACAAAAAATACAGACAATTAAGGCTCATATTTTATTGAGATAATCCGATCATAATGAAAACAAATATTGAAGTTATGTTAATCGCGTGAATATCATCCATATCTTAATTCCGATAATATAATCAGATGTGTTCGATAAGCGCTGTTTATTAACGACTGTCCATGTAATGTTGCGTGACTTACTGCCCACCAACTTCTGGACGATTTGATTACGTTTAACGAGGTAGTCTGTTATAGTATTTTTGAAATAACTACGAATACTTAAATATTTTGTATTATAATTTGGTGGCACACATTAGCAGGTTATATGTTTACTTAATCCGCCCTGTCGACTGCGGGTCATTGCGTTTGATATTTACATTAAAGTTTAGTAAGTAGGTACCTACTACTACTTGATTACTAGAACTCATTATTATTGAACTTCATTTTTATTTGTCTACCTTTCTTAGACATATTCCTGCCCTCAGATGTTTTTGAATTTGTTCATCCTTTTGTGTTTTTAGGGTTCCGTACCTCAAAAGGAAAACACGGAACCCTTGTAGGATCACTTTGTTGTCCGTCTGTCTGTCTGTCAAGACCCTTTCTCTCGGGAACGCGTGAAGGTATCAAGTCGAAATTAAAATTATATACTCAAGTCCGCGGTCCCTTGAAACTGTGCAAAAATCAAACATGTAAGTTGACAACACACATGAATCAAAATTCATAGGGTAGGTACTTGCCGTTGACCTAGAATCTTGAAATTTAGCACGAAGCAAGGTATTGTAGCACTAATATAGGAAAAGTCTGAATACTGAAAATTTGTAGTAACGTCACAAGATTTTTTTTTTTAATCTTCATGACTCGATTCGAGAATTGAACTTTTTTCATAAGTAAGTTGGAGGTATCGAGTTGAAATTAAAACCATATACTCAAATCCGCGGTCCTTTGAAACTGTGCAAAAATCCAACTTGTATGTAGACGGGAAAAAAAGATACGACCGTTTATGTTAAAAAAACTTCAAGACTCGATTCGAGAATTGAACTGTTTTCATAGGTAAGTTGTATGGAATCCTCAGTGCGCGAGTCCGACTCGCACTTGCCCGGTTTTTTAACGAACGATTAGTTGTGGAGGACTGGTAGGCAGCCGGTCCTCTTAAAATAATGCTGACCCTAATATAGTTGGGAAATGGCTAGGTAGATGATGATGTGTTTTTTAACGATCTTGTGTTACAGCTCGGTGTCTGTGCACCTTTACGTCGTGGCCACCCAGCGCAAGCGCAGGTCGCGTGCCCTCCGCCATTACCGCCGATACTGCTGATAGAGCTCATACGAGCGCTGTCACTGACATTGGAAAGCCGGCTCACGTTACTAATACTCGTGGTTTTGTAAGGCATCTAATTAGAATTTAGAAGCACCGCGTTATATTGTGCTGATTAGTTGTAACTTATGCTCGGAAATAATTGAAGATACTTAACATATTACAGCACATTTATCTAGAAGTACAGATCAAACCAATGCAATCTTGACTTTAATACTCCCTGATTATAGTTTTCAAGAAAAATAGACTCCAAGCAGGGAATTCCACTCTTTACCTTCATCGGTCTTTGTTTCGGCACCGTGTACCGGTGGTGCACTGCTGTACGTCCACTGCTCTGATGATGGAGCGAGTTCGGCGGGAATAAATTATTCAATTCAGATAATAAATTAGCTGACTAGGCAAACGTTATTCTGCCATATAAATTATATGGGACATGATTTTTTACACCTTGTATCCGAAAAACCCAAATATCTTACGGAATCCTATTTTTTTCCAAAATAAAATTTAGCCTATGTTACTCGTGGATAATATAGCTTTCGAATGGCGAAAGAATTTTTAAAAACGGTCCAGTAGTTTTTAAGCCTATTCATTACAACCAAACAAACAAAGTTCTCCTCTTTATAATATTAGGGTAGATGAATATACATATAATAACAGTCCTATTCTTCTGCGAGGCAATAATTTATTTGTACCTGTATTATACTGTGTTCTACGAAGGGATTATGTCACCTCAAATCTCTTTTCAATTTTCCCACAAATGGAATCGTTAAGATGAAACTGGTACTTATTTGTATACATACATAGCATGATCTCTCAAACAAAGGCTATTTGAGGAGTAGTAAAGTTTCGCGCACATCGGCAATGGTGTTTGCTTTCCACTCGCATTAGCCGGCATTGTTGCTGTGTTGTTGCGCAACACCGCGGCTGCAGCTCTCGCCCGATCTGATGCTGATAGCGAGAACCCAGCTATTGATATTCTTTACGTAATGTTCAACTGCGATGGGGAGCACACGGGGTGGCGGGTGTGGTGGACGCGACGCGGCTGCTCAGCTTAGCCACTTTCATGTGCTCCTGTTCGTGCTGGCTTAAATTTTTTTAGGGGCAGCACAAAAAAAAGGACGTTATTACTATACTTATGCACATTTATGTTATTTTTCTACGACTCCAACAAGGGGAAAAATCTCCTCAGGATTCCGTCATTAATATTAATACATTGTTACATATAGGTACCTACTTCCGATGGGTCCTATTTTTATCAAAATCTAGTTTTGATTCCATGAGTAATAACTATAGGCATATTATACAGGGTGTAAAAATAATTAATTAATAATAATTCCGATCAGCTGAGCGTTCGGCCACTCGCGCTTGGTCGTTGAACCGACCGCACGCTTGTGTGTGTGAGGCGCTCGTTGTGTTTAGTTTTCAATGCATTTTAGTAACTTCAAATGCATAATTGACTATGAAAAATTGATAATTTTGGTAACGTTTGTTCGGAAGAAAGTTTACTAATGATACTCGGAATACGATTTTGAAAAAAAAACGACAAAAAAATGTTGACTTTGACCTTCAATATCTCCAGAACCAGTGAATTCCCAGGTATGGTCTAGAAGAAAAAAAGTATCCCAGTGATGAGTAGAATATGGGGTTTTCGTTTTCGTTAAGGGTCTTTTTACACCCTTTAGAGTATTTTGTAGCCATATCTTTCAGAGAAATCTCTCACAATAATTAATGGCTTGTCAATCCACAAACAGTTTACATAGTTGGTCTGATTTTCTATGAGTTCAAGTTACTTTCTTACTTCATTTACTTTACTGCATCAAAAAGCTGATCAGGGTCAAACATCTGATTCAGCACCTGACATCATTAATTCCACTTTAGTTTTTACGAGCGACATGACATTGTAAGAAATAAATATTGGTTAGATCTGATTAGTGAAATGCTTCTCTTTTTTTATCATCACAAACTGGTTATGCAGATTACGATATATTTTTGGAATGAGTAACAAAACGTACGAAATTGTGTGGGTTTATTTATTAAATAAAAAACTATTAATCTTGAGCTAGTTCATTATGTAAATATGTCCCGGACTTTATTGCATGAATATAGAGAGGCATATAATTAATTGACGGCAAATAATAATATTATTGGTTTGAGACATAAACATAAACTAATATTATTTTCGACGCTGTTTTATTTTAATTTATAGGTAATGTCGGAGCCTTTAACTCACAAGGCAGTTTAAGAAAAATATGAGTATGTTGTAAGAAATACAAACCGAACTTAATCTAGTAATAATAGTCCCTAATACCTAACTAACTATCGCGCACTTGGCGTGTCCGCTGCGTCCACAACCTCGTATGTTTCCCCACCTGCTCGCTGTGCACTGTCGGAGCCGCCGACTGCTGAGACGACTGTCAAAACTTTATATTGTTCCTTATTTAGTCGACTATGAAGTAATGTGACCTTTTGCCTCCAAACTGAACGTAGCGCGATCGACGTCATCTCCGGCTTCAGTACTCAGTCGTTTGAGAAACCTCTAAACATAAAACAGCAGATAACTACAGCTGCAGCCTTGGACGTATCTGAAACTGTCCATCAAAATGTTAATGTAATTAAAATGTCCACGCTGCACTAATGAATGCAGTTTAAAACAAAAAATCCGAGGTCTCTTTAAAATAATGCACAGTATCTTAATTAACTAAGTTAATTTAACAAAGCCGCGCTCGTGTGACCTCTCAATGCTCCCGAACCTCTAGCGAACATCGCCGCGTTACGTAACTAAAGTAATCTAACTGTAAGTACACCATAAATTAAACATGGCTCCCATTTAGAAGCGGAGTCCGCTACCACGGATAATGTTGCCAGAGGTCGCAGGCCACCACAATGATCTGCATAATCCGAATATTTGGACGGAGCGAGAGCAGGGACCCTTCACGTGTATAATTGGCTTAATAAATATGTCGGGGATAAGAATAAATGTGCGTGTGTATAAATAAGAGGATAACGTGAGACGCACCGAGCAGGATCGATTAGGAGCCGCTCGTACAGTCGCGCGGAATGTAATAATATTTGCAAACACGGTGAAGCAGTGCTCGGGTCCGTCGCGTGCGCAGCCTCCGTCCATCACCCGGACCAGTAGGAGCGCTTTATCTCGGGAATTATCGGGATTACTTTTATAGGCTGTGATGCATTCGGTAGAGATGCTTTAGATCGAGCTTATTGATTTATTTATACTGTTTATACTGAGAAATGGTTATTACCTGTAAAAACAGAAATATTTCTTACGCAAATAAGTTGCTAAAATGCACTTCAAACTATAAAAGGTATGTTTAAGTTTCATATCTACTATAATTAGGATCTGATAAACACTGTTCAAATATATTCATTAGAGAATTCAGATCCGGTCGAAACATTTTGTTTCAAATATTAATTCTGTTCTGCAATCAAGTTTTTGTTCGCGGTTGTACCATTTTATTTGCCATTTTGCATAAATCATTCGTCTTTTTTTATAAAAAGCCGTCCATTAAGCCGATGAAATGAAAATATTTAACATCCGTGTCAATTCAATTTGATACTACATTAAAATTATATTTTTGTCATAATAATTTAAGACAGGATTAAGAGTCAGTGCCTTCAGTTGGCTTTTTGTGAATCTTCGATCATGTTTTATCTTTGGAAACAAATTGCAGTAATAATAATTTAAGTAATAGACTTGATTTATACTGTACAAGACGTGTTAGTCATAGTTTCGACTAACACTAGGTACAGGCAGCTGAAAAGTTTTTGTATTTTAAGCAAGACGTAGGTTAACGGACTTATTGAAAGCTTGAAGCAACCATCACCGTGTGTCGTTTCCTTCATTCCCATCATTCCTGGCACATTCCCGCGGCGTGTCGCGCCCACGCCCGCGCGTTTAACTAATTCCCCGATGATAGACGACGCGCACGTAAACACACACACACTCGTGCCCTGCGCCTGCGCTGCTGCGCGTGTCAACTGCTAACATAAATTCGGCCATCGATGCCCCCTGCGCGTGCGCAACGAGCAAGTACCATCAGCCACACCGCCGTGCCAACTACTTGACGTTGACACTCAGTAGAAAAGGGCTATGAAGAGATTCGCTGGAGAACTAAGACAATCAACATGGTAGGAAGACTTGGTGAGCTCAAGTAGCAATGGGGAGGGTAAACTTTTGGCAGAAACATTGTCCGATAGGTAGCAAGGTAGACCGCATATTATGGGAAGACACAGTGCTGGTGTGGCCTCCCACAAGGTGAACTGTTGACCTGGTGGAGGGTGCTGGAGTCGAACAGCACCGGACCTGTCGATGATGGACCGTTACGGGAAGCTCAATCTTTCATACTGCATCATGATGTGCAGTTGACTGTACTATTTTATTTAAATGAGTCGATATCGTTATCTATGTAGATACACTCATCTGAGCGCTCATCTGTACAGACCAGACGTTTATTATAACCGTTGAGTAACTATATTTATGAGAGTTTACACGGGACGCACTGGAGCGCTCCATTAATTCTGTCTCAACTTGTACCTATTTGTATGTCAAGATAAATATCTAAGAATTATATAGCCAATAGAAAAAGAAAAACTAATTTAGTTAATGATAACTATCTGTCTTCAAAAAATACATCTATTTATTAAATTAGCAGACAGATGGGAAGATAAAGTAGTCTACTATGAATGTGTGTGAAGCTAAGAGTTGCTAGAATACTGGGGCGTTGGCAGGATGCAAGATGAGCATAGCTAGTTCAATCTTTGCCCCCGATACTGCTTCTTTAATACGAGGCCAGAACCAAACCAGAAACCCGGGAAGTGCATGTGATCCTCCTTGCACCCCCTTCCGTTGCTTATGATTACAAATGGGGATAGGTTTAGGATGTCATCATAGTTTCTATGCCCTCATGTCTACAGTAACTTTAGAATAACGTTAGAATAAAGGTCAAACACAAGGGGTCAAAAATATAAAATCGCAGAAAAATTTAAGTTCGTTAGCCCGCGTTCCACGACCACGAATGGCTACCACCTGCCACATTCTCCCAATAGGTTTACTACCAACATATTAAATATGACAACACAAGGTCGGGGGTCAGGGCCCGTTGAATTAAATATTCATCACTTTTATATCTCCATTTTATCGTTACAATCCATCGGCCGTCTGAGAGCAGTATATTAGGTGACCCGACCCCGGTGTTGCCCGCTGTAGCGTGATACGCGACCAATTAATTGTTGCACTAATAGTTTGGACAGCAATGTTGTAGCGACGCCCACGGTGTTGCCAGATTTAGAGCTGCGGGTCAGGGGTTACAGTCATTGTAGGTGAGTGGATGTTAGCTGCGTGCCGCGGTCTTGTCCGCTAACTGATAAATAAGTGGAGACACACCGCGGGTGGAAGGTGCCTCGTATATTGTGCCTGACCATGTTTTTCACACTAACGTTTAAACTGTTTCCCGTTTATTGATGAGCTTTAGAAACTATTAAATGTTTGTTAGACATTAACTGTTATTGACTTAATATACTCATGTACGGGATTTTTGTAAATTGTACACCACATCAGAATCTTTTTTCCTTCTCCGTCAAATTCTTACAAACCTTGTCTGTGAAAAATCGCTTTCAGCGATAAGACCGGCCAGTGTTACACCTTGTTAATTATAAG
This sequence comes from Mythimna separata, assembly GCA_030763345.1. Lineage (NCBI taxonomy): Eukaryota > Metazoa > Arthropoda > Insecta > Lepidoptera > Noctuidae > Mythimna > Mythimna separata. Next base: position 22,184,939 of record CM061169.1, read on the forward strand.
CTCCTACTTAAGTAGGAGTATAGTGTACAACAAAAACAATATGTATCTATCTATTTATACACAATAGTCTTCTTCCTCCATCTTTGACTGGAGGTGCGGAATTTCGATTTTTCGATGCACTGTGAGTACTGCGACGACGTCCTGGCAAAAGCGAGGCTAGGCCTTATATTATTATATTTATTATGCAATCAATGCACAGTAATGGCTGAAACATAATGAAGAACCGAAGTGTTGAGTCGGTTCCCACGTGGCTCTCGATATAAAATAGATATGTATAAATTAAACCGCGATACTGATGGCAGATAAAGATTAACAGGATATAAATCGTTTAGCTAAAAAACTAGATATTAGACAGAGATAAGTAATAACAGGCATAATTTAAATCTGATTTTAAAATTATATTCAACTTAGTTATTTTTAAATCTAGAAACTTTTTTACACATTTCTCGGAAACTAATAAAATATGTAAAATAATGAGTGAATAAATAAAAGAGCTACCTATTGTTGGGTTTCGTACCTTTCATAAATTCTATTGTAGGGCTGAAATAGCTTGCAAAATAATCCTACCTAGGCCCATCTCGTTCACAGAGTACTTGGTAATATACATCCCGTTCCAACGTGCACAATTTAAAATAAAAACTATTATTACTAGTTTAAATCGTTTTTTTTTTATTGCCGCCAATTGGAACCATTTGGAAGAAGATACTTATATTAGACGCTCCTGGAATGCAGTGCTATACTATTTTTTCAACACACTCAGAAAGTGACTCTAATTGCACTGGACTTCGTTATACATAAATAATGACGCATGTTACCAAACCGTCACATTTCTATGAGCGATGTAGATATAATTAAAACCTTTTTGTTAAACCAAACCTTTTCTCAAAAAGAGTTTTAAATTGTTTTTTTTTAAATTTTAATAATATAATATAAAAATTTAGGTTATTGCGTTTAATTATAAATAGGTAAGTTCTTATTTGATTATTTCATGCAATTGTGGTCCATTTTAATCACATTTAATAAATAAATCAATAATTAAAATAAAAAAAATATTTATTCGTTGTTGTCTATGGCCGCCCTTTCAAGATACGCGCGGTTTCTGGCGTAATTTTTTCGAGTGAGTACCTATCACTCGAAAAAAAATGCGCTAGAATAGAGATTATACCTACACGAAAAAATATAAATAAGTTTTTATTCACTTATTTCATGCAATAAATTGTAAATTTTTATGATATTTAATAAATAAATCAATAAATCAATAATTCAATTTTTTTTTCTTTGTTGTCTATGGCCGCCATGTTAAGATACGCGCGCTTTTTTGACGCAATCTTTTCGAGTGAAAATAAGGGGCTGTTTAAAATTAAATACTACAAACCATTAGAAAATTTTACATCCGCATATTCCGCTATCTCTATTGTCACTACAAAAGACATTACCGTAAAAAAAAATCTCGCAATAAAACATAATCGTAAGACTAGGCAATATGATCAAAAGACCTTGCCTACCCTATAAGGCATAAGAAAAAACATTTAATTTTTTACCGCCATGTCAGATTTTTTTTTAGTTTTAGGTACTGTTGTGATTATCGTTAAATTGATTTTTTTTACAAGTGTTTCGTTTGTTATTAGTTTTTCGGTTTCAAACTAATACGCGGGTGAAAACTGACAGTTAAATAGTTTTTTTTCACAAGTGTTATGTGTGTTAAAAGTTTTTTGGTTGCCAACTAAAACGCGGGTGAAAAGTGAGTTGTTATAATATCCAAGAACAATACGAAAAGTGTAAACGTGTGTGTAAATACGTGGTGAACGACATTTATTGTGTTTGTGTGTGTGAACGAGATCAATCAAGGAGTTGCCGAGTTGCTGCTTTCGGCCGTCGGAGGGTGACCAGGTAGGTGATGCATGTTTTCTAACCTAATCTTACTTTTACCTAAAACCTAAGTTCGACGTCCCATTTGTATCGCACTTGCAAGGTCACGTACATTTCAACCGCGTTTTCGTTGTATTATTTCATTCCTTGGTTATCCGCGCGACGGTTATTGTACCTAAGTATAATGTGAGTGATGCACCAAATAAATTTATTTTCTTTCTGTATAAGGTCAATTGTAGGATATCGGATAGATTTACGACAGCGGCTCATCTACTCGACAGATAAAGTTGTAAGTAGGTGAATCTATTGTTTGATCGAAATATGTTCTGGTGGCCTGTTGCTACTTCTTGCCAATATGTAGGTACTTTAACAATGTTTATTCAAGTCTTTTTAACCTATCAATACCCGCGAAACGAGACACAATAGTAAAACAATAAGAGCGCGGTCCAATGAGGCCGGTCGGGGATTCATGAATTAAATTCGGATCTTACATCGAGTTGGGTCATTTAAAATTTGATCAAAATAACTAAGGAAAGCTCGAAACAGTAAGAGAATATCAATGATACCTGTACGTACCTACTTTTCTTTTTAGTACGTACAAGAGTAAATACAGTATTACACGGTATTGCTAATCACAGCATTATAGGCTTGTTTACTGAGGAGTATAGAACGGTACTTGATTCCGCTAGATTCTCATCTGCCTATTAGAACGAGCCGGCCAGCTAACCTAACATTCCTCGTCCCGACTCCTGTGAACAATCCTCCCAGCGTATAACTCACAAAATATGATACTTAGTAATTAAAGCCGTAACTGTATCCTTGTTCGAGGGCATTTCATTAACCCGACGATGCTATCGCCTAATTGGCTGCGGACGCGGCCGGCCGCGGCTGGCGCGGGCTTCAGGCTGCACACTGCACACTGTAGACTGTACACTGTGGGCTACACTTCCTAGTCGCGCCGGCATAAACTAGCGCGGCTGTATGCGCGCGACGGACATTAAATTCATTAAGATAGCGATCGCGGCGAGGGTGCGTGCGCGCAGGTTGTTGGAGCAAGCTAATTAGGTTGCTGGGTTTAGGCACCGTTAGTGCCCGATTAGTTATGGACTTGCTACCCTTCCTTGGGAAGATGTTACTGCTAGAAGGGTGTAATTTGTACACAGTTGGGTATATTTTCGTTTGGCAGCCACTAGAAATCTACTGTAGTTTTATCCTACTAATATTATAAATGCGAAAGTTTATGTGTTTGGAAGTTTGTTTCTTGGTATACAGTTAGACCATGTTTTGGAATAGATTATAGGATACTATTTTATCCTGGGAGTATTTTCCCTTGGGATAGTTTTCTATCACGCGTGCGAAGCCGCGGGCAGCAGCTGGTACTAAATAAATAACATTTTTTAAATGGAGAAATAGAAAGGTGATAGAGGGATTTTTTAATGTGATAACTAGCTATACAAACATACGGTATCTGTTTATACGTTACTTCATAAACATTATTTGTGTCGTAACTTGCGTGTAATCTATACTTTCATTTATCTCGACAAACCGTAGGAAGTCGGCCGGCGCAGTCGATAAGAGAGCGACTTCCAATTATCTCGACGAGATATGTAACAATACAGACGGGCGACTCAGTCCCGCGCTGGGGGACAATAAATCGTAAGTGTGTATCGACAATTAGTTATCTGTCGCGGTCGCAGGTGTTTGTCGAACCTAATTATCGTGTGTCGCTTATATTATCGGTCGCTTGTTTTTGAAAACTCACGAGTTTTGTTTGAAAGATGGCTGCTCCAACCGCGAAACTAGCAGGTTGGTTTGGTTAAAAATGAAGACCTGTCCATGGTGCGACGTTGTTAGGCTTATTTGTTCATTGCTCAATTCAAAAGTAAGCTACTACAAATCCGGAACATATTGTAACTGTTTGTCCGTGCAATATTAACTGGTCTGTCCATGTGTTTATCTTTTTCTCTTCTGCTTCTCTCAGTGCTTTTCTTCATGATAAAATGTTTTGGTGTCGTTTTTCAAGTTTTCTGCAAAAAACAGTGGTCTCACTGTTTGCGGAAAACTTGAAACATTTTTTTTTTTTTTTTTTTTTTTTTTTTTTTTTTTTTTTTTTAGATTGAATTGTTTTATTTGAATTCATACTTATATGTTAAACCATTAAACCATTTATTAACCAAAACAAAAACAAATTAACAAAACGACCAAACTTACATAGTAATATTGTTCTGCACACTACATGGACAAGGTGTTTGGTTGTTTAGAACAGATTCACACTGTCCTCCGTACTAGTATGCACTGTATCACGGTAGGATAGTCTTCATCAACTCTCACAACACAACACTTGGTTATCATACTTAATAATATATTATCTAAGGTTTAACTCAGAACTTATCTTAAAAACTCAAAGCGTATACATTTTAAATTGCGAGTTACCTTCCAGTTCAATAAGTGAGTACATATTTTTAGTTGCAATGTGGGTAGACCGAAATATATATTAGTATATGCAAGAAATTCAGACAAAATCACTACTATACTATGATTGCCTTGCCAATAGAGTGAAATAATAATATTAATAATAAAAAACATCAATATTAAGAAAGCATGCTGAAATTAAAATTGAAATCGAAAAAAAAAACTTACAGTATTTATAAATGTGTATTTGTGTAGTGTATCTGGTAACAATATTACCGTTAAACGATGGCATAGTAATCTACGTTAAAAGCAGTATACAGTGTACAGTAGAAGAACCAGATCCGATAGGTGCCAACTTTCTTTTACTTAAAATTGATCCCGATATATGTATTCTGGCATCCTACAGATCTCCATCGATATATTGCATTGACGGCTTTCTAAGCTCCCTAGAAAGTATTTTAAGTACACAGAAAGCGAACAACATCATTCTAATAGGCGACATTAACATTGACATAAAACCGAATAACACTGATAGGAATAGCTCGTCTTATCTTAACCTTACCGCTGAATTGGGCCTTTTACCGGGACACACACATCCGACAAGATTACAAAATTGCCTCGACCATGCAATGATTAATACATCTAGTAGTGCAACTGTTATAGTAATAGACTCAACAGTAACAGACCATGCCTCGGTACTGATGTGTTTAAATAATTGTATTAAAAATAAAAAATACACGAGTAAATTCGTCACAAAAGTTAATTTTGAAGCTGTAATAGAGCAGCTTAAAAGTACCGATTTTTCTTTCATATCCGATAAACGCGATGCAAATGAGGTTGCAACAGAGTTTGTCGAATGTTTAATGTCCACAATATCTCAACACTCTCAAGTTAAGAAATTATCTAACCGGAAAACTGTACTAAAGCCCTGGATTACACCTGGCCTACTACGGTGTATTCGACACCGCGATAATCTCCACAAAACATCTCTAGTTGACCCAAGAAACGAAATTGCTAAACTGGCATATAAACGTTATCGCAATTTCTGTAACCTATTATTAAGAAAAGTAAAATTAAATTATGAAAGATGCGCCTTAGAATCCTCAAAAAACAACAAGGATACTTGGAGTATTATTAAAAATATAACCAACCAAACTGTACATAAAACAACAGCAGACCAACTCCTCACTGCGAAGGACGCGCCCAATACTATTGAAGAAATAAACCATTATTTTTCAAACATTGGTAAGCAATTAGCTAATAACATCATCCAAAATCAAAATACCCCAAGTTCCCCATACAAATTTGAGTCACTCGCTGCAGGTCAATCTATGGTTTTGCTATCCCCGGACGAGGCTGAAATTGAGTCTGTGATTAATAACCTGAAAAATGATTGCGCCACAGGGTGGGACTCAATTCCGGTCAAACTCCTCAAACTGGGTAAAGACGTGCTTCTATCACCCCTTACGAAACTCACTGAGATATGTTTCGAACAAGGAATCTTCCCTCGAATCTACAAAAAATCCCTAGTCACGCCTGTTCATAAGGGAGGGGATAAAGAGGATGTCAAAAATTACAGACCTATCTCAGTACTTTCAGTTCTGTCAAAGGTCTTAGAAAAACTGCTGAACCATAGACTCATAAAATATTTAGAGCACTTTAAAATTTTAGCTGACTCGCAATACGGCTTTAGGTCTGGGAGGAGCACCGCAGACGCAGTTAATCAACTTGTTGATTACGTAACTGACAAAATTGAAGCAAAGCAGAAATGTCTGGGTGTTTTTCTAGACCTAGCCAAAGCATTTGACACTGTCTGTATTTCGACCCTTGTAAGAAAGCTGGAACATGCTGGAATCAGAGGAAAAGCTCTCAGTATACTTACTGACTTCCTAACTGATCGAACCCAAAAAATAAAGATTGGTGAATTAACCAGTAACGAAGCCAAAATTGACTATGGTGTACCACAAGGAAGTTGCTTATCCCCTAGCCTCTTCCTGGTCTATGTTAATGACCTTTGCCAGCAGTCTCTTGACAGGGGTAGAATATATAGTTATGCAGACGACACGGTATTAATATTTCACGGTGAGAGTTGGGAAGCAGCGCGACAAGCAGCAGAGCGGGGTTTATGTAAAATAATCTGCTGGTTGAAAAGTAACTTACTTACCCTGAACATCTCTAAGACCGCATATCTCCAATTCACTTTCGCCAATACTAAACCCATGGACATAAGTCTCAAAGCACACGCCTGCAATGATATTACTAATCACCAATGCTCCTGCCTACCAATCTCACAAAAAAAGTCGATAAAATACTTGGGAGTACTTCTAGACGAACAATTTAACTGGCGTCCCCACATTGAACTAACCACATCCCGTATAAGAAAACTTATATGGGCTTTTAAAAAACTTCGACACGTAGCCCACTTCAAGTTACTACGAACAGTGTATCTTGCGCTGGCTCAGTCAATCATAGGGTACTGTATTACGGCCTGGGGAGGCGCCTGCAAAACTTATATGATTAACATCGAAAGAGCCCAAAGATCTCTACTCAAGGTCATGACGTTCAAACCATACCGGTTTCCTACAAAAGAACTATATAAAAATTGTAATGTACTTACCGTGAGACAGCTGTATCTTATTAATCTCATAGTCAAACAACACCATATGACGCCGGTAATTCACGCCACAAAACTCAGGAGAACTATTATTCGTCCTGACGTATGTAGACCACCGAGCTTTAAAACCGCTTCCGCTAGACGTCAACACATTTATATGGCTATATACATGTACAATAAACTTAACAATGCCCTTAATATAAACCCATTAACAACTAGACAAACTAAAAAGAAAATTTCTACATGGCTTCAAACACTGGATTATCACCAGACGGAAGATTTAATGCAACGACGGTACCGATGAATATGTTTATAATAATAATGATTTTCACTCATTTACACTCACACACACACCCAAACATACTATCACACACGCACACTTACACCTACACCCACACTCAAACATACACACCTATACAAACACACACAATAAATACTTTATTACTTATTACTAATCTACTCAAAGCATGCGTGCATTTTCATTCATTTATTTTATTTTACCATTTTTTTTTTCCGCTTTCTCATCAAATATGTATCAAAATTTAATAGATCAATTGTACCACATGCAACTGGGTGAAGACACTGGCTCTTGTAACACAGGTTTCTACCTAGCTCAGGAGCCAGGGCTTCAAAAAGTATGTTACCTGTATAATTATGTGTCAATAAAGAAATTATTATTATTATTATTATATAATATATTTGTTTGTGTTGTGTTGTCTTCTATGATAGGGTTGCCAATAGCCGTTCCGTGTTCTCGTAACTAAGATTTAAGAGATATTTTTCCAATGTGGCATTGCATAAACGAACGGTCAGATCACGTAAATGAATGTATTTAGATACCTTATTGTACAGACTAGGGCCAAGATAGTTAAGAAACTTCTTAGCAAATGATGTTTTACATTTCGGAACCAAATAAACCAAATCTTTTCTACGTTTGTTAATGTAATCAGGAGGTTTTTTGTGTTGCAGTAATATAACATTTTTAATAAACAATTGCCTAACAGTAAATACCGACATATCTTTATACAGGCAGTGAGTAGGATATCGAAATCTTTTGAAGTTCATAACCTTTAAGACTAGACGTTGCGCTCTCTCTAGAATCAACAAGGTAGTCTTCCCTGTACCACCCCATGCAGTAATACAGTATGTCAGTATGGATTGACACAGGGCAAAATAAACTGATCGCAGGAGTTTCGGTTCGCAAATGTTTCGAATATTTTTGAAAATGTGTACTAGTTTCCTAACACGCGCCGCCAAGGTGGTAATATGATCTTTCCAGTTGAGATTTTGGTCAATTGTTACACCCAAGTACTTAATTGTGGACGCCTTGGTCATAGCGCAGCAGTGGCATGGACTAGATTTTTCGCAAGTATGCACTTTAATATTTACACAATCTGTGGGAGGTTGAGTGTTGTTTCTGATACTAAATGTTATGTAATGGGATTTTTTTACATTTAATGTAAGTAAGTTTTGGTCTAACCATTTCATAACTAATGAGCAACCGTCGTTGGCTAATTGATTTGCCTCACCCCACGTTCTTCCACTAAACAGTAGTGCAGTGTCGTCTGCAAACGTAACGATTTCTCCACGTGTTAGATTTAGTTTGCACAAGTCGTTTATATAAATTAGGAACATTGTGGGCCCTAAAATACTGCCCTGTGGCACCCCAAACCTTACCTCATCATAAGCACTTAGGCCTTCGGCCACTCTAACACACTGTGCCCTGTTAGATAAGTAATCTGCAAACAATTGCAGGGGAATGCCTCTTATGCCAATATTTTCCATCTTTTTAAGTAGTATGGGAACAGAAACTGTGTCGAAAGCCTTAGCTAGATCTAGAAAGACTCCAATTGTTTTGTCACCCCTATCCATTCCTTCAGCAATGAAGGATGTCAGCTTTTCTACTGCTTGTGCTGTTGATTTTTTTTCTCTAAAACCAAATTGGTTAGGTGACAAAATGTTTTTGGTTTCTAAGTATTGTTTTAACCTTGAGTTTATAATACGCTCAATCACCTTAGACAATGAAGGAAGTAGTGAGATCGGTCTATAGTTTGAGACACAGTCTCTGTCCCCAGACTTGTGTATGGGAATTATGACGGCTCTTTTAAGAGCAGATGGAAATTTACCCCTGGTCATACATAAATTACAGATTCCAGCAATAGGGGCGGCGAGAAACTCAACTCCCCACTGTAAGATCTTGGAGGGTATTCCGTCCCATCCACTAGAGTTTGACGATTTTAAATTTAATATGGTTTGCTTGACCTCATCCTCATCTGTTGGCAACATAACGAACGAATCGAGCATTGAACGTGCTGAGCCTACGCTCACTGCAAGGTCAACTTCCGTACTGTGTACCCTGGACAATATAGTGTTTGCCAGTTGACTTCCTACGTTTGCAAAGTATTTGTTTATACTATTTAAGGAATCATGTGGGTTAGGTTTAATGTTTAGCAACTGCTCAGTGGGCACTATATTTTTATTGAGGCTACACATATCTTTTAAAATGTCCCACTGTTTTTTAATGTTGTTTTTGTTTATGTCTATCTTTGTTTTATAGTAGTTCTTTTTTACATTCTTCAGTATATCATTACATTTGTTACGATACCTCGTGTAAGTAATCTTGAGTGTAAGGTTACCCGGGTCCCTCTTCAACTTGTGATGTAAGCGATCTCTATTGTACATACAGCGACAAAGCCCAGGCGTAATCCATGGCTTGATGGTGTGCTTTCTATGTGAGATTTTGCGTGTTATACTATGTTTTTTTATACATTCAGTAATAATTGAGAGAAATAAGTTGGTTGCTACATCGACGTCAACAGAATCTAGCACACATTGCCAGTCTACCAACTTCAAATCATTCATTACGGCAGAATAGTCGACTTTTTTATAGGTTTTATATTTTATATTTTGTGGTGTTTTTATTTTATATAAAGAAATCATAACACACGAATGATCAGTAATAGTAGAGTGGCAGACAATAGTTTTATTAGGCAAGCTTGTTTTAGCAAAACAGTGGTCTAGGCAATTGTTATTCCGCGTAGGAAGTGTATGAGTAGCAAGTAAACCGTGTAACGCAAGAAGGTCCATGTATTTTATTGAATTGTATCCAGTATTGTCCAGTATATTGATGTTTATGTCACCCAGCAGTATTATTGTTTTGTAATGTTTATATGTGTGTAAAATGTTGTCTATGGCTACCAAAAATTTCTCTATATTCCTAAACGATGGCGGTTAGGGAATGCAATCCGGACTATCCGTAATCCGAAATATCCGGATATCCGCACATTTTTACTCGACTTGTAAATCCGGATTTCAAAATCAAATCCGCGGATTTTCTGAATAATAAGAAATTTTGATTCGCGATTATAGTAGTTACTCAGATACCCGCGAAACGAGACACAATAGTAAAACAATAACAGCGCGGTCTCATAGGTCTATATATTATTAGTTTATAGCTTTTGCCCGTGGCTTCACCCGCGTTGAAGACGGAAAACCAAGTAAAATCACAAAAAAAATTATCGTAACGTGGGTCCAATATATTTCGTGGTCCGGGTGTATGACAAGTTGCAATGCATGCGTGCCGCCAAGCGTTATCATGCTGACAGAGAAAAGTATGAACTAATTACCAACCCTACTACATTCTTTGGGCACGCCATAATTATGGCTATAAGTCCCCTCTTTGAGAAGTGGTTGGAAAGACGTCACTGCGTCCTCGCCTTCCACATGACACAGGTCCTCACCGGACGTGGTAAGTTCGAGAGGTTTCTGCTGAGCGTGGGTACTGGGCTTGGATGGACTAGAGGTCAAGCAAATAGTGCTGTTGGGTTTTTCCATTAGGAATTACTCTATAGCTGCTCGGAGTTTGGTAGTTGGTGGTATGTAACCCTCATGCCTCTGAAAGCACGTCACGTCCTGCACCTGATCTCTCTCCGGTCGTGTTGAATTGCCTTCCCATCTGACTATAAGATTTAAAGAACAGAGAGTACACCAGTGTCTACGTACACACTTGTGCACTATAATATCTGCGGTATACATCAGGCTTTCAGGTTTCAGTAGGCATCAGGCCACCGTGATCAAAATTCAGTCTGGAGGACTATTATTAAAGGTATGCTCCGTTTGGGCAATGACCACTCACGCCGAGTCCTGGTTCGGCTCATGTACCTACCGGAGCGCAAAGGAATGTGACAGGCGGTCGCCTACTTCTGCGAAGCAGTATTGCTAGCAAAGGAGGCGGCTGCACGTGCGAGGGAATAATCCTCACGCTCCAGCTCCCGGATCCAGACCCCGATTTCCAGCTACTGTAGGCACAGGCTTGCGGATGGCGAGCAATGGGTAGCTCATCGACCCCGCCACGGCGCGTATTGTGTCTCAAGGTGATACAAATCGTAGTGACCCAGCTGGGTCGAAGCCTACTGTTGCCACGGGTTATGTGAAAGTGAACCCCGGGGCCCTAGAACGAAGATAAGGAAGGAAGAAGAGTGGATTTTAATCACTAAAAACCCAAAAATGAAAAAAATATACATTCATTGTCTGTACATGTTGGGAAAACGGCTTCTTGGAGAGGCCGTAATCCACCGGGCGGGCCCAGTTTGGGTTTGTGGATGCTACATGTCCTAAAAGTGTTGGTTCTAGGACTTGCCGGTTTCCTCACGATGTTTCCCCAGCGAAGGGAAATCGTGTGAAGGGAAACATCATGTTAATAAACTAATATAAGTAGGTTTGTTTAATTTTCATGAAAAATCCGTAAAATCCGGATAATCCGGATTGGATCCAAAATCCGTTTTAAAAAATCCGGAGTTTTAAAACATGACGGATTTGCATTCCCTAATGGCGGTCTGTAAATTGCTACAATTGCAAGTTCATTTTTCTCAGTAGTAACCACCATGCAGTTCATCTCGTCACCGGGCTGTGTCTTTTCTGTAACTAATGTTTTTAGTCCTTCCTTGACATAAATAACTATGCCATCATTTTGGTTTAGCTTCGTAGTTGTTGAAAAACCCTGATATGAAACAATATTTGGTATTGATGTGGTTGGTGACAGCCAACACTCCGTTAAAATAATAAAATCATATTCTATGTCTAATCTGTGCAACAAAACCTGTAATTCATCACAATTATGATTCAGACTTCTAATATTTTGTGTTAATATGCAATAGGAATTATTAGTCTCAAACATAGCCCTACACTGTTCCGGAATGTCCACGCTACAAGCATTTCCAACATTGATACTATTATCAATGTCAGAGGATATATTTATAATATCATCCATATTGTTGGCGCTTAGTTCGAAACTTTGTATTTATGGCAGCTTTATAGTGCAGACAATCCGGGAGGAGCAGAAACAACATCCGAGCAACCATCGCAGAAGAGTGTACATCAACAACGACTGAATGAATTTTTATGCGGTTTTCACCAATAGACAAAATGATTCATCGTATGTAGCTAGATTTTCATGCTGAGTATATCTGTTCTCTTGCATGATACTTATTGGTTGTTACAGAAATCTTGCGCAGGCGCCACCTGTGCATGGTAGAAATAATACAAATGTGTCGTTACGTCATAAATATTAAGTATAAGTACGTGGTGACAATGTTTGTATACCGATATAATATAATATGTGTGGGCACCGAGATACGGAGGTACCTGTTGTGAGAAAATGCTTTCTAAATAGACAAATAGTTATCTACATAAATATAGGTATAATGTAGTCGGTTGATCTATTCTTTAGCCTGGGAAGTGTAAAAGCGTGCTTTTATCTACATATAAAAAGGAAAACTGCAGACTGCAACTTGTACTTGTAGGCCTACATGAAATAAAAAGATTTTGACTTTGAATTCACGACTGAAAGTATAGGGCCTAGTAGAGTTTACTATGCACAAGGTTTGCTTTTATGACATAGGCGAGCACTAAGAGGGTATTTTCCAAAATTCACCACCTAAAGGGATGAAACTGGGGTCTAAAGTTTTGTACGGAGAAACCTTTCACGCGAGTGGAGCTACTGGCCGAAGCTAATAGAATTATGAAATGTGTGCGATTCTATTAGGAAAAAGTACATTGAATACGCCAAGAAGAGAAACCTTTTTCTAGTTGTCCGTCACATAGAATATGTATAAATATGGGTAGGTACCTAAGTACGCCACTCTTAGCTACTTGTATGTAGTCATTTAACCTTTCATTACGAGATTAACGCTTTCCCACTTACAGATCTCATCGTGTAGATTGTGTACGTCCCAATTTGTCGCTCGCGTCGCCACATTACTTATGCCTGTTCCTCCGATATTTATGCCCAGCAGTGGGACACAGTGGGCATAACTGCGGCGTGTCTGGGCTAATTGATTGCGGTGCTATCTCTGTTAATGGATGGCGTGTACTGAGGTACCTGCGGACATGGGATATTTATGTTCACGTGTATTATCTTCGGTAGTCATCGATTGTTTCCATTATTGTGATCTATGGATGTAGATTTGAATGTTTCTGGTTGTTTTTAATTGTTTTCGAGTAAGCGATGACAACAGTTTGTTGCTAGAGTCGAGTGTAGCGTGTATTTATAGCTCTCTTTTATTTATAACTTAAGTTACCGTGCATCGGCAGTGTACACCTACGTACTACGATTATATTACGTACACACAATGTTTTTGATAAATTCTTCCTGGGAAAGCTTTCAGATTCAGTTAAACAATGCCAATAAATCAGAGGCAGTAATTACTTTGAGATAGCTAGTAAAGATCAGTTTGAGGTCCTGATTGGATTAGCGTCACCGTAAGGACGGTTTCAGAAGTTCTATTTTATACAATGTCTAAATATTAACTACACTAGAGTAATTTTTACTCTTTTTCGATAAATCTTAGCCACATCTCCTTGAGCTGATTTTTTAGGTAGGTATACAAAATAGCAATATTTAATTATCGTCGAAAAACAATAATAGTCAACTCAGTCTGGAGTAGACTTTTCTGAAGACTCTCCCTCTTTAACTTAAAAAAGAAAGTAATTTAAAATACATCAGTTAGATACTCTTTATACTAGAGTAACCAAATTACGATCTAAGTCCGATATCTACGTGGAGTGGATCTTCTGTCTGTTGTTGTTAGTGAACTGTAGCATGGTCTAGTGGGGGAGGGAGCGGGAGGGGTGGGGGGAATGTGTTCCAACAAGTGCCCAATAAAGTGCACAGTGAATGGTTGTCGCAGTGTTTGGACGAGTATTAGGAGCAAACACCGCCAAGTGCGCCCACGCCGACTGCGCACACGCACACCATAGGGCTGGCCCAGCCTAGCTACAGTTTGAATGAATTGGCATTTCTTTCGATAGATCTACAAAAAGCAATAACGATCATAATTTAACTACAATTAAGTGAAAAAATTTTTTCACCGTTCGAAACAATTTTGTCAATTTGAGTTCTTGACGAAAATATTCGATATAGTAGCGATCACCAGCCACAGACACATCACAGCATCACTGCCTAAGGGCCTAGTGAGCTCTTTTTAAGATTTTTTTTGCAAATATAACACCATGTAGATGTCCCCTCTCTTAGAGAGGAGGCCTGAGTCCTAGCAGTGGGAACATTGTAAGGCCGCTAAGGAAAAAAAATATGGAGATGTCCGTGTAGATTTAAGGATTTTTTTAATGAATTGTATTTCGATCGCAGAAACGACTTAAGAACTTTACAATACAGTTAATACATAGATCATAGTCTTAAAAAACTCATGGCTCTTTAATTAAAACATGATTACATGATTTGTCTTCAAATCCAAATGGAAGCCACCCCATACTTAGCTACCTAGATACAACCTAAGACCCGTGCCAACCCTAAGCTGTTGTCCATCGTTTACCTAGTGACCGGTCGGAAACGTCTCGAGCGTGTTTGCGGAGCAGCTCTGCGCTCCGCTCGCCGCAGCCTCGGCCGCGGAGATCACCGCGTCTGCGTGTGTGCCCGCCTACAATAACACGTGGAGCTGCACTTGTTATTCTAACCGAGTGAAAGCAGGCTCGCTTGTTTGTGATGCGCTCTTAATGTTGGATGTCCTGCGTGTTGGGCCTCGGCCTGGTATGCGACTGTGACTGTCAAAACATTGCGAGGGAACCTGGGCAAAGGTTTGGGTATCGTAGCGTTGTAATCGATGCTTGTTTGTCTTGTATGTGAGAAGGTCCTACAGGCCCAAAAATTCCATGGATTTTAAGACAGGACTAAAGTAGTTGCTACAGTCAAGTCACGCTATTTTTAGGTTGGACTAATGTATTGCGAAAGTGGACATTAAGGCTGATTCGGTGTCCATAGATTGGTATAATTTGGCTGTTACTATGAGACAACTACAGCAGGCTCATTCTCCTTTGAGTCGAAACCTTGTTCGTTTTTACGACGAACCCATAACGAACCCGGATGAAGAAGCATTTGGTCTGAGAGATCTTATAATATGATGGCCACACATAGAGAGTCTAGCTCATTTGCATTTAGGCATAAACATTGCCTTTCAACAAATATTCAAAACGTACGCGCAGAGAAGTTTGCCGAAATAACAATAAATCTTCGAATTCTATCGGCGGCTCATCGGCGATGGTTATCGGTAACTTTATCACTGGTAACTAAGCCGCACTTGGCCTGCACCCCGCGGCGTACACACGTACACACGCGCGCTGCTGTGTCGCCTGCCCTTTACCCTCCGCCAGCAGATTCCTACTACTAACGTTAATTAGAAATCGCGCACAATTGTAATTAATAAACCAGTTATTGACTTTATCTGAGATGGTGGCTGCTGCACAAACGGTTAATGTTATGAGAATGTAAAGGTCTTATCTTCGTCTGCAAAGCGTTACATTCCTGGAGAGCTGGGTACTCTAACTTATTGTTTTGTCAACGATAAAAAATTGTGCTTGAGTTATGAAAACAAAAATGAATAGTTTGACAGTCACCAATATAATAAACAGTACCGAAACTAATTCGACATTGAACAGGCATTTGTCCAGCTGTAAGGACGCTATAATGTAAGCACAGAATGTTTTTGTCTTGTATTTATTTCAATACTTGTAACAGTATGTATTGGCATTCCAAGAGCTACGTCCTCGAACATGTGCGGCGTCCACGGCGCGGGGTTACAGCCGTGCGCACGCGGCGTTCACACGCGAGCTGCGTCTGCGCAGAACACCACGCGCTGCGCACTGACCAGCTACTATGATGAATAGACTTGTATACCACAAGTTATGGACGATTTACTAAATAATGGCGTTTCAGCTGTAAGTTGAGGAAAGCAGGTTTAGATGAGGTGGCTGAGCTTCTAGTCTTTATTTAAAATGACACAAAAACCTCTCAGTTAAAATACACTGAAAATGATTGTGTATCTCCTTTAAGTGTTTCCTAATTTGCAACTACACTTGCTCCTCTTAATCACACAGTCCTGGACAGCGCCAGGGTCACTGCTCATTACACCTGTCGATAGTTCGACACAAGTACATATACAACCTGTGGTATGTCGGAGCGTGTCCCTGATGCAAAACAAGTGTTAGGGTTGTGACAGTTTGCCAGTCGTTCACTGGAAAGACTTTAAGGTATCGACGGTAAATACCAACGGGCTGAATTTTGATCAGATTATTATAATTTGACAAACAAAAGTAGCGACTATCAATAATCAAATTAACATGCAAGCAAGTGCAGTATTCCGTAAACATGCAGTCGGGCTCCAGCGCTCGGGTTGCCAATTTAAATAATACCATAATAGTGTGCGGCTCGTAGCGGCCGGCGCGGGCGCGAGCGCTGTCCGGTGCGCGGGCGCAGCCATTACACGCCAGCGCTTAATGTGCGGTCTCACTGCTGCACTGATCGCCGGAATGCCTGTCTTGTCTGAGTCTGACTATCCACAGAACATACAGGGTTGCATGTAAGAGATACAGGTTTTAAATAAATAAATAATCAGGTCAGGTTTTAAATAATATGACCTTAAAAAAGATTGGTGCTGAAAATGTAAACAAAATGTTTGTAAGAAACGCTGATGCTGATAGAGATACTAGGGAATAAAGTAAGACGGGTGACAGGGATAGTAAGTCAATTGCAACTGTTAGTGATGGCAGGAATGAAGGGATATGATGAAGTAAAGTGCGACCGGGTTGATGTGGAACAAGTAGTGATGGACGTTGTTAAGAGTAGATTTTCTGAGTTTTGTTATTTTATGGCGAGTCCATCAGGGCCGCAGACGCGGACGGTCTGACCGCAACACTTGTGGTCGCCGCAGTAAATGATGGACATAGTCAGGTAAATGCACAGGTTTAATGAAACTGTTTTGTTTTGTTTTCTTACTTCCCATGGTCAGCATTGTACAAGTGGTTTTATATAAAGCATTACGGTTGGCGGTAGGCGATTAAATAAAGCATACAAAATTGAGTAACTTCTGATGACTATTTCGACATTGGCTAAGTTAGTTAATTGCATCGTTTAACCTGAAGTCAGAGCAATCTCAGCAAATAAGATATAAATAACATCGACGAATACATTAGTCAAGTTTATCTGCATTAACGGAACCGCCCTTATCTGCGAGTATCGCCTCATCTATGTGCACGGTGCGCCGGCGCATCGACACCTCGTAAATACGCGTCGCGGAGCAGGCGCGCCGACACGAGTTCGCACGAACCCGACCGAACTGCGCCGAAGCTGGCCGGTCTTACCCGACGTACAAGTACCCGCAAACGCACTAAATCACGCTACAGGTGGAGCCGATGCGCGATGCATGGGATTATGCGTTCCGTGTCACGTAATAGTTTTGAATGGCTGAAACGAACAGCGGTTATGATAATATTGAATATTGTCGGAGCAGGCTTTAGAGCGATGAAGCTGTAAACTTGTTAGTGGCACTGCCGGCTCTGTACTGTTAACTGGCTATATTTTGAAATAAGTATCAATTTTAATTACAACTTTATGATCAGTCATAAAATTCTATAATTGAAATTAATTATGTGTTGTCACTCGTCATAGCAACATTAAATTGGCTATTTTAATCATGCCTATTGTAGCAGTTAATTACATACTTAAGCCAATTATTGTAAATATCTTGCCTTCTGACATAAATAAAATAATGTTATTTTCCTTGTAGAGTGTAGTTTAAATTATTCAGTGTGTGAGTAGGCGAGTCCGTGCGCCGGGAGTCGTGATGCGGCTGAATGATGGGGTTGCGGGTTCGATGCCTGATCGGCGCCCGGCTACAACTTGTGATAACCGCGCCGCGTTCCGTTCGAGAAACGGTGATAAATATACTGATTTACACGATTTAACTAGTGATAGAAAGATTTAATACACATGGACTGCTAAGATACTGCAGGAGGATTCAATTCTCGATGTATATTTTTTATTTTTATTGCTTTTGAATACCATTGCGGAGTTGCGCGAGAAATTTGTTGAGTAGATTTTATACCTTTTATGGTAGGTAGTTATAAATAAACATAACTCTTTAAAAAGTGCTGCTGTAGTTTGTTGCCCGGTGTTTTTACAAACAGCCCGTTTGTGCTAATTTTATCGAAACAATTAATGTGCATCTTTACATTTTTGTGACTCAGTTATTACAACTGCCGAACGATTCTAATTAATTAAATTTCATAAACATAAGATATGCAGCGCATCAAGTCAATAACAATTAACTGGTTTAAAAGCGACACGTTTTCACTTAACGAAGCACTCGTTATGTGCGACTACCATACTTACGTCAGCTCATGTGAAAGAAATCAGATGAGACCGAACTCCGCCTCGGATGTAACGAGCAGGCCGAGTGACAGCAGGTGCCAGACGCGGCCGTCACACGCCAGAGGAGATGTGATTCTTTACAAGATTCTTATCAAAATATGCGTACAAATGATTATTATTACGGCCGAGCGATAAACTTCTCCGCAGGGTGCTTTTATTTTAATTTTGCACATTTATATAATATTTTAACGAGTGATCCTGCTGGCTGGGTCGATTCGGAATGGGAATGGAATGATTTACATAGTGATGGTGTCGAGCTGGCGTGTGATCTTCCCGTGGCTGAGCGGATCAAGTGCTAGAGTAACGGCTTCCAGCTGCGTCGCGCGTGGAACATGCCGCGCTCGATAATGTCATCAGTTTAGCATTTTTGATATTTATTAAGTTGACCTCAGCTTCTAACACCCATCTTTTAAACTAGGAATATTGAAATTCGGTCCTCTTATTGATAAATATCAAAAATTCGAAGACCTTGTGACCTGTATCAACCCGCACTGTGGATTACCGTCCATTCCGTTTCCTGGAGTGAAGACCTGAGTCTCAGCACTGAAAACATTGTAAGGCTAATTAATGATTATGTATGTATGGATAGGTACTTACTGTTCTTCTACCAGATTGCTAATTTTCAGTTGTAACATAGAATTATGAGCAAGACATGCTCGTGATACAACAAAAGTCTATTAGAATTACTGCAGCTCAAAACTGTTGAATAAAATATTATGGACTATTGCGATCAGTTCAGCTGCATGGCAACTTCCGCAAGCACGATATCTCAGCTGTGCAGCTTGTTGTTGTGTCCGCGGTCTATCGCAGCGATATCAAGACATTACCATGAGCCGGTGATGGGATCGCATCGATGCTAGCGATGCTATCGCTCGTCGTAAAACATGCTGTAACTGCGCAGTGCGCCGGCGCAGCTTTGCCGTATCCTCCCGGTGACGGCTAGCGCATCTCAGATCAAACGAGATGCGAGCATGAAGGATAGTAAAACCTATGGAGTGATTCATGTGACGATAAACGTAATCATTTGCAGTGGATATTAAACTGATATAATGAAGTTATGACTATGTCGCACACAAGCAAGCAAATAAGCTAACTACAAGCGTAAGAATATTCTTAATAAATATTTGTAATATTAGCAACATTATAGATCATTCAAGACTAAACTTATATTCAGCTGATGATAATGATACATCATCATCATTTTAGCCAAAGGACGTTCACTGTTGGACATAGGCCTTCCTCAAGTTTCGCCACAATAAAGGGTCCTGTAGGTACGTCTCGCAACCATCGCATTCTACTCTCACTAGGTCATCGGTTCATCTTGCGGGAGGTTTTCCAACGCTGTGTATGTTCCGGTTTAATAAGTGTAGGTTTGACATCAGCCGATGGGCATTGCAAGTCGTGGTGGTCAGACGGGTAGGTGCTCCACTCGGCTAGCTGGAACTGGAAGACTTGGAATAGAATTGGCAGATGATGGTTATTTTATTGGCATTAAGTGTCTTACTTAGCTCGCTAGTAGTATTAGCAGTATACCTACCCAGCAGGTATAGCAAGATTAACAGCTATACATATTAATATTTCCAGCAGTGCTAATGCCTCCATGCACTAACTCCTCCTTGTCACGGACGCATAAACTGTCTGATGTATCCGCGAGAGGAGTTATGTGGATATCTGTCAATAAATTATGTTAATTGCTGCTCAGCTGAATGAACGGTATGCGCGCGAGGGGGCGCGGGAGAGGTCGGCCATTTCGTCAATGACGAGGAAAAACACCCGTTAGCATTTATATTTTTTTATATTGACAATAACACACACAGGTTACTTAAAATACAATCTTATTTGATGGTGGTATGTCCTTGGGTTCTATTTTTGAGTCCTAATCTCTATATTAGTTTTAGCCCTCACTAGGGATTACTTCAGTATCGTTGCTGAAGTCACAAAAATGTAAACTTACATTCACAAAACGGGTGAAGCCAAATCTGCGCAAGTTAAAGTTTCTCAAGGCTAACATAATAAAAACACTCAAAACAATTATCTGTAGGCCATACAAATATATTATTTTATTTTGTGCAGGAATCGAATCCGCGACACGCAGCAGTGAATCATTCAACTACTTCGGCAATCGTGCCGTCGAATTAATTGGAAGCTTTGTATGATTCGGTCGCTTCTACCAAAATAATAGAGATAATGCATCCATCTCTCTAAGAAGTAAGATGACCACACAAACATTTTCCTGAGACAACAGGCAGTTTATATTTTGGAGCAATGAATGTTTATTTAATGTGATAAGTACTAACACTGGTACTACCTAGCTGTGGGAGGTATAGTTATAATAGGCAGCTAGTTAATAAGCAGTTAGGTCAAGTTATCAGCTGGGATACGTTCGCGCTCATAGTCGGGGCGCACCGAGCAGGCACTTAGGCCGGCTCCTGCGCTGTGTTTAGACCCCGTTACCTTAATGCCGTAATGCGTGGTTAGTGCAGTACTGCTTGTACACCATGTGCCTATTGCCGATTATTTATACGATGAGAAAGAGCAAATAAGATAAAAATGTAGATAGAAAAGATTTTTTTTCAAGCTGACGGTCAATCACCTTTTCTAATTCCTACTTCAAGACAAGCTCGTTATGATTAGCAATTTTAATTTGTGATAATATCTAAATGGTTCACAGAAACATGATTGCGAAATAGAAAACACACACACCTCCCAGACATGTAATAATTCTTTCTCAAATTAAAAGAATGTCGACTACCAGTTCAATTAATCGATCTCCAAATGGTAAATGTGCAACAGTGTAACGGATGCTGTTAACAATATGTAAATATTGACTAGTTAATTACAATTGATACTAATCTTTGATTTACTACGTAACGCAGCTTCCCCCGCCGCTCCACAGAGGGCGCCATTAATATTAGTGACAAGTATTCAAATCATGCGCCTGCGCATGCACAGATTTATCTGAGGAGATTACCGCTTTCACAAGTGTCGTGCGCGAGACTGTTCTGATCTCATTCACTTGATGTAGCTCGCCAGCTTGTCACTGAGCAGACGCATGAGAGAAGCTTAGTAGCCCGATTCATGTAGGTAATCAAAACCGTAACGATATCGTAGCGACTTAGGTAGTCGTTTATACCATTATCGTATTCATATCTATCAAATGTGCTTGAACGACAACGACTTTAAAGTTGTTCGACCAAAGTGTCGTTGACGCGTATTCAGCTAGATACTCGTACGTCAATCACTATCCTGGTTGAATACATAATAATGTAACTGGCAATTAGCCGTTGATAGATCGTTTAGTTTCAAGCCAATTTAATTGTTTTTCTAACGAATCCCGTTTAAGGAACACGTGAATACCGATTTTGGGAAGAACTTCAATCGAACGACTTTTAAATTTCAAAGATATTTGACTTGTTGAGTTTTACATGAATCAGGCTATTGAGCTTTAGACAATGTCAACAGATTATTGGCTCATACATTATCTAGTTGTAGACAGTGCAAAAAATAAACATGATTTGCGTGTGTAGTGCGTCGCCCGCGGCTCGAGCCGCGAGCTAGTTCCGCTTTAATTGAAAAATATTGCGACACTTTACACGATTTCAATTAGCCATTTGATAATCAAAGTGTCGATGACCACACTCCAATAATTAGAAAATGAATTTATGCGCGGACACGAGCCTAGACACAGCGATTATCTAGATGTGATATAGGAATATTATGTAGTTATGTGTTATCTAGCGAGCTAGTCTCTGTAGCCTCCTGCAGCTGTATACGCAACCATCGTTTTGTAAGGATCTATATCTTTGTTTACTTCATCAATAGGATTCTGCTTGTATGTTTGCTATCCTCTCCAAAACGTATCCTATTCTTCGTGTCACAAAAAGACTCAAACTCAAAGCTTAATTATTTCAATTAAGCTATTTACAAGCAGTTTCGAATGCAGCGGGATTGATCAGTGAAAATAAATACACTGCTATTTGCATGTTCTAGAAATTAGGGGATAATCTCTATAGAGAAGAACGTACAAGAAATATTATTTGTGTCTGTCTCGCCTCTAGTTAGGTAGGAGTGGATCTTCTGTGTCTCACCCATACATCTTCATGCTCATGGTCGCACGTGGGATGGCCTGAGGGGCGGGGAGGGGTCGCGGGGGTATTTGTCGGGGGTTGACGAGAGCAGATAACGCGAGCGGGTTGCGCGCGCGCCGAATACTGATCAGCGCACGACGGCTGACACAGCAGAGATAACTGCGGTACCGTTAGCGGTTTGTCAGTAACTCCAGGTTCAACTACGTAGTCTTAGAATACGTCTAAAATCGTTTTACGTATGTTTTGAATTGAAGTAGATAAGTTTCTGAACTGTAGATACGTATGTTATCAACCACTTACCTTTATCTGGTTGCCTTTGGTCGGAGGTATAATATGAGAGCAGCAACCGTACCAACCTGAAGATAATTAGCAGGGCGGTACGACTCTCCTTTAGCTAAACCTAAATATACTCGTAAATTCGTTTTGTAGAAACAAGAGTTTCCTGTCGGTTCTTGTCCATAGGAAACGACCAGTTGGAACCGTGCCTATGTAAAATAATAAAAAATGAGTTTGAATACTTGTAAAAGTTATGCGTAATCAGCAACTAACAACCGGATTTAAATAATCCGCTATTCCACTTACAGAAATAAAAAGATTAGAACATTATAAACTGGCATTAGGTACTAAGATGCCATCTATAAATACAGTAAGATTATTAATCAAAATAATATGATTAACTGCCGCTATCATGAGCGCAATTAATAGTTAATTGGGCGTAGTTATCTGCAGGCGCGCTCTAACGGTTGCTAATGATTGCACATCACCGGCCGCTTCCCTCTCACTCGCATCAGTCTGTACGCTGCCGATACTAATGATATTCTCATCTTGATTTAGATGATAGTAAGCAGGAAAAGTAATTGAGCTTATAATCAAATACTTAATATACTTTAGTTTTGTTGTACTCCTTCGTGCTTCGAGGATCACGTCTAGCCGATGGCTGACGCACATAGATCTTTGACAGTGATTACGAGTTAAGTAGCCAGAAAGTGTGACATGACAACCTGTCTTACCGAACAGTGTTGTGGTACTCACTTGTGGAAGTCAGGTAGGAGGTTGATTTATGTCATCACACTGGTCTGCTCGGGTCGGCTGGTCTGGTTAATCTGGAAATCGATTCCGACTTATTTGAAAAGAGACTAGGCAGATGATAATCTCAGTTTTCTTGGAAACCTTGATTGGTTGTAGTTAATGTTGCAATGAGCGCGGATCGAAATCGTGACCTCTCATTGGCTAATCGGACGCTATTCGATCTGAGGACTAACTTGAGTCTAGGCGTACTAACGTTGTGAAATTTATTCAAGTGCTTTCAATGGTCCGACTTTTTAAACAATTTCAAAAAGGAAGAGATTCTCATGTCGAGATCTTATGTATGTTTTCATACGCGTCTGGACTGATTTGGATAATGCTGTATATGTTTGAAAGGGTATCATTTCCAGGTGGCGCCATAGTCCCAAAGTCAGAGTCTGATGATGGAATAGGAGAAGTGGAGGGCCTCTTCAAATTCTATAGTCTTATTTGTAATCATTATACTAAAAAGAGTCCCTTTTTAATTTGAACCATTATACTGTCATCATATTCCTTTAAAAGCAGAAACATGAATGGCTTAAACTCAAATTGTTTGGCAACACGCATAAGTACTGTCAACAAGGAAATTAGCGGACATATTGAAATGTCAACGCTTTTTCGACCCCCGACATTTGTGCACCCTCCACAGTCACAAGTTGTTTACTCGCATTAAGTGCAATTTGCAGAGGAATGTTCCATAGAAGCCGTCAGGGCGAAGGCAGTCCTCTACAATTAAGTGGTTGCTACAATCATATAATTGTTGGTTAAACAGTGCCCTGTCTGTGAGTGATGGACGTGGCTCGCTATTTATAGGTTTGTTGTTATTTTGGGCCACAAGAATCGGATCGGTTTTTTTGTTGTAAGGTAGTAACTGACTACATATTAAATAAACTTGTATAATTAAAGCTAACATAACAAGTAGAATGTCCTGTCGGAGTCTATGTTTTTTATAGCTATAACCTAGAGATTTTTAAGTCAAGAGTGAATAGGATACTTCTGGGCAAGCGTGCTCCATAGTCAGCCTACTCGTAGAAAGATAGTGGTCAAATTTTATTTTATAGTAGATATTCTTAGAATAGAATAGCATAAACTTTATTGTACACCAAAAAGTAACGGTATAGTTCTTACTTTCTGTAATGACTAGACCACATCATGTCTGTGTGATCAGAAAGCATCACCAGTGCTGTAAGATAATAGTGCGTATGTTTTGTAAGCCTGGGGGCTGCCAGCACCACCATGCTTACTTGGCTAATCTCGCCACATCATCAGCGGTTCTCGTTCACCTCGTAACGAATATTAAACACATATTGATTGCCCTCGCCGGCGGAAGCGCTGCCCTACTCCACTGTGTCTACACATCATTACTCTGTTTGCTTATCGGTTTTATTGGCGTTTCACTTTCGACCAGCTCATCTATTAGCGAGTTGCCACATTCTATCGAATCTAGTTCAATTACCTGGCCGGTCCAGTTCGCTGGGAAGCGGGTGACCTCCCGCGTCCATCATATTACTGTTAATTAGTTTACGTGATGAGCAGAGTAGTGGCCCTGACTTTTACACCAGCACGACAGGCACTAGGCTGCCTGGGAGTCTGCGAGCGTCTCGCTCGTAACCTTAGACTGCATGTGGTTAGCGTTGCACAACACGCTCAGTTCGGAACTATTAAGGTACTGTGATTCTAATCTAGATGGCATTAATTTCACAACTGTTTTATGGTTGAGTTTCACCACCACAGGACAAGATTGCTTGAAGAAACTGCTGTAGATATTGTTTTCAATATGTTTTAGATTTCTACTTGTGTAATATTTTTAGTTGGAAGAGTATGTCTGACGTCACCACCTGTGTCGTGGTCGTGGACGTGGTGTGCATGGACCTCACACACACCACGTCCACCCAACAATGTTTATACTGCACGTTTGATATTGTGCCTAAGGTTCATTCACTGAACTGATCTATTATTGCAAACAAACTGCTATTTTATGGTCTATCCTTGTTGTATCCTTCATTCAAATCAATTCAGTCATTTGAGTGTAGAGAAGTAGCAAATAAACATATACATATATACAAACGTTCGTCTTTCTTGATGTCTGTTGTCTTATAGTCTGTTGATATTGAATGTGTTTGCTGTCAGTTTGTCGTAGAAGCATTACTCTTCATTGCGTGGTATGACGTCGGCGCGTGAGGACTCATCAACAGCTCGTCGCCGCGCCAGTTCCCACACTCACTTCACTGATGGTGGCTCACTAAACGAGACTAATTCGCGCTCGCCACTCGCCACTCGTCACCATTTTATTGCGTTTTTAATTCAGCACACACACACGACACGAGGAAGAAAACTTACAGCAAGCTCACTCCAAGAAGAGGATCCTCCCAGTGAATAAAAGTCATGCAATTTGTTTTCAGTACTCATCTTTTTCAAAAGCTATGCACTCGCAGTTTCGAGACTTTCACGAATTGTTAGTATTTGAACTTGAACTTTGTTTTAGAAACATTATTATTATTTGAATCCATCATGAATTCTCAGGTTTGAAACGTTAATAGGTACGACTCGTACTCGTAAAATTTATGAATTCTCAGATTTAACTCTCTTTCTATAATTATAACAATTATGAATTTTCAGGAAATGAAGCAGTTAATCAATCCCACTGCTAGACTAAGGCCTCCCTCTCCTTTGTCCATACACCCCTGTCCTTAGCCCTTGCGGCCAGCCCCTTCGCTAGGTTTTGGTTCTCTCCAACCTTGCTTTGATATGCCACATTGCCTAGCGTTTAATGAGACCGAATAAGTGGCTCTTGTAGCCCACAACTCATCTGAAATCGTTAAAATAGTACATTAAATTTTCAGTAGTTACTAGAAACATTTCAAAGCCTAGTTGATATTCTGCATCTGTCTGCTGTGTGTGCGACACATAGAGTACGTATTTAATTTGGAACATGAGTGTTGTGGTGCGGGCGCGGGCGGCAACGACCCGAATTACTTGCCTACATTATAGAATGTAGTGCGGCGTTAATGGCCGTCATTATAACGTAGCCACTTATAACTACAGCAGAATTGTGAAGTTTTAAATACCACTTAATAAATCTTATTGCGTCCATCGGATTCCCGCGACCCTCACCAGGTCATTGGTCCACCTTGTCGGAGGCCTATACCCAGCAGCACGTCTTTCTGAAATGATGATGAAATCTTATTGTTTTTGACATCTTCGTTTTTGAAAAGCTGGCAGAATAATATAATCAATCTAGATATCCGCATGATAACTAAGTTTACTGACATTGCCCGAAAAATTGCCAAACTCGAGTGAAAAGACAATTACTCGCAGAACCGATGGTCGATGGGGCCGAAAGGGTTTGGAATCGCGAATAGGTACCGGAAGAGGCAGCATTGGAAGGTCTTCCACGAGATGGACCGATGACCTGGTAACGATCGCAGGAATCCTATACGCACAGGACCAAATCCATCCATGTTGCAAAAGGCAAATTATTGCAAAATTTTATAACCATTAATACAGGAGTAATTAAATGAAGCAATTTTTTTCTGCAAGCCGCATTACTTTGCAAGTCGTAGATAATATTGGTAGTGTGCAATAAATAGCAGCCTACGTATTATAGGTTACTGTTAAAGTTAAGATTATAATTGAGTTAGAAAGTCGTCAGTGAGATACGATGGCGATCTAGTTATTAACCGGATTACTGGGCGTGCACGAATTATTATCTGACAAGTGGGGGCCGGCGAGCACTGGCTACGGGTTCTCCATCCTTAGAGAACGAAGCCGAAGCTGTGTCCGGTTATGTTGGCGATGGCACATTGCTGTCAGTATCAGCAGCCCTTATATTGGAATTGGAACTGCTGTGGGCGTTATGGGAAGTGTTCTGTTGGTGTTGAAATTAAATTATAATTTTCCCTAACGCCTCCAACAAACAGTATGCTCGACTATACGGCACCCGCGATAGTTCCTAAACTTGACCACAGCTCGATCACCACCAACATACTCAGCTCGGCGTGGATTAAACATGCACGCCCTAGACTCATTTCCAACACTAAATGTATGTTTTTTTTTTAAACTTCATGTACAGTAGTAGTGCATAGGCGGACTTAATGCAACACGCCAACAAGGCATTCTCTAGCAGTCAAACTTTGGGTTATGCAGTTCGCTCTTGTTAAACTGCAGTCGGGAGCCATGACGGCAGTAGCATTGTCCAGAGATGTTCTTATGTAACCGGAAACGCAAACGTGATGTTATGTTTGTTAGAGACTTGAAAAAATTGAACTTCTTTTCGCATTTCAAGTATTTCCTTATTCCAAAGGTATTATTGTTGAAACTACAGTAAATACCTTCTGAGAACACGGCTAATTATTACGTATGGAAGAATCTCATCCCAAAGTAATTGCCTCTGGGGAACATGGAAAGTGCCTCTGGAGAACATGGAAAGTCCGAAAGGTTGTCACCGTGTCCCCCAGATCGATGGCAACGAAGGAACGGGGTAGGGGTTTAGTCTGCAGTAAGAGTCTGACACGCCCTCCTGCTCCGCCCAAGAGTGGGAGAAGTCATTTTGATGATTCCTCTACCGGAAAAAAACCCCAAAGTAATTGAAGATTGTGGATAAACTGAAATAGAGATTCGTAAACCTTTCCTAGAGTTGAGTGCACCGAGGTGCGCCGGTATCTAAACGGTCCGGTGTACGGACCCAACAAACCCTTGAGGAAAATTTCAGTGGCTTCTACTACGGAACCCTAAGCAGCGGCCTGGTCCAGCGTGGGCGATTAACCACAATTACAGTGGGTTCGTGACCGCAGCAAGAAGCTTGCAGATATTATTACATTCATTACGGGCAGTTGAGCAGTCCGGATCGATGCCTGCCATCGGTTATAGCATCGCCCCACATTCGCAAGCCGCTTATTTTTATATTGCATGGCTGTGCGTCGGCTACGGTGATTAAGTGTCTAGTATTTATTTTAGTCACGAATTAATAAACTTGCTCTATTTGTTGGATCATCATCATTATCGATATTGATATCTTTTGTTTGTTCACAATGTGGTCGTCGCTATTGCACTTGTGCCGCCAGATTATTGACAGTTCATAGCTGAATTGATAGTAATATTAATCTTTCCTTAACTTGTTGTTTTCTTTTGCCAGATAGAACCTGTTCTGTCTTACAAGGACAGGCATTTTTCCAATTTTATTTATTCAAATGTACACTAGTAGTACACATAAACAGACTCAATACAACAAAGCATTCTCTACCAGCCAACCTTTGAGTGAACTTTTCTGCTGTATGCCATCGCGTCTGATCGACTATCCGGTGAACATGACAAAGGACTCGTCGCCAGTAAAAATAGTGCAGTAGCGGCTTCCCACACAAATCGCGCGCGACATATCTTGCGGCTAACATTTCACGATTGTCGCGGTTAAGGCGCGCATTAAGCGCGGCCGCGCGGTCATCTGTCTCGCGTCGCGCGGCCGCCGTACTTGGCGCGGTGACGCGGCGGCGCGGCGCGGTACGCTCCGACACGCCGCGGTTAGTTACCGCCGCCTATCGATCGCCGTAAATCCTGCTAACGGTCGCCTACGCAATCACTTGTGGCGAGAATTGTGCGCTTTATTGTAACTGGAGTTCACATCGTCGGCGGAGCTATACCTAAAGCAATGCCTGCGCTTCTCCAAGTTATTGCTGTAATTTCTGTTCCGTATGAGGGAATTGGCCGCAGACTGACACACATACCGCTACCGCTACGTTTGATCATCCGTCTGACTTCCTTGACAAGTGACGATTACTCTCACGGGTCGATTGATCAAACGCGGTTGGCATTAACTCCGTAGTTCAGAACAGTGAGCATACTTACATGTTGATAAATAAAATTGCAGCGTCATCTATCTGTGTCGCCACATAAGAACTAAATTACAAAATTCTGCGTCGCGGTATTGGAGTTCTTCACACGATTAGCATATTAGCATATATACTACAGTCCAAAATTAACTATCGGGCCGGAACCAGACACAACTCTATCCGTCTAGTCGGAGGATCCTTCCTTTATTTACCTCTGAAAAATCTATCATGCTGGCTGCCTAACCTTTTATCACATAACTTAACCTATTAAATACTTCAAATTAAAAACTTGAGCAGCACATTACCACTGAGACAGTCGACTGTTCAGCTGCAGTGCTCTAGACTAGCGCATGTCTCAAGCGTGTCGTCAGCTGCGCATGTTTCACACGCCTGCAACACGTAAACAGCTGTGAATGTAACATTAGTTCAGTAAGTGGCAGTACTCGTGTCGCGCTGCCGATCGCATCGCCTCAACAGGATCATACTTTTCGACTTTCTATTGTAATGTCGGTGGATATGTACGGTTAACACGCGTACTTGCCCTGTTTACTTGTCTATTGAATATCTTTAAGAAGATGTTCTCTGAAACATGCAAATTACTGACCTCTTCAATAGATTCATTAAAAAATAATAATTTGTAATCATCGTTATTGTTCAACTCTTTTTGGGGATGCTTGCAAGTTATATTATTATTTATTTATTCAGCCCAGGACCCTGAGGTCCAGGACCTTTAGGAGGCTTACAAGGGACAGAAGTCAGCTTGTAGAGGCCCAGAGGATACCTACTCATATATTGATAAGAAAGGTAATAAATGAGCCTCCAAAAACGGTTGGTCGATAGCATATGGTGACGTTACAAAAAGGCATCATTAGCATTATATTATGACGTGCTTCAGCAGAGGAGAGCTATATCACGGCTGTCAGGACAATACATTCTATTCCTTTCTCCCGAGCTCCGAGCTGGTTTTTGTGACTCTCCAGTCAAGTTAGCCATTAAAGGCAAGAGATGGTAGGCGATGGTGGTAGTTCTGTTTCCCTGCAGTGTTCGCTCCAGCTATACCTCCACTATGTTCTCATTAAGGCTCGGTTTTTAAGCATTTCCGGTTTCTATATCTAACTAACGTCAGTTACTTGTCATAAACAGTAGCAAAAGGAACCGTTATCTCTGCGTGTATCTTAGTATCCTAAACCAGCAGCAGCCGCCGCAATGTTGGAGTAACAAGCTATGTTACACTTGCGCAGTTATGGTAACAAACAAGGGCCTGTAGCTGTCGCCAATAAATCTAGCGAGTCAGTTTAGGCGCAGTAATGAGACGTCGGGACGCGGCGCGGCGCCGGACAAGGCGAGCTGTCCGGAGTAATGTATGGCTGGAGCTGCGTGCGCCACAATAGGGACCTGTGCGTGAGGGTACGCTCTGAGAAACCAGGTCAGTAGTAGAACACGTAGGTGACGACTGGCGTACAAGGCAGAGGTATTTTTATCAACAGATAGACGAATTGTTGAAGCGGTTTTAGGGGGAATGTTTTTTTTTTGTGTGTAGATTGTTGTCAACTTTGTCTTTAATAATGAATAAGAAAAAATATATCATTGAGGTGCATATTAGCGGCCAGTGATCGCTTGCATGCCTGATAAGAAACGGGGGCATTGTGGAATGAAATTAAATGGAAGAGACAAGGTGGGTGTTGAACAAGGCGAAAAGATAATGTTGCTGGGATGCAAAGTAGCGGCTAGCGTCATTCATATGTATGTAATATTAGAACCGGTGGCTAGCGTGAAAACGTAAGTTCAATATAAGTTGTAGGCGCCTCTACAGTGTCACTGTGACATTCGACAATCTAACAATGACTTCGTAAACGAAAACACACACATCAGTGCAACATGGATGGAGATATGAGAGATTGATAGTTACACCAGAGTAGCCAATCGCGACACCGGCGTGATTTATGGTATGAGTTATGTTGTAGTAGAGCAACATAGATAAAACTATAATATAATCAAACAAACGATAACACAACATTATCAGCTCGATCAGCAACCTTCAGCGCCTTACTATTCCGTCCACCTCCGCATTACACTTGCCGACATGACACACTCGGCCTCAGCTCCGTACAGGCGACATCTACAGATCTCACCGGTGTCAGCGTCACCAGTGTCCGACACTCGATACCATCGCCGCACAATGCCGCATATTTGGAAGTGAAACCAGCCATTGCTCCTAATGTTATTTACTGCGATCTGATTGGCGCAGCCATGACGCGGCGTCGTGCAGCATGCGTTAGATGCACTGATAGGCTGATGCAGCGCATAATGCCGCAGTTAGGTGCGACACGGCCAGGCATTTGTTAGGGGCTGTGAGTGATCTAGATCGGTGGCGGATTTATTTGCTGTGAAGTTCAACTAGTGGGTTGTGTTAACAGGCTCTGTTGCCTAGACAAATAGACAGACGATAGGTTCTATGAGTGTTTTGAAGCAGCCTTCATGAATTGAAGTAACGTGAAGCGTGAGTAACAGTTCTGAATTCATTGATAGTTCAAACAGGGAATGTTTATAAACTCCAGGTCTCGGGGCAGTAATTATATATTCTATGTTCTCGTTTCTCACCGACACGTCACAAAAGATTGTTTGCGGAAGCTTTAAAGCTAAACACTGACACATTAAGATGGCTTTGCATTATTTTCATGAATGTTTCACACGTTGTGACAGCTTTGCAGTTGATATTGTGTGCAGCCGCGTTTCCGGCCGCTTTACGAGGCGCTGAATGCGATGTGGGTTTCTGCTCATAGTGGCATCTGGGTCGAGCGAGTGGATGAAGGTGCTGCTGCATAAGCCTACATGATTAACTCACCTCACCTAAATACATGTCATACCGCACCATACCTTTCTTTATTTTAATCAATTCTGTAAACCGTTCGCAAGACAATATGAATTACCGTAAAAAACCATTTTTTGAGTTAGTTTTCACAGCATAGGCATCTTTGGACCGCTCAGCCTAGCCAAGTTACGACAATCAGCGAAGCTACGGCGTAAACAAATTAAATAAAACGATAAGCTGGCCATTTCATAAGCGTTTGTCAAAATTGTAACTTGGTTACCATTTCTACCATAATACTACATGATGCAGTGGTGAACATTGTAGTGACGATTACCTATATTTCATTCTATGTGATCTTGGCTAAAAAAATTCAATTCGTTTGTTCTAACCACGTGAAGTAACGTTGAGAAGAGACCCTCTTAACTCTAATAGCGTTAACGGTTGTAGATTATCAACTTCGCTAAGTCTGCAAGAGTGCAAACAGATAAGGTAGTTACTCAGATACCCGCGAAACGAGACACAATTAAATAGTAAAACAATAACAGCGCGGTCTCATTGGACCGGTTGGGGATTCAAACGTTAATGTTGTAACCTGTACATTGGATATATAGTAAAAGATCCCGCTCCATCCATTTCGCACGGCTCCACAACACACCCGCTGCACGCTGAGCGTTATAATCCTGATTCACGTTCTCAAAGCATATCTTTATCACACAAATCAACACATTTGATAACTTACCGCTGGAATAGAATAAATTAGGGATAAATTATAATTAGTTGTCGCCTCTTGGCCCTCGCATCCCGCTGCGCCCGGCGTACAATGCGCGGGCGCCGCTTGGGGCGTACAACTATACCGTAGTTTATATTAGTATAGTAGAGTGTACCTCTTAGGGAGTGGAGCTATATTGTGAGGAGGGCTGTTATCATGCTAATGTGTGTTGAAACGAGGCTTCTCTTATAGCAGTGCTGTGACCATGTCACCTAGTACAGCGGCAGATATTCCTACATGCGTATGTGTCTTTGGTTAGCATCGTCGGGTGCGGTGCAGCTACACAATCTTTCTCGATAAACGGGCTACCCAACATTAAAACATTTTTTCAAATCCAACCTGTATTCATAATATTAGTAAGTACAGATTAGGTAGAGGTACTTTTACTTTTCTTCAGCTTTGATATTCTGCTGCAGTGATTTTTTTAAATATCTGTAATTTTGTCTTCGGTTACGATATTCATGTCAAATTTATTTACAAATTATTTGTTTACTCTGATTCGATTCTAATCTATGAATAAAAACGATTATATAATATTTTTGTAGAGATACAAATTTTTTTATTACATTAGTGTAGCCCTCTTGTGGCCGGATGTATTAAATCTTTTCAGACTAACACCCACCTGTGCCCTTCAGTTCCAGGGCTGCAGTAACTCTTTCAAACTTTCCCACGGAGAACGGTGTGGGGGTGGATAAAATAATATGGTTATTCAGATTACTATTAAACTGGTACGAATATCCCACATTTCAAGGCAACGCTTGGTTTTCCTAGCGAGGAGCACGGACACAGATTTATAAGTCTAGTTCACACCTCATTCATATTTAAATGACATTGTGATGGCCGCGCCACAGATCTGCCCATGTTATGGAAATCCTAACTTCTAAGACCTTAAGCCGATCCTAACAAATGCGAGAAGATTATAGTAGTGGCTGACAGCAGTGCACAGTAGTGTTGTGGCAAGCAACTAGGAAACTGATATTTGTGTTGAGTGACAGTGCTATTACTATATTGTTAACTAAATGATGCTACTGACTCTGAGTGCGTCTGGTTGTTACGAGTGCAGACAAGCGTAACGTAGCACTGTGCCTCATCCAGCAATTGAAGTATAGCATATTGATGTTTGATCCCCGGGAAGACAGTGCTGTAGCGACATCTATGTCTCCACATACAAACTAAAATTCAATATTCTGAATTGCAGTGTTAGTTCTCCGCGTGATAAGAACAATACAGTACGAAATTTACTATTGGGCAGTTGCCTGGAACAGACGTAATACCTGTCTGATCGACGGTTCTTCCCTTTTAATTGGAGGTTTACGCAATTTGAGGCTTCAAGGTTTCTGGCAATTTCGTTTTATAACACCAAAATCCAAAATTAAATATATTTTAGTGTACATAAGAACATTTTATATTAAACCATATTATTTAACCACGTATTTATAAATTACATATTGAACCTGAGTAAAAGTACTCCGGTGATTATAGTTATAAATGTTATACATATACATACACAATATCCTGTGTTAACGTGACACATCCGTTTCTTTCATCAGTTTGTTGATGATCATTTTATTATATTTTATTAATATTCAGTAAACAGCATTAGTTATCACGATGGAAGAGACTTGTTAATACTTGATTGCTTGCTTTTTTCATGAAAGAAACCTAGTTAGCATTATCAGCATAGTAGGTCATTTCATAGGTATTGAAAACTGATGCGCACCTAAAGTTTGCGAGAATAACGACGGAACTAAAGTTTTAGAGATTTACATTTTTTAATATTTTTAGTGAAAACCGTAAAACGTAAAATTGGGAATACCGATACGATATATCGGCGATACGTCGGGTCCGCCGATATATCGGTTTCGGCGATATTTTTATAGCAAATTCAACGATACTTTACTATGATAAAAAAGCGTTTTATTCAGTTACGTGATCTTAATGTTGCACTGCATTCCGAAACTATTTAAGACACAGTCACACCTACATCTAGTACTGTAAACTGTAAGTTCTACGATAACTAAGGTCTCTTAATATATCGAGAGACGTAGATTCGTTCGTTTTTTGGCGCCATGATGTCTTATACCCAAACTTGAACGAAGTAGTTTCCAAGTGAGTTCTTTCGCATCTGAGAGACTATTTTCCATCGAAGGTATTATTAAAACTGATTTGCCAAATCGCCTTTGCCCGCAAAACTTAAGAATTCTTTGTTTTTTAAATAAAAATCTTATAAATGTTAATTTTGATTACTAAAACTATTAACGTTTGAATCCCCAACCGGTCCTATGAGACCGCGCTGTTATTGTTTTACTATTGTGTCTCGTTTCGCGGGTATCTGAGTAATTAATTAATTGTGTTTTATTTATTCCACCTTACTTTTTGAATTCAATAAGCGTATCAGTATCGGTATTGCCGATATTTTTATAAGAGTATCGGTATGGTATCGGCAAAAAGGCGTATCGAGGCATCACTAGTATTGACTTTACCGATTAGGGGAAAAATCGTAGTATCAAAAGCACACAATATTTTAGAACAGTATTCAATTTAACACAATTGTGAATTACGTCGATATTCTTGCAAACCAGCGAATTATGTCGTCCTGACTAGTCGGCGCTGCGGCTGCGCTAGCGCCTGTTCGTCCCGCTGAGCTACGCCAGTTGTTCGCGCAGGAGTC
This sequence comes from Mythimna separata, assembly GCA_030763345.1. Taxonomy (NCBI): domain Eukaryota; kingdom Metazoa; phylum Arthropoda; class Insecta; order Lepidoptera; family Noctuidae; genus Mythimna; species Mythimna separata. Next base: position 22,220,783 of record CM061169.1, read on the forward strand.
TCGCGAGACATATCGAGGTCCTTAGGGTAGCAGCTAATATATTTAGAAGGATTTACTTAGGGAGCTTGTGAAGCCGTCTCTTAAGAGGTTTCGAAACCAAGGATGTTTTTTAAAACGAAAGTAGTTGGAAATATTGTTGAATTTTGATTAAAACTAATAATAATTTTGCAAGAGCTTTTCTTTTGACAACAGTTTTTATTGCTTTCACTGAGTCATGGCCTTCCGCCGCACCAGCACCGGTTACTAAATAATATATTCGACTGTCTGACATAGTCTTTCAGGAGCCATCAGATTCTATAAGTTAATGATGACATTTTTACAATTTATGTTATGTTAAATGTGACTTATGTTATAATGTTATGTTTGATGATTAGACCCGGTCTGTTTGATGTCTTGTAATGCATTGATGTCTAGGTATTACAATAGGAAAAATCTGCGGCTTTAGCATGGGTTCGGTTGCATAGACGAGCTTGTGGACAGTATTGTCTCTATCAGCGGCTGATGACATGTCTCGGTGCTTTAGGACTTTACACATGCTTTATGACTGTTTCGTGACAGCTCGGTCACCACAATGATGGATACCCGAGAGGCCAGACGAGAGCAATCAGAGGTAGCTGATGCTCATTTGTTTCCAGTAGCCATGTCCGCATGTCTGGTAGTAGTGGCGGGCGCGGGCGGCTAGGCGCGCTGCTAATTACGCGAGTGTTCCCATGCCGGCCGGGCGCTGTGACGCGCGTGATTGATGCGCGGTGCGCGCGCGCATGTCGCTGTCAATTACACGCGCGCGCATCCATCACCGCGGTGACAACCACCGGCGCACACGTCACGACCGCCTGATTTTTGTATCTTCATGCTCAGCGTTAAGGGGAAAACGCTGGCGCCGCCCTTTGAAAATCAGATTTTCCAACGGTCCTTTCGATTTGCAGCTCATTATAAGATTGTATTCGATTCCACTGAATATTTAACCGCATTCCTCTTATAAGGATTCTGCATGAGTTAAATAGTACAATTTATTAGCGCCTTTTATTAACTTACCTAATAAATTGATATCTAGCGTGGGCAACCGCCACATGTGAATGAACGAAATAATTGATTGCCTTTTGTCTTCTTGATATATTGACAACTAGCTTTAGCCCAAGACTTCGTTTAGGTATGTGAATGTCAGTCACTGCGGACGCGAAGTAGAAGCCAGATAAAAAAACCTTTGTCCTTCCTTGGGGTTCAAGTGTACGCCGCACCGTACCAAATCTTATCAAAATCGGTTCAGTAGTTAACCATGAAAGTGTAACACACGGACAGTTTACTTTCACCTTTCAATATTATTATATATTCTTTGATAATCTAGTGACTACTTATACAGAGACGGAATCCTACTCAATGCTTCATAGTTATTATTAAGACGATACAACACTAATGATAAACGATTGATTATCTGCATTAGGCATTCAAAACTACTAATATTAAATACGTAAATTATGTTACAGCTGTATTTAATTCAATGTTTTCCCAATTCCACAACATTGGTCCAGTTTGTCATTTGCTGCAGGCTAGTCTGTCAGGCTGCGCTAGCGCACACTCGCGTTCATTTGCGAAAAGCAAAAACGTCTCACGCGCTGACTGAGGTAACGTATTCCACGCTGTGCGCATGCGCGGCTAACGAGCAGCCAATGAACATAGTTTGCACCTACAGCTAGCCACTACGTAGGTGCTACACCCAGTCATCCATTTATTAGAGACGTGCCGCCGAGATAGGGCGTGATCCAGTGCCAGATATGCTGCATCGGTTCATGTTTGAACAATCGAAACAATTGTAGTCGTAATAAACTCGCCGTTCTATAAAATTATCGAGATGTTCTCAGATTGTTTCGAGTCCATGAAAATGACTGCTAGTTTTCAATACTTCGAATCAGTCGCTCTCCCTCGAAAGTCTAAACCATCAAGCAACCACTCACGGATGAACGCGCCATGCTCTAGTCGCAGCAACAGACTGAGTCAAAGTCGAAAAATCGAGAACAATCGAGATGTCTGACCAATTGGTGCAGTCGATTAAAACCTCTCGCCAGTCGCCATCACGCACCGTTATTCTTGAGTCTATTTCACACGCTGCGAATGTAAGCCGATCCTTGAACTTATAGACTAGCTACTGGCTCTTATAAGCTTATTGCAATTTAGCTGCATATCATTTATCAACTGCTTGAATGGTATGTGGTGCCCTCCGTACTGGGTACTACGTACTTCGGGTGCTTCGACTTTATTCTTCACTAGTTACTGGCCTCGGCTTATATTATATGTCAGCCGTGATTATACATAAACTTTCCTCGATTATTGCTCTTTCTATTAGTGAAAGCCGTAGCAAAATCTTTACATGGTCCAAAATTTAAAACCTAGACATAGTCATACCATCTCAATCATTATCATAAATATTAGCCTTTTAATTCATGAATCCCGACCGGTCTCATTGGACCGCGCTGTTATTGTCTTACTATTGTGTCTCGTTTCGCGGGTATTGATAGGTTAATGATCAGACCTCCTCTATCGGAGAGAGAATGGGCCGTATCCACCATTGGTGGATGTCACGTGTCTTCGAATTTTTGGGTCTAGGACATGCTGGTTTCCTCGCGATATTTTCCTTCACCGTTTAGAGCAGTGGTGATATAATAAGTAACACAAAGTAATGTACTTGGCTAAGTTTGAACCCGTAACGGTTTGAGCCCGTTTAGAACTCGTAAGTCACGACTCACCACTGCTAACCATCACCACCACCATCACCATCTCAATCACATCCTTGCAAATTCTCGCTATATAACCGCGCATGTCTTTGACTGGAGTGCCACCCTTACCCCCGCACTGGGTCTACGATGTCATTCATTATTTCATTCAGTAGTTTTTCCGTCAGTCTCCACATGAAACCATGACGTCCGCGTCACGCGTCGTGTGCTCACCTTCGCGCTTTGTGCTAATAAATGGCATTACTGTCGTTACTTTCAACAACTCGACCAACGGAAGAGAAAATGTTTTCACAAAGTCAGTACAAATCCAAATAAAACACGTAAAACTAATCCTTGAAATCTTTTAAATATAAAGACCAAACATAGGGCTATTAATTCATGAATCCCCGACCGGTCCTATGAGACCGCGTTGTTATTGTTTTACTATTGTGTCTCGTTTTGCGGATATGTGATAGGTTAAATGGGACTAATCTAAAGATTATAGAATTGAAAAGTAGTAAAAGAGATTCTGCTTGTGACTAAGGTTAATTTTTTTTTTCAATTAATTGGCAAACGCTAGCTTAACAACAATTTCTCCATCCTGATGATAAACGACAATGTGATCGACGATGGAACACGCTTGCCTAAAAGTAATCTCATCACGCTTGACTGAAATACTTCTAGACATAGAATCCGACAGGAAAATCCTCTCCTTCGCTGTACGCACGCTGCTGTCGCGTCAGTCCAATGTTCGATAGATAGAATCTGCGTGTAACGGGTTCGCATCCGAATACCTTTAGATCATTAATTAGACAACTTCTGCGAATCCTTCACAACGCGGCCGTTTTTTTAATTGACTCGGCTCCGAATCAATTTATGAACAGTTAGTAAATAAGTGTTGATGGAGGGCTCCTAACGAGTTCATATTGTTTGAACTGGAACTAAATCTGTCGTTAACTGCAATCACTTGTTAATTTATTTCTCCACATTATTAGTTTCTCATGATAATTTCACGCTAATTAAGTTTACTTATGTTAATAAGTGTTTTGCATATTAGATTATTGAATCGATTCAATTAATCAATACTGTCATAATGATTTATTAAGCATCTTGCGAATAGTTGAGCTCTAGTTGAGTTGACTCGATTGCTGAACTGACGAGCTCGCTCGTAGTGTCACTAATATCACAAGAATGTTATAAACAAGGCAATATCTTGGCGCTGACGTCACGTGTGTCCACTGTACACATGTCCACTTGCTCGCTCTTACAATTAACCAATTAACATCAATTAAACACGCGGTCCATTGCCCCCGGCTGCTGACCTGACAACAAACACTAATCCCCACCAGCCCTATGACTCACAACACAAGACCGATATTCGTATGGCTAGTTTAATAACACCAAATTATCTTAAGCTGTTTCTAGAAACTGTATATTGAAAATCATAAGGGTTATTTTCACCTGGCACATGGCTTATAGGTATTGGTTCACCAAAGCACGTAATAGTGGAATTAAATTGGGATAGAAGCGTTAAATGAGATGAGTTTCGGAGGCGGGCCAGGTTTTTGTGGCCCTGGGCCGACTAGTGACGAGCAGCCACTGGCGATGTAGCCCGTTATTATTATAAATAGATGTTAATTCGTAAATTGTTGCTGTCAAAAAATATTTTATGTTCATTTCGTAGAGTTCGAAATCGGAGCAGGATTCGATATTGTTTTCCTGTTGGGAAGAAGTAGTTAACTTTCTTTTATACTAGAAGGTGATCAACTCGAGAACAGTGAGAGAGTGAGATTCAGTTGATAGTACGTATTGTCGCGCACCGATAAGTTACTACTGGAGTACTGACAGATCTAGGCAGTATGTCCTGTGTGGAGCATGTAACTCGCACAACTCAGAACATACCGCGTGTTTCAACTAACTAGAGCTGGACACCAGGACACAAAACATTCTCACAGGTTCTTTAAACTTCGGTCTGTAATCATTTATTAATTCGCAATCCATCAAGATAATTCCAATGATGATGTCATAAAGTCTGTGATTGAACTAAAATAACTGGCTCCAACTACACTAGACTGCCTGGGAAGTGATCTTTTTCGGAATTTATTAGTTGTTTCCTGCGGGTCAGTTTTTCTGTACGCTTAAATAACTGGCTGGGAAAATCAAGTGTAACGTTGGTAGCGTCGATCACATCCCTAGCAGAACTAGCACAGTAGCGTCAAGTCATGCGCAGTAATGGCGGTCCCGAATTAATCGCCTCTAACCTGCGCGCGCGCAGCCCCCGCCTCTCGTCACACTACCACTACGTGCGTAGGTTCAGAAGGTCAACACTAGCTGCCAACAACCTACAGCTGGAAACAACAGAGAGGTATAAATATTTTAAAAAGCTAAAAGGTAAGTGGCCTTTACAAGCTTTTATATATTTCTTAACACTGTCACCAATTAGTGTCTCAACTTCAGACTGGGGCTTACAGCTATACTTCTCTCATCAGCCCTTCTTGCTTAATATTCAGTTAGACCCTGCACCTCAAGCTGAAGAAGTATATCGATGAGAAAGCAGATGAGATGTAGCACCATCTCCTCCCTCCTTTCTCAAATATTACTTACATGGCTCACAGCTAAAAAGCTGGGTATGCAGAGTGAGGGATCTCCGAAGACCAACGCCTGAATAGAGCAGATCACTACTATCTACTCGTAACATACACTTGCATTTTTAGCTTTGCAGTAAAGTAAACTTTATTTAACAAGTCTTTATTACATTGAACTTTCTGTGTTCCCTGCCACCTGCGGCTACCGAGATTACGAAGATTACCGGCAATTATATCAAACCGCTGCGAGTTTTTTATCAAACATTGTTGAATAAATTAATTTTAGGAACCACTCATTGATTATGAAAGTCATGCTTATTGTGTGCTCCCCGTAAAAAACATAAAGGTTTGCAGTAATTCAATTACGACTGATACTGGACTTAATTTTGGGTGTGATGTAATGAATGGAGGCATGATGACAGGGTTTTCTAGAGCGATGACTTGGAAAAAGGTTCTCTGTGTGGGAATGGTTTAAGTCAGAAAATACTAGAGATTCTTTACTGTAAGCATCTATTTCGTTAATGTTAGCAGTCCGGTAAGTAAGCGTTACATTGTACAAGAGATACTAACTCATTACATTGTTGTGGCGTATAATTTGCAGACATTCATCAAAGTAGTTTATCGCGCCATTACTGACAGTAATCATACCGGCGCTTGATATCGCAACGTTCACACATTTGCTGTGAACTTGTGCAACTGCTGTACTCTACTTTGTTACCCTTACAAGGAGACTTCATCATGCTCCACCATCCCTCTTCATTCTAATTGTTATGAGGTCGCGGCGGCATACCGTCTTATTCCATGTCTACTCTGCATTTGTATTAGCTGCCATCTTAAGTGCTTCGTTTTTAACCTGATTTTTCCATCGTTTCTTTGTTCTAGTAGAGTTAAGAATATTAAGTCGATAAAACAGGATTAATAGACTTTGTGTAGGATTCAATATTCACTCAAAATGCAGATCTAGGTTTAACGCCGACACATGCCATGTCACGGGAACCGTCTGCAAATCTAATCATCTCACGGGATTACCACACAAGTTATGTTAGTTCCTTGAGCAAGCGCATGTGGGCTGCGCGAGCGCACTGGACAATGATTTGTGCAAATTACACACTGGCAACACTGGCGGCTGGTCGGTGTTGCCTTGTTTATGCCGCAGCCGGAGCCAGCAGAGACCGGCATTCTCGACAAATTGCTCTTACACGGTTTTCGTAATCTGAGGTTACGTTAGATTTAGTTCTGAGGATCTTTGTTGGAGTCAATGTGTGAATCTTCAAATAAGTAGTTACCTACTTATAATATTATGTACTATTCAAATCTCAATTTGGACGTGTAGCATAAAAGTGTTTTTAGTTCAATTGCTTGAAGCAATTGAATATGTTTAGAGGTAATTATCAGGTACGCAATGTTTTCTTTCGGATGGCCGGTGTTTCAGGATCGGTCAGAGTTACATTATTTTCTATTATTATAAATATTATTAGCTTTCAAAGTACTTGAAAATAAGCCTAATCTGTAACTATGGAGGATGGGCAACCATTTAGTGAGTCCTAATTCCGTGTGAGTAGCTCAAAGCTCTCCTAATAGAGACGTGTGCCCGCGTCTCGTGGCCCTCGCTTGTAATCCGCGTCGCACCGTCACACACGGCCTAAGCCGAGCCGCTGCGGGTCAATCCGGGTCCACGTCGACGGCTCAATGCTCTTATTAATTCCTTAACAAATGACACGTGACGTGACATCTGTGGACGTCGACGTGACGACGTGACGACGGCGTGGGAGGAGCGGGATTACACGGCGTCGGGGATATGGAAAGGCTTGTGAGTTGGAAGGAAGCGGCTGCGATTCGGCGCTGAAAGGAAAGTAGGCTGACCATAAAACCTCTTTCATAAGCAACAAACACGGAAAATAAAATTGCGCACTTTTAAAAGTGACAGCAGAATGATGCTGATAAATGTAGAGTTTTATTGAAAAGCATTATTCATCTTCATTCTGTAGGTATGTCATAGTCACAATTCATCTGGTGACAAAATAATCTGGATAGTATTGTTAATTTATTTATCAATAAATGTACTTTTTTACACACATATACTAATTAGGCAATTAAGAAGATGGAAACAAAAAATGGTACAAAAATTATACTAATATCTGAAGAAACCAAGGAACCAACCAACTTTAGGACATTAGCATCACTCCAGCATAAGATTGGAAGCGAAAGAATAGCGAAAGGAGAGTTGTACAAAAATAATATGTATAGTAGAGTAAGGAATAATGGTGATATAAGTAATGTGAAGATATTGTTTTCAAAACAGAATAACCACTCAGTTCCATGCAACCACATTCATGAGACAGTGCTAGCGGGTTGTTACAAGTGTGAGGAGGATCAATATCCTCATACTAGTAACACATTCTGCATAGGGAACCGTATAGTTGTGTTTAAAAAAATTATCACTAAATTAAATATATCACCAATATATCTCCCTTTACCCTAGACCGTGTGAGTAAATTAGTCACGCGAGAAAATACGAGTAGGAAGAGAAGGAGGTCTACCTAAAAAAGAAGAAGATTATGCGCAAAAGAACAAAGTTATGCGCGAATTGGTAACGTAAAAAAACCGGCCAAGTGCGAGTCGGGCTCGCGCACAAAGGGTTCCGTAGCAGCAAATATAATAAACTTATTATGTGTAAAGGTGTACAATACTGTAGTATATTTTTTGATCTATCTTATAAGGTTCAGCCATCGTTTTCAGTGTAAGCACAATAACTTAACCAAAATTACAGTTAAATCAACCTATCTCAAAAACTATAAGAGATACTTTGATCAAACCAAAAATCGTTGAAAGAGTTAATTAGCATGCATCACCTCTATTTTTTTTAGAATTTTATACCCCATAGTTATAAAAATAGAGGGGGGGGGACATACTTTTTACGACTTTGAGAGCTGATATCTCAAAAACCGTTCACTTTAAGAAAAATGTTTTTTAGAAAACTTTATATCATTTTAAAAGACCTTTCCATTGATACCCCACACGGGTATGTACATCGAAAAAAAAATTTTCATCCCTCAGTTACATGTATGGGGGGCCCCACCCCCAATTCTTTTTTTTACTATTTAGTGTCATAATTTTGTAGCGGTTCATACAACACATATTCCCATCAAATTTCATCACTGTAGTACTTATAGTTTCCGAGTAAATCGGCTGTGACAGACGGACAGACGGACAGACGGACAGACGGACATGACGAAACTATAAGGGTTCCGTTTTTGCCATTTTGGCTACGGAACCCTAAAAAATGGGTTTTGAACATGGCTGGTGAATTGAGATACTAGTGTAAACTTTACTCATCACAGGAGCGCTTAACAGCGTACTGGTGTGATGGTATGTTCTGAAATTGAGTTAGCAATAAACAGACTTGCCATTACAGCTATCTCGATTGATTTGCTGTCATTTATTGAAGTGTTTCCATGTGTGTCTGTGTGTGTTCTAAATAAAAATTGAATTGTTTTCAAATTCGGTTAAAATTTAACGAAAATGTCGCTGAACAAATTACAAAAAAAAAACAGATAATTTGAGCACCTCCTCCTTTTTTCAAAGTCGGTTAAGAAAGAAAATAAAGCACCAAAAATTTTTCATTATCAAAATTTAACATATTATTATTTAAAAATACATTATATTATGTATTAGTCAAATAAATAGCACAAAAAAACATAAGTAATAAATAAAATAAATAATAATACATATGTATAAAATAACAGTTCTTTTTAGGGTTCCGTAGCCAAATGGCAAGAAACAGAACCTTTGTAGATTTGTCATCTGTCTGTCTGTCTCTCTGTCTGTCCATCCGTATATTTATACTGTATCTGCTATACTGCTGAAATTTGGTAAGTAGATGTATTCTGTGAACCGCATTAAGATTTTTACACAAAAGTAGAAAAAAAAACAATAAATTTTAGAGTTCCCCATACTTAGAACTGAAACTCATTTTTTTTCCACATGCCCATACGTGTGGGGTATCTATGGATAGGTCTTCAAAAATGATATTGAGGTTTATTATATATTTTTTTTTAAATTACAGTTTGCGCGAGAGACACTTCCAAAGTGGAAAAATTAGTCCCCCCCCTTGTAACTTCTAAACTAAGAGAATGAAAAATCTAAAAGAAATATATAAGTAGACTACTATGCAAACTTCCACCGAAATTTCTCGGTTTGAACGAGATCTAGGTGGTAGTTTTTTTTTACCAATTCATAAAATCGTAAACCATAATAATTAAGTTGGTATGGAACGCTCGATGCGCGAGTCCGACTCGCACTTGCCCAGTTTTTTTATTGATCATCTTTAACTAAGTTATCCTGCACAAGCACAGCACATGGTCTCTGACGCGTGGGCGCATTGTTTGAGCAGCTTTGTGATAGCATTATATTTTACGAGTGCCTATGATCCGCAGCTAATTGGAGCACTGCTTCATAACTCCGTGCTTTCACAACGTTTAGCCTACAATATGTTACAATGTCGTATTCAATGCTTTTGAAGTGTTTTGTGTCAAGACTTTCTATACCTGAATATAACTGTAGTCACTCAGCGTGTGAACCGAACTCACAGCACAGCGCGACTCGCTCCTGGCCGCAGTGCCAATCAGTTCATCTGGCTAATCGATATGCACATAATTATCACAGAGCGGAACATCTGCCGAGCCAGACTCGTGTACGAGTATAACGCATGCATACTTCTACAAGAATGTTAATTTTTATTTTACGACTACAACTACACACGATTCGTTTCTAATTTAAAATGGCTACCGACTCATTAAAGTGAAGTGTAACGTTGATGTAACATGTGCTCCGGCGGGACCGCGGGACTCATTCTCACGGCGCGTCGTGAGAGGTCCCGTGGGCGGTCGCCGCACAAACACGCGTTTTTTCTCGACATTATAATAACGAAAAAGGAGCAAGCCGTTGTGCGAACACTCCCTACAATTTTATTATCTCATTAGCGTGAAGAATGTCTTCATAAAGTGTCGCCGGCCTCGGGACATCATTCATTACGTACACTAATGGCTTTAATAAAATCCTATATTTTCCTCTCGACTGCGATCCACAACGTAATTTGTTCCACCAACTAGTTCAGGATACACTACATCTTCTGTGCGGCTTATACTTGACTGCTTGGCTCATATCGATCGATGGATTATGAAAATGTCAGCTGGTTGTAGTGCGGCGAGTGCGGCGGTACGCGGGCCATTACAGGGTGCCTCGCGGCGCCATGCGCGGCGCGCCCCGGCCGGCCGGCGAGCGCGCACCCCGGGGGAGTGCCACTGCGCTTGCGCGCCGCGGATAACATCTACTCACCGCGTATTATCGCCACTCAGCACATAGTTTATCGACAGTTACCGCGCCGCCGATCACAACACTGTAATTTACAACACAAGCAAATGTCTTCGGGCTGATTGCGCTCTCTGCGCGTTGTAGCCGAGTGTTTGTTTACCTCAAGCGATCGCTACCACACGCATTACCATCCATTTGAATTAATAGCAGATTAAGCTCAAATCGATTATCGATAAGACATTACCGACGTGGCCGTGGATGTTATTCAGCCATAAAATAGGAATTTAAACTATAAGCGCGCTGGGAATTGATTAATTCTAAAAACCCGCTATTTAGTTCATTAATCGATGCTGTAAAATGTAAGGGCCTCATTGTAATTTTAATTAAATTCCTCCACAGATAATTCACATTGCTCGATCTGAGTTGAATAATAAAAGTGTGCTGCGCATACGCATGCGCGGCGGCGCGCAGTTGTTATTCAAACATGGCGACCGCGTCTCGCAGCCGGTGGGATATGAGATGTAATCTAATCAAATATTTGCGCGTTGTGCAACGTGCTCAATTTGGACGAGATCATGATTCAAATAAATTGCTGAACCAAAAACAGTATAATTTGAGTGTTCCAAATAGCGTAGTGAGGTTCACACGCTAGTGCTGCGCCGCGGGCTGGCGCGGGACACATCGATCACATCGACACGCCCGCGCGCCGCCGCACCACTATTGTGCAACTGTCGCTCTCCGCGTCCGCCATAGCTAATATTATTTATATCTCTCAGATAAACGCGTTTCAATTATATGATCTGTCACTTGGGTAACGTCCGCAAACTTTTATAAGATGGCCGCCGCTAGATAAACGCTGGTAGTCGGTAATTGGAAACTGATATTACTATTTTGATTACAAACTCGTATTGAAACGAGATCGTATCGGCAATTTATCTCAACGAGTCCAATGAGTTCGTTAAATTGCATTAGTGGAAGGATTATAATATAGAGGAGAGATCATAAATCTGTTGGGGTTTGTCATAATATTGGTACCGTTTGTTTTTATGTGTACGAGCCGCAGTCGGGCCGCAGTGCGCTCGCGCCTCGCTCCCGCCGCCGCTACGTTGATTAGTGTACCGGTTTGCCAATTATTAGAGGATTGGATTTATTTCTGTCTCACCGAGCACCTGATTGAGCGAGATTATCTTTGATTAATATATTTCACATAAAATCTAGTGGCGAAACGGTTGTTGATATTTTAATAAACCTCATTTATATTTCTGTATTATATCTCAAAAGGCCAAGAAGTTCAGCAAATCTTTAGTGATCATTGATTAGCTAATTAAGGAATGAGACAGATTCTTATCGGCCGTAATGGATTGTGAAGAAGAGTACCTGTTATGTGATTAAATTGCCCTTGTAGTCCCTGTAAGATGTGAAATCTAACTCGATTAAAACGATGTTTATCGTGATTCCAAAGGTCACGCAATCGCTTTGTATAAGCAGTAACTTATCCGAAGCGATTGTTGTCTTCTACAAGAGACAATAATCGAAAGAGCAGTATCATGAATTAAGTGGTCCGTTGAGATCAGTTAACAAGTGAAGTAAATCACTTGGTGAGCATAAAGGTCAGTGGGAGACTTAGTTAATGAGTCGTTAGCTGTCAGCGCGCGCAGGTGAGGCGACAGGGCCGCGGGTCGCGCCCACGACCGCGGCGCACGCGCGTCCCGTGGGCAGGAATATGCGTTAGTAGTGTAAATGTGGACGTATGGGCTCTTAGCAAGAGAAATGGGGAGCTTAAGCTGATGTTATAACGGCGGCCGCAAAGCGACGCGATAATGTGCATACAAGACGATTTCGAAATCATTTGTGATGTTATTGAATAATTATTTAATTTATCGATTAATGCTTATTGCTTATGCCTTCTCGGTAGGTACGTATAAGAAGAGGCGTCCAAGACTGTCGTCCGTCTGCAGGGCAGAGGCCGCCGGCAGGGAACCTGTCAGTACCTGGTATTTCATGTAGGTAAGTATTACCTACCTACTTATGATTAATAGTTAGCACTGTGATTATGATAACGCATACTGCACGGAAACCAATATATAAGTTGGTAGGTACATTAACACCTATTTCCTGGTCACTTTACTTATGATTTTCTTATTGATGTTCAGATGTGCATTAATTAAAATTTTAAATGTTAGTAAATATGACGACTACAACTGATTCGTCTGCACCCGCGCTAGTTAACCCTCTCGGGATCGCTCGTCATTGAGAAGTTCTCCACGAGGTGTCGAGGAGGACGTGACGCGACGCGGAGAGCCCAAGTCCTGCTGTTACGTCGATAGGCGTCGATCGGCAATAGAGCCCCTTGTGTTTGAATTATATAGAACCACTTTTTAAATTTACTAGATTATTTGAGGATGAGTTTGTCCTGAAATTACAACTCTGTGTAACATGTCAGGTATGCGCTAATTTTTATTGTCTGATTCCTTACACACGTTACTACGTTATAATGAAAATGAAACAAACTAACGGCCGAAATTAATAATCAATCTATCACATATCGGTTACATAGGTTATTGGTTTCGAGCTTACGCCCGAAACACTATCTATAATAATCCATCATAATTCTATCAAACCATCATATTTTGTTTTCTAATACAATTGAAGTAAGAAAAGGAAATAGAAAAATGTTTTATTTTTGTGACTCGCACACGACAACAATAAAATAAAAAAAATAAAGTAAAATACCAACATTAATAAAATCGGTCAAGTGGGAGACGGACTCACGCTCTGAGGGCTCCATACAAATTTACGTGTTTCCCGAATCGATGAATTTTTCCCTATCGTAAAAATGAAATTATTTTGTGACGCAACTACAAATTCAGTTTTTGTAACCATTTTTACCTTTACTCTAAGATCTTGCTTGATTCTACATTAACGATAAGTACCCTAGAATAGGGTATGCGCCAAAACGGACTATAAACGGCTTTATCTTTAGATTACGATGGCTTACTCGTAGAAGTTTTACTTTTTTAGTGCTTCAAGCGTTAGTCATCATCATCTGCCTAGCCTTTTCCCAACTATATTGGGGTCGGCTTCCAGTCAAGCCGGATTTTAGCTGAATACCAGTATTTTACGTGGAGCGGCTGCCTACCAGACCTCCACAACCCATTACCTGGGGTAACACGGTACTTCATGGCAAGACTGCAGTCAGATTTACTGGCTTCTGACTATCCGTAACGACTGCCAAAGATCTCCAAATGACAAAATGCTTCAAGCGTTAGTAGAGTTGAATATTTAATATTAATTTAAGCATGATTACTCTACCTATTCCTAAAAAAAAATGGCCTTGACAGATGGATAGACAGACGGACATGGTTCCGTTTTTGCCAACTGGGGATATAGATCCCTAAAATGGGGTGCCTGTCTCAACATATAATATGCAACGATATTAAAAAAAATAACGCCGCGCTGGTATTCCGATGAATGCTGCCAATTAATAATCATCAGTCGCCGGTGACATATTTATCGCGACTCTATAATGTAGTAGAGCCTCTTTATGCTCCCCACATGGTAGAGTTCAGAGAATGCATTATTTCACGCTTAATTCCACGCGTTGAGTAACGAGTTCTGTAGAGCTGGTAGAGACGACTCTACACATTGTGGAATTTAAAGACTTTTATCAACAAATATTTAGTGGTGACAGTCCGTAGTTGATGGTGTTACTCGTACGCTCATTATTTTATTTCTTTATGTTGAGATAACAGTTACTTATGTATTGTTATTGTGACAGATTTAGTGAAGATTTAAGAAATTTATAGTATTTTAACTGGTTTCTCTGAGCTAAGTGATACTGGTTGTTTGAGCAGTTTCAGAAGCTCTATATTTCCAATGAAACCTCGCTGTATTGGTGTGTACTGGTCCTTATAATGACATCTATGATAATCTTTACATACAACATTACATTTTACTTACTTTTTAATAATTCCGCTTTATGAGTTGTTGCGCCGTAAACCCGCACTGCGTACTTATCCGTCGAGCTTGTAATTATCTCCTTGTTGTAACAAAGGGCGGCGCGTGCGCATCTCAGTGCCTAGTGTGTGTGTGAGAGAGGACTAGTGTGTGTGCGATCATCGCTTGATGGCTAATTGTGGTTAATTGCAAGAGCTTTGTGTTGTGGCCGCGCAGGTGTCGGACTGTAAAGCGCTGCAGAAGTACTACAGGCGTATGCTGGCGCTGAATAATCTTTCAGTTTTAAAGTAAAACATGATAGTGAGCATACAATTTACAATGAAATACCATTTACGTCAATATAGACAATATTAATTACTCAGATACCCGCGAAACGAGACACAATAGTAAAACAATAACAGCGCGGTCTCATAGGACCGGTTGGGGATTCAAACGTTAAGCATTTCTTTAGTTTAGTGCTGATTCTGCAGTCAGCGCAGAGTAGTCTGCTGACTCGCTGGTGTGGCTAAAACTTCACGAGCGTCTACCATTTATAGAGGTGTTTCCACAAAAGCTTTTCATGATAAGACAGTCCTTATATACGCGCACATGTACGGTGTACATAACAGATAATAGTCATTTTATCTATTTTGTCTAACAGAGTAACACTGAACTACTTCAGAAAGCTTGATTAGTGACGAGTCAAAATTAAACTCATGCCAAACAAATGATCAAATTGCTAATTATTCAGTAACCTGCAACCCACCAGACGACATGTGATCAATGTGTTCACTAATGTATATGTTGAGTTCGCTTACCGTCGACAGTTTGCGTGTTCGAGTGTGACGTCACCTGGACCTTCTGTGTCACACTGCTGTGTGAAGGGCAGTGTTTCAGCCGAGGGAAGGGAGGGGATGAAATATTATCAGTCGGTAACTACAGAGCCTTGCAGCTTATTGTTAATTTCGCGTAACGAGACTACCTGCAGGAAGAGGGCACGGAGGGCGGGAGCGGAGGGCTGCAATCACGTCGGGTTTACGACGCCGCTGGAGGAGCTAGTGTTGCGGCTTTAGTTATTGTGTTCTGGTCGCGGGCGCAATATTGTTTGTAGTTAATTACCAAAAACGTTCAAGACTGGACATAGGCCTCCCTTGAGCGTTACTAAAACAACTGAACCTGTGCGTCTTGCATCCATCAATTCTTTCAACCCTCACCAGGTCTATCTTGTAGGACGTCTTTCAACGCTGCGTTTTCTGGTACGTGATCGCAACTCCAGAAACTTTCGCCACTTTCGACCGTTCGTTCTGCGAGCAATGTGCCCCACTGCCACTTAAGTTTGGTAATTCATCGGGCTATGACAGCGTACCCTGTTGTGGATATCTTCATTTCTGACGTGATCATAGTAGTAACGCCTTTACCCTTGCCTTTTGGGTGATTTTCGGAAGCCTTCTTCCCTATTGTGATCGACCACGTTTCACAGCCATCGTAGGTCTTAGGCTGATCATAGGTCTTGTGGCACTGTGGTATGTTGGACTTGCGGTTGGTATGTATTTAGATGCGTTGTAATTATTTCTAACGTTATGGTTTGCCTGCCACCACAATGGGTCAACGAATTTCACAGATTAAGTTACAATGAACCATTTCGACCCAAACCCGAAACTTACCGCGTTATCTACCACGGCCGCCGCCCATCACGATTCCCAATTTGTCCCAATTTGAGCATAAAATCAACTAACTCTACCGTCCACCGCTCTACCGTCTCTACAACATGCAGAACGATCTACAAATGGCGTAATTTCCACGGTATCAGGTGTCAACACGGGAAGGCTTCTGTTTCGCTACGGGCTACACTCACCGACCGCACATGCCTTGATGTAAGAATCTCAGCCGAACATGAATGTGGAACTTATAGCACAACAATAACATCCCACAGTTAATGTGAACAAATATCGTACGTTCCGAAATGTGTATAAACCATATTAATATTAGCTCATATGTCTATGAAACGTAAACTATCCTAAAGATAGTAAGGTCTGTGATACATCGCCCGATGAGTTCCCGGCGACGCGCCGTGTCATCGCTCCGGCCCGGATGCGACGCGGCGCGGCACGGTGCGGCGCGGCAAGCCGGACCCGCGCCGGCTGCAACCGACACGCTCCGTGGACGCTCGTATTAAACGCTGAGTTAAGGACCACCGGCTGTCGACACAAAAACGTTTTTTTGTACCCTTTGAGCTGCCGTAAAAATTCTACAAATTGGCTCTAGAGAAAATAAATTGGAACTCAATAAACTGTTTAAAACATAATGGGAGTGAGGTTCCCAGTTAAAATAGCTCGCTTCAAAGGAACTATACATTCCAAGTAGTTGTTCTTACTACATAATCGATATTTTTTTAGACAAAGGTTTTTTATTTTTTCCTTTACATCTTTCATTAAAATAATCTACGGCAACCACTTAAAACGTTTTGATAGCTTCTCCATATAAAATTCTTACAACGACAGACAACCTTACATTCATTGCACACGTAGTAAAGGTTGCCAAACCCATATCGGTCTATAAAACTAATAAGATAGATAAAATCATGACATTATAACTTTCAAGTGAATGCAAACAAATGATCGCTGTGTGCAAACAAAGAACGCGTTGATGTCTTTTGTAGGCGAGCGCAAACATTGAGCAAGTATGGACATCGAGGCAGTACAAACACTGATCTACATTCTCCAGCATCCTGTAGAGTGGCCCCCAAATAGTGGGGGAGGGAGGGGGCGCGGGGGGTCACGGCATCGCTGTGGGGTGCTGCGGAGCCTTCGCGGCGTAGGCAAGTATCGTCGGGAAGAAAAGTTTCAACACATTGTTTTTTTTTATTTTTAAATACTAGTTGAACAATCCGATGATAGTTTGCTCTCAATTCAATAGTTTTGTTGAGTAAGGGATGTATTCATACACACAGAAAATAAATTTATAATTATTTCTTATCTATAAGTCACTGTGCGAAAGTTTCTAATTTCAACAAAGGTTCCTCAGACGTTTCCTTGAAGCCACGACACGGTATTATTTCTATTTTTAGGTTTCATTCACAAGTTAGTTGACATGGTGGCGAACACGCGCAGACGTGTCTCGACACGCTACCATTTGTAATAGTCGCAGTTTTATGGACAAAGTTAGCTTCTCAACTTTTTTTTATTACTTTATTTATGTTTCACTGTTCAGAAGAATCTGATGTAAACCTATTGCTTACATTGGAAAGAAATTGTGAAATTAATATATATAACTGAACTCGCTACTCAGGTCCCCAAGATAAAATATCTACATTTAATTAGTTTGGGACGACCGACAAACAGAACTATAATGTAAACACAGATGAGTCAAATATGTTACAGTCTTGAGGTTGTTATGTCAAATGAACTTTATTCTATTCGTTATACATAGTCGTACGTACCTACCTTAAATACTTTTCGGACTTTTATATTTTTTTATAGTCAATGTGATGAGAAGAGACGCTGATATTGTTTTCTATGAAAACTTAAGTACCTACTTTATAAGTCTCTTTTGTTTTTGTAAACATTTACCTTATGGTTGGATCCAACCGGGCATCAGTAAGTACACGTGTTCGCGGTTGTACCGCGCTCGCTGTAGTGTATGTAACTACCGCTATCTATAATTGAGATCGGCGCATGCGCACCGGGCTCCAGCCCAAGCACCACACCGCACAGACTCGCGCAGAAGAACCAGGCCATAACAACGAAATAATCATGACCACCGTTGTTCATAGCTAGCAGGAGATGCTCTGACATCACCACCGGACCTGGCAACCGTCACCATAAGGGTCGCTATACTTTTTAGCGCAGCAGACTTACTTTGATATTAATGAACGTCATCTGCATTTTCAGTTATACTTCCAAAAATCTCTGCGAGGTTCTATGATTTGAATATGATTTTTATTCAATTAAATACATTTTGGATTTCATTAAATTAAACTATCAATAGTATATCAATTATGTTTTTAGACAATTAAGTGTATTTTGATGTAAAAGCAGTTACCGCGTCAAGTTAACCTTGTGAGTCCACCTGCCGAGTATCCGAGCTCTTTGTCTGAAGCTCTTTAAATAGCTTTAATGCGGTCGAGGATTCCGGCGCGAGCAGAAAGCTCCTCCAGCAGTCGAGGAGGAGGCAGGTCGTGCAGCGACACAAAGGGCGGCGTGACGCTCTGCTGGCGCCCTTTGTTCCGGCGTCGCTACAGCCGCAGGAGTGTGGGCACCAGCGGGGGCGGGGGTGCGGGGGTGCGGGGGCAATTACAGGAACACATGAAAGATGATGTAACTGTTACGTACAGGAGCGGTGAGAAAAGATGCTGATAATTATCCAACGTTTGTATAGAGAGATAATATTAATAAGATATTAATAAATGTGAGCTAGGTATTATGAGGAACTACAAAAAAAACAAACATCACCTAGTGCAATAACCTAAACAAATTACATTGGTGGTCTAATCCATCACGCCTTATAGAGCTAATTTTATTTTCTGTTCAAATTAAGCGTAAAAAGATTCTCAACAATATTTGACCAGATATGTCATCAATCTGTCTGACACTAATCCGATTTCTCCGCAAACGTTCCGTCTAGACTCGGACTTAAGAAACCTAGTTACAAAATAATTTGTAATTATGTCTCCACTTAACTCCGCCGACCACGTACGACTACTCACAAAAACTTAATCCTTACGCTAAGCACTCACTTATACTTTGACAAATATATAATTTCTTGGTATCGAGGCTAATCGGAGACTAATCACGAGATTGTTGGCCAACGTTATATCGGCTGGATATAAATTGTGTCCGCTTGTTTAGAACGATTACAATTACCGCGTAAATACGACAATAACTTAGAGAAAAAATATTATTGAGGCATAATTGACCATTTGATGATGGTGATGAAGTAACAATATAAACGTTTTATAGCGGTTTTCTTTTTCGAAACGTTTCGATCAAAAGAGGAAAACCTTCTCCTTAAGCAGTTTATTTGTGAGTATCCCAACACAAGGACACACGTCAGCATCTCAAGCTTGTTCAAGCTTGGGCTTATTCGATATTAGAATAAGCTTTGCTTTGTCAAATCGTTGCAATAAGCAAAAAGCTATTATTTCGAAGTGAAAGTAAATCATAATAATATTATATTTTTTTATTTATATTTTGATAATGTTTATCAAATAGATCAGATAGAGTAACACAAACAAATCCATGAACTGTAACTGCACACATCGACAGCCACCGCGCCGGTATGCGCGGGCGCATATTACGAGCACTTTGTGGAGCCGCCGCATTAATCCGATTACCATGAACACACATACACACAGATACAAACAAGTAATTACTGCAACACCATCACTAATTGCGCCCATCTACATACATATACACATACATGTATGTGGCGTAGCAACCATCCGACTTCGCCACGCCGATTTAACAATTAAAATGGAGTTTAAAGTGTAACAGAATTCATTTGGTTAACTCTTCGTAAAGTTACGCTTGTTTAGATCGAAGCCGTGAAGTTCGTTGAGGAATTTACTTTTATTTCGTAATCGATACGGTTCTGCTTTGATGATTTAAGTATTTATGGGAGAGGATGAAGAAGTTTTATAGTCATCTCATTGATAGCAATGGCGTGTTGCTTGATAACTTCAGAGCAGCGTCCAGATCATCAGGGACAACCAGTTTCCTGCAGATCCCTGTCGTGCTGAGGCCAATTAATAATTGCCCCACTTCTTATCTCAGTCAGAATCGTTTTCAGAAAGTAGAATCCTGCTCCAATCTCATTTCCTTCCACTCTGGACGCGAAGTATTAAACTAACGAGCCAACTAATGGAGCCGAGTTGTTTCTTTTCCCGTGGCATTCAAAACTTCCGGCCTACTTCATGAGAACGTTATGATCTTATATGTTACAGTCCTTCCTATAGCCACAATCAATATTTAGCCGCGGCCGTCACGTCGGCTTACTGGAGCTTGAACACATTCAATTAGTCGTGATTCTTAGCCGACACGTTAAAGTTCCGATGTTATCTGTTATCGCTCAATTGGCTCAACGGATCTGTACCGGCGGCTGTGGCGGCGCGGTGTGGTGGACGGTGGAACTAAACGGATTGGTGAAAACACCGCAATGATAATATCTCGTCAGCTATGTGTCATACGTAAGCGCAACGTTCTGCGAAACGGTTGTCAGACGATAGCCGGAAATACTAGGAGAGTGAATCTCCAGCTGACGTACAGCAGAGCAAACTGAAGCAATATACCTACACAAACAATCAAACACAAACAATCAAATACAAACAATGTTGGTTGACTTATACACTGTTTAGCTGTCTAGACCAAGTGTGCACCGTGATTGGTCGCTGAGAGCAATTAGATATAGGTACGTTGTAGACAGCTTTGCCCCGGCGCACTCCATGTATAATAAAAGTTAACTTAAAAGTCTTTTGCAAAATGAAAAGAATTAAAAGCAATCACACACGTAAAGTACTTTCCAAGTAAAGGTTCCCACAGCGGCGTGCGAGCGGAGCGCGAGCGGCGCGCCCGAGCGCTGACTCAGCGGGAACCGGATTCACTCTTAAAACGCCATAACATTTTATAGTCTCGCGGTTTATTACCGATACGCGAGCTTTTTGCTCGCTCCGCTCCGGCCGCCCCGCTCGCTCCGCATGTCATAAAAGTTGCCTATAACTTCACGCGACTACGAAGAAACGACATAAACTATAGCATTTTATGATTGTCTTTAAAATACAGGTTACTGATTCAATTTAAAACATTTCGGTCTAGTTTTTTTAGCATTTATTTTATAGGCCATTAAATCCGAGCCAGGAACGAGTGTTATAAAATAAATTGTCATGTATTTGTGATCACATTTTTTTGCAGTAATCGTTTAATTAACTTTTATTGATCCTTTTTATGTTTATTTTGGTCTTTATTTTGTTTCGGCGACGTTGCGAGTATGTCGGAGCGCGAGTGCGGTGATGGAGGACGCTATCTGCGAGTTCTGCGACTGATTGCCGGTGATTATCTTGCGCCGCCGCGCCGCCCGGCCGCGGCCGAGTGCTCGCTTTTAAGAATTAATTAGTAAAAATGGTCGTAACTCCGTGTATAACATCGAGTTGGTAGTTTGTTAAATCTTTTTAATATTGTTGTTAAATGAAAATAATTGTAGCTCTCTTGTTTATGGTTTGCATTAAAGTTTTATTTGTTTCTTTGGGTTTACCTTTTAATTATTGTTTCAGTGTTATTGTCTGCTCTCATACCGTTGATTGTAAAATAACATTACTTTTACAAAACAAAAGATAAAGTCTACATGATAGAGATATACGAGTATATATTTCCCACTTCACAAACAACAATATAAACTGCGCTTGTAACCAAATCACCGTTGTTGTATAGAACAGGCCGCTCGGGACATTAGTATGGCATTACAAACACAGTCCGTTTGTGTGTCCCCATCACCTATCACGTTACAGCGGGTGACCACACGTACTAACAGTCAGTGTGTCACCAGCAGACGCAGGAGGTGCTCGTACAGCGCCTGCTGTAGCCTCATCTATAGCTAGCTGCATACAACCCTCAGTTCTCATCTCAGCCGAAAGACGTCCACTGCTAGATGGACATAGGCCTCCCCCAAGCGTCGCCACAGCGACCGCTCCTGCGCGTCTCGCATCCATCGAATTCCCGCGATCCTCGCCAGGTCGTCGGTCCACCTTGTGGGAGGCCTTCCGACGCTGCGTCTTCCGGTACGTGGCCGCCACTCTAGAACCTTCCGTTCCCATCGACTATCTGTTCTATGAGCAATGTGCCCTGCCCACTGCCACTTAAGTTTGGCGATTCTTCGGGCTATGTCGGTAACCTTAGTTCTCTTGCGGATATCTTCATTCCTGATGTGATCGCGCAAGGAAACTCCGAGCATAGCCCTTTCCATTGCTCTTTGGGTGACTTTTAGCCTTCTGATGAGGCCCATTGTGAGCGACCACGTTTCCGAGCCATATGTCATCACTGGCAACACACACAGGTCATAGACTTTTGTCTTGAGACACTGCGGTAGGTTGGACGAGAAGATACCGTGCAGCTTCCTGAACGCTGCCCAGCCGAGTCGGATTCGACCCTAAGTTCTAGAAAAAGCTATATCATTAGTAATACCCCGAAGTAATTACCCCGAGCAGTCAGCAAAGATCTCCACGTTAATGAAATAATGTTTCTGTTTCATTATTTGTGTAATAATATGCAATATAATACGTTGGGTTTAGGGACAACATGATGACGAGTGTAATAAAATGCGTTCGGTGTGGAGTACACACAAGTCGCGTTACAATCATTGTGTTAACGATGTCGTTCGCTTATGATCTACTAAAATACTGAATCTGAGCCGCGTGCTGATAGACTGGAAGCTGGCCTTTACATATATGTAGTTGTATGTAGTTGTTAATAATTTGTGGTTAAAAAATATAATCCACCTAGATTATATTTTTAACCACAAATTATAAACATACAAGGATATACATAACTTTACCATCTAGCGCATAGTCTGTGTGGAACTGTTAAACTCGGACAAAAAATTTGTCAATGACAAAATTTACATATTGTTACGCCGTGAAACTTGAGTACGCTATATCTTCGACGGAACCAAGGGTAGCATCAAATAATTAAAACGCATTGCTGTGCGAAGCTTCGAGAATAGGAGTACATACTCAGGCCTGGCAAATTCCAGAAAAGTCCGACATACGCTATTATTATTAGATAACATTCAGTAGGTAGTTATGTGGGTGGATAAGGGAATTTGTACCTTCCGTTATTAGCAATAGAGTCGAAACTCGCATGTAAGGTGGTAGATAAGTACCTACTTACGAGAATAATAATAATGATTTATGGCCTCCCGATCAGACCCTATTGTTCTAGAATGTCCTTGAAACGTCGGTATCGAGAAATTTCGATGACTTCGTATATAAATACGGGCCCCCGGCTGGAAGTGAGTTGAGTTTGATTTCGTCAGCGATACAGAGCGAACTACCTAAGTGTGTGAAGTGATACCTAGCGACCTAAGCGATACTAAACGGAACTCTGAGTGTTTATAGTGATTGGTTATTTGTTGATTGGACTAATTTGTCATTGTTTTGTGGTGAATAAAGTTCTCTGCTAGTAAACCGGCAAGTAATTACTCACGTTCGTAACAACTGGTGTCAGAAGTGAGATGCCATTACTACAGAGGGACGACGAACAGGGACCACGAACAAGGAGGCAAGTGGAGATGGATGCTGCACGTCAACGTCTGGAAGCGGAAGATCGGGCTGGTATGGGGGCAACGGCAGCTGCGGAGGCGCCAACAGGGCCATCCTCGGAAATGAACCTCGCCGCAGTGTTGGCCGCCATGCAAGCTAGTATGGAAGCTGCCCGCCGCGAACAGGAAGCTGCTCGCCGCGAACAGGAAGCTGCCCGCCGCGAACAAGAGGCTAACCAGCGTAAGCTCCAGGATCTAATCGCGGCTAACCAGGAAGAAGCCCGCCGCGAACAAGAGGCTAACCAACGTAAGCTCCAGGACCTAATCGCGGCTAACCAGGAAGAAGCCCGCCGCGAACAGGAAGCTGCCCGCCGCGAACAGGAAGCAGCCCGCCGCGAACAGGAGGAAGCCCGCCGGGATCAAGAGGCTAAGCAGAACCTGATCCTCGAAAAAATCGATCATGGCCTCGTCACGTTGGGCGAAAAAGTGAAAAATCTCACCTTAGAGGTCAAGGAGGTTTCCGCCCGAGCTGATAGCCTCGAAACCAGAATTGATGGCCACGAAGATCGCCTGCTGGACATCAACAAAAAAATTGTTAAGCTCGAAGCACGCGAACCCGTTGCTGTTAGCGCACCATCGCACACCCACTGTGCATCAGCCGCAAAATTTGATATGCCGCGTTTTGATGGCACGTCGTCCTGGACGGCTTTTAAGTACCAATTCCAAACACTGGTCAAGACGAACCGCTGGGATGATGACCAGTCTTTCGCGGCGTTAACTTTGGCCCTACGAGGGGACGCTCTGCTGGTCCTAGAGAATCTTCCTCCAGACGGCAGGACGTTGGAGCGTCTAATGGAGGGACTAGACACTCGCTATGGTGACAAGCACCTCGAACATGTTTTCCGCGCGCAACTTCGCGAGAGAACGCAGAGGTCGAACGAGAGCCTTCAGCAGTGGGGAGTAGAGGTTGAACGGCTGGTCCGGCGGGCATACATGTCGATGACACCGGAGATGGTGGAAGTAAATCTGGTGCAAGCATTCATCGACGGTCTACGGGATACTGAAGTCAGGGCTACGGTGCGACTCGGACACCACCAAACTCTGAAGAGTGCGATGGCCCACGCTTTGGAAGTGGAAGCCGTACGACAAGACTCACGTACGCACAGAGTTCGGGAAGTGGTGGTCTCACCTTCAGTGCAACCACGTCACCGAGAAGTGGCTTCGTCGGCAAAGTCCCGCTATATTCCGACGTGTTATGGATGTGGAGAAAAAGGGCACATTCGTACCGATTGCCCCAAGAGGAAGAGGGGAAGTGTGGACTCCGGAACTCAAGTTAACGAGGAGTCGTTAAAACTAAATGTCACCAGGGCCGCGGGGCGGGTGCTGGCTGGTCAACTGAAGGCCCCAACCATCACCATCAATCAAGTCCACAACGGAAATAGTTTGATCATCGAGGGAACGCTGAATCAACGTGCTTGCAATTTCACCGTTGACACCGGGGCGTCACGGACTATTATAAGACCTGAGTTGCTGAAACGCACCATCTTGTGGCAAACAGAAACCCCAGCCTACCGACTTCAGACAGCCACCGGCCAGCCAGTCTCCGTCCTCGGTGATACAGAAATCGAGTTTAAAATCTGTGATCAAGTGTACACCCATTCAGCGTTAATTGCGAACATTACCGACGATTGCATACTGGGTCTCGACTTCCTGCGGAATTACCGATGTGTTTTAGATATCGATAGAGGAGTATTGAAATTCCCAGACCAAGGAGTCTTCCTGCAAGGAATTAACACATGCAACCTCTATTGCTTAAAGGATACCACATTGGCTCCAAGAACGGAAACCTTAGTCGAAGTTAAATTTCCTAAGAAAATTAGGCAACGCAGATGTGTTATGGTTGAAGACATTGGCCGGCACCCGGAACTTATCACCGCGAGGACATTAGTTATGACGAAAGGAAGATCCAAGGTCAGGATTGTAAATCTTGGGAAAAAGGAGATCCAGTTGAAGAAAAACAGTGTTGTTGGAAGATGTGAAGAAGTGAAGTATCTCCGTCAAATCAACACATCACCAGTAAAACAAGACGCAATAAAAGGTGAACCTGATCACATCCAGCAACTTCTGGAAAATTCTAAGAGTAATTTATCAGTTTCGGAACTACAGCAAGCCAAGGAATTTCTGCTACGGTTCCGGGATATCTTTGCAACGGGAAAAGATTGCGGAAGAACAGGTCTCGTCAAGCATGAGATAGATACAGGTGATGCTAGACCAATTAAACAGAGACCGCGCCGCATACCCTGGGCTAAAGAAACCGAGGTAGCAGAAATGGTAAAGGATATGGCTGATAGCGGAATAATTGAACCTTCTACGAGCCCATGGTCTTCTCCTGTCGTTCTGGTGAAGAAGAAGGACGGCAGTACCAGATTCTGTGTAGACTACAGAAGGCTGAATGATGTAACGAAGAAGGACAGTTATCCCTTGCCTAGGATAGACGACACACTGGATATGCTCAGTGGTATGAAGTGGTTTTCAACCATTGACTTGAAAAGTGGCTACTGGCAAGTGGAAATTAGCGAGAAAGATAAGGAAAAGACAGCGTTCAGTACAGGAATTGGCAACGGCCTGTGGCAATTTAACGTCATGCCTTTTGGATTGTGCAACGCTCCAGCGACGTTTGAACGCCTCATGGATAGAGTCATGGTGGGCCTTCTTGGTGACGTCTGTCTGGTATATTTGGATGACGTCATTATAATGGGCCGCACTTTTAAGGAACACCTGAGAAATATGGAGAAAGTATTCACCAGGATACGGGGGGCTAACCTAAAACTAAGCCCAAAGAAGTGTGCCCTGTTCAAGAAGGAGGTCAGCTACCTAGGACATGTCATCTGCGCCGATGGAGTGAGAACCGATCCTGAGAAGATAAAGGCTGTCCAACAGTGGCCGGCTCCAAAGAACAAAACAGAAGTACGTGCATTTCTAGGATTGTGCACATACTACAGACGGTTTGTTATGGGTTTTTCGGACATTGCAAAACCTTTACATCAGCTGACTGAGGATAAACGAGATTTTATCTGGGACAAGAACTGTGAGTCAGCTTTCAACGAACTGAAGCAACGGCTATGTGAAGCGCCTATACTGGGATATCCGAGCAGAGATGGAAGATTTGTCGTCGATACCGACGCCAGCAACACAGGAATTGGTGGAGTGCTGTCGCAGGTGCAAGAAGATAGGCAAGTCGTGATCGCTTACTTCAGTAAGGCACTTTCAAAACCAGAAAGGAACTACTGCGTGACTCGACGAGAACTACTGGCTGTTGTAAAAACTTTGCAACATTTCCACAAGTACCTCATAGGGAGACAGTTTACGTTGAGGACGGACCACGCTGCATTGAAATGGCTTCTACAATTCAAAAACCCTGAGGGTCAAGTTGCAAGATGGCTAGAGCAGCTGCAGGAGTTCAACTTTGTGACGGAACATCGTAGTGGAAAAGGGCATAACAATGCTGACGCCCTGTCGCGACGTCCATGTAATGAGGACTGTAGACATTGCCAGCAAAATGAAGCCCGGGAACACGTGAACTTAATTAGGGCTGAAGGCAACTTTAAGAAGTCCCAGGAAGAAGATGACGATATTCGACCTATACTGGACTGGAAGCGTAGTGGAACTAGGCCTCAGTGGAATGAAGTATCGTCACATAGTCCTGTCACAAAAAGCTACTGGGCACAGTGGGACAGTTTAGTCCTAGAAAATGACGTGCTTTGTAGGAAATGGGAATCGAACGATGGCAAGGAGGTGACCACACAAGTGATAGTACCACGACGTGAAGTGGTCCCCCTGCTTCAGGAGATACACGATGGCGCTTCTGGTGGACACCTGGGAATCAAGAAAACTCTACTGAAAGTGAGACAGCGGTATTACTGGCTCAATTGTAGAGAAGACATAGAGCAATGGTGTCGGAAATGTACAGCGTGCGCATCCGTGAAAGGACCACAGACTAGGAGCAGGGGCAAGCTTCAGTTGTACAATGTAGGAGCCCCATGGGAACGCATTGCCATCGACGTTGCTGGACCTTTCCCAGTGACAGATGACGGAAACAAATACATAGTGGTGATACAGGACTATTTCACAAAGTGGCCTGAAGTTTTCGCCATACCCAATCAGGAAGCGACGACAGTGGCGAAAAAGGTGGCCCAAGAAGTAGTATGTCGGTATGGCGCACCTTTGGAGATCCATTCCGATCAAGGCCGCAACTTCGAATCTGCGCTGTTCCAGGAAATGTGCA
This sequence comes from Mythimna separata, assembly GCA_030763345.1. Classification (NCBI taxonomy): domain Eukaryota; kingdom Metazoa; phylum Arthropoda; class Insecta; order Lepidoptera; family Noctuidae; genus Mythimna; species Mythimna separata. The sequence continues at coordinate 22,248,856 of CM061169.1, forward strand.
CTCTTCTGGGGATTTACAAGACACGCACAACACCTGCGCACCCACAGTCGGACGGAATGGTGGAGAGGTTTAACCAGACGCTGGAGAATCACCTGGCTAAGGTTGTCGATGACCATCAGAAAGATTGGGACCGGTATATTCCACTATTTCTGATGTCTTATCGATCAGCAGTGCATGATAGCACGGGCCATACCCCAGCAAGAGTGAATTTCGGCAGGGAGATGAGACTTCCAGTCGATACCATAACCGGCGTGCCACCTGACAAGACTAAGCCAGTTACGGACTTCGTAAGTGACCTCCAAGATCAATTGGATGAAGTGCATAAACGAGTGCGTGAGAATAGCCTGCACACCAGCGATAAAATGAAAACTAGATACGACCGCAATGCCAACGCCAAGGGATTTGAAGAAGGTGCCAGTGGCGAGGGGTTAACATGGGTGCGAGTAAATCCGCTGCTTGTACCAAAAATTATTATAAACCTGACCTAATTAAGCGACGGTAAATCTTAACTGCGAGATTCAGAAACCGTCGCTCAACTAACAACGCCATCTAGTGACCGCATTCCCAACTTTTTTCACAAATTCACAATTTTTTCAAAAGATGACGCAGTCAACCAATATTTATGTAAACACAATTTTAAAAATAAGTATGTAAATTATATTATTAAAGTTCACTCACCAAATGCCGCTCGCTCAATGATGCAATAAATCCAAACCGGCGTTTTTATTAATTGTCGTAACTTAATTTTGGGAACAGGATTTTTTGGTCGCGTAAAACGAATGCGATACTTTGTATCAAATCATTTTGTATATCACTCGAAAGACCAGAGAATGAGGGATTCTGTGTTGAGGAACATTGTTCCAAATGCGAATCGATTACGGTATCATACTTTCTTAAATATAACAACGTTTCGATGTAGTTACCGCGATTATCGGTAGCCGAATTTTTGTGGTGTCCGCGAAAAGCTAACTCTTGTTTACCTAGCAAAATGACTGTGTCGATGAACCGTTTCATTAAACTTCTATTCCGATCTACTTTTCTATTATGAACTTCATACGTATTAGTAAAAAAGTTTCTATCCTACGATTTCCGAAATCTTGCAAAGATAAACAACTTCGGATATGTTTTTCGGTCTGAACATGTAAGATTATTAATATCACTAAATCCCGTGTGGCTCCATAAGCTACTTACTAGAATCTGAGAATAACAAACATGGGAAACAAAACATTGTTTTTACTGCACTATCACTACGCAAAACTCACTAGTTTACATAATAATAAATCAATTTCAACCATAAAACTATAAGATTCAAAATTATAATACGAATATATCAAATAAAATGAACAGGTGAAATATGACACATCAATAAGCGCGAACCAACTCTGTTGTCATTATTGTCAAATGTCAAACTAAATAATAATATCTAAATAAATGAAGAAGTTCAGTATCATTCCATCTCGTTCTAGCGAATGCATTTTATGGTATGTAACTCGATTAATAGCGGGTTCCCTTGAACTAATATTTAGCCGTGTTATACTGGCTTAACGCCTGCGTAACACCGCTAGATGTCGCTAGAAACTATGAATTAAAATGTATGAAATTCCGGTATTAAGAAGCGGCTTACCGTACCGACCTGTTTTGCGTGAGTTGATATTGCCCCGAAAAAACTTGTAGGCGTTTATTTATTGTTGATTTTTATTTTCACAAGCAAATATTATGCAGTTAAATGATATTTGAATGATAATTTAAAATAATAGATACTACTATTTGCCATAATTTGAAAGTGAAGCCGGCCGGAATGGGGTTGTTTGGAGGCTGCGCGGCTGGAAGGTGCACTGGTTTGGCTCCACAACCCACTTCGACGAAAAGGGAAATCGCCGAAACTTCAAGCTCGATGGGAGGGACCCTACACCGTGATAAAAAGGATCAACGACGTTACCTACCGCATCAAGAAAGGGTTACGAGGGAAACCTAAGGTAGTCCACGTGGATAGATTGGCGCCGTATCACGGATCTAATAATGCTCGGGACGAGCATGACTAAGAGGGGGGCACTGTTACGCCGTGAAACTTGAGTACGCTATATCTTCGACGGAACCAAGGGTAGCATCAAATAATTAAAACGCATTGCTGTGCGAAGCTTCGAGAATAGGAGTACATACTCAGGCCTGGCAAATTCCAGAAAAGTCCGACATACGCTATTATTATTAGATAACATTCAGTAGGTAGTTATGTGGGTGGATAAGGGAATTTGTACCTTCCGTTATTAGCAATAGAGTCGAAACTCGCATGTAAGGTGGTAGATAAGTACCTACTTACGAGAATAATAATAATGATTTATGGCCTCCCGATCAGACCCTATTGTTCTAGAATGTCCTTGAAACGTCGGTATCGAGAAATTTCGATGACTTCGTATATAAATACGGGCCCCCGGCTGGAAGTGAGTTGAGTTTGATTTCGTCAGCGATACAGAGCGAACTACCTAAGTGTGTGAAGTGATACCTAGCGACCTAAGCGATACTAAACGGAACTCTGAGTGTTTATAGTGATTGGTTATTTGTTGATTGGACTAATTTGTCATTGTTTTGTGGTGAATAAAGTTCTCTGCTAGTAAACCGGCAAGTAATTACTCACGTTCGTAACAATATATTAGCTAAGAGTGTCAGGTTTACGCCCGTTAGAAGAGCTATTCTCGAAGCACTTGATGACTCGCTAGTCATAGTTTAACTGTGGGCTCATAGTTAAACAAAACGTGAACATAACTGTGCTCAGAAATGAAGAATTTTTTTTACTTGCAGTTCGGAAAGTAGCTCTCACTACAAAACCAAGCTCATCGAACTATAGTCGATTACAACTGAAATGTAAAAATCAATCCCAACAGAGTCCTGCAGTTACTGTCGCTCGCCGAGCCCTCGAGACCCCGCAGGACCTGACCATTTGTCATCGCGAGGACTTTGCTCAAGCAATATCGTTTTGACTTCCAACTTTGTAAGCTCTGTGACTCTGCGGTTAATGTAAAACCATTACTCGTTGTATATTAACTGCGGTGCTCCGCGGTGCCCCGACAATGCGATCCATTCGCAGAGATCTGTAGCGCGATGCAGGCTCGCTGCGGCGCTAGGCAGGCAGACCCGAAGGTCAGGCGGTTGTGGAGCGGCGAGAGGACTGGCCTCTTACCTGCGGGTAATGCCGGCTAACCGGGATCATCGAAACGGGAATAAAAGTGAAAGAAGGCACACTATATACACGAATGCTTAGAAAGCTCAAAATGACTATGTAGAAACCACTTGAGAGGCACTGGACTACTGAGGCTGGTCATTGCGTGCGTGTCACCGGCGCGCGGCGTGTAAATACCAGCACTTGGAGGATGTGGTAGGTATTCCTGCCGTGAATAAGATCAAAATTAGAAATGGTAATAGATGTAATTAAAACCCGTCCTCCACAAACGTCGTAAAGTTATGTTAATTATTTGTCGGTTGCAAAGCAATAGCAACGCTCGGGTTAGGTATTAATGCTATAGAAAGTCTGCGAACCATGTTCATTATTGTCTTTGTTCTGACTAGTCCTTCTGGCGTGACGGTCGTGCTGCCAGGCTACCTAGTCCTGAGCAGCCGCGGCCTGAACTGTGACCGATCGCCGCAGCCTTCACCGCGCCCATTCTATCAAGGCTAGTCTTTTTGTGGGCGAGCGTCGGGCCCGGCTCGTGTGAACGACGCATTCTTTTTTAACCGACTGTAAAGAAGCAATAGCTGTTTTGAGTGGTATAATAATATATTGAACACATGAGACATAAGAGTTTTTCACTAAAAAGATTGAACTCAACCAGTCTTCGTAATCATGAAACCGGCAACGTTACATTAAAATGTCATTTGTCTTGTGGAAATATCAGTGACAGACAGCCGATCATGCAAACCACTTCTGGAGATGATGGCCGCCATCATTCTCGAGAACAAAAGACTATAAAATATGACAAAGTAACGTCTGTCAGTAATACAAGCGGATACACAGCTCAACTTATTAAAGTCGCGGCAATCGATCACGGACAACGTTATAAATAAATCGCGCGAGTCCGCGTATCTTCGGACGAGATCCGGCGCATCCGGAGGCGCTCGGGCGCGCTCGGGCGGCGTCGGGCGCGCTCGTGACCCTCGTCCGTCCGTCCGGCCGCAGTAATTGATTCCGACTTGTACGCTAAAACAATCGGGAGATATGTCGGAGCGCGCCACCGCCATACATCATGATACGGATCTCCGGCCGGCCTCTGGCTCGACGTACGCGACGTCGTGCGACGCACAGCATCCGATATTGATAGATTTAGTGTTGCGTTAAAAGCTTATCTACGTATTTATTAAGAGTTTTGTCATTTTTATTTATTGAACATTACGACATGATTGAATATTAGTTTTATCGAAGCATCTAATAGTTACAAACTGTTCGACGCGACGGCCGCTGTCACCCGAGCGTTATTGTTCCATGTAGACGACAAACTGGGCTTCTGCAATAGAAAGCACCATTTATGTACGAAATAAAGGTAGCGGAGACACTTTACAGCGCCCGTTTAGATCCAGCAGAGATTAGTAGTATAAGGCTTCTGAACTGTTAGTGAAGGCAGCGGCTTCGATGCCCGGTTGATGCCCTCTGCGGTCTCATTACCAGCTAATGTGTTTCGTAAAAGTAAGTGTTTGTTGACATTTATAGTCGGTCGGCGGTATGACGCGATGGAACATAACAACTGTAAGAAGTTTTTAAAGTGTAGCAGGGATATAAAACGGGCAGTTTGCGCAACAGCCGGCACTAAACGTGGCGGCGACTCATTAAAGTACTGAAATTATATCGACGACATCGCATACGAAATGTAACAGCATTTGAGGAAAACTGTGGGATTTTAGAAACAGTGATCATTATTTCAAATCCATTTTAATTCTTATGTTTTTCTTATGTTTACAGTGTGATCTAGGTAGAGCCCCAATGATAGAGGTCTAATAGCTAATTTAGTAGATCTTAGTTTTATACCTAAAAAACATAATAACGAACTGATGTTGGTCATCTGATATGATTCGCACTTTACTAAATGTTACGACGTCAGCTGGCCTGCCGCACGGCATCACACCGCATCGTAAACTGTCCGGCTTTACTCCGCGACCCGCCGATATGGACAATATTGTGATTGTCTCGATAAAATAAAAACGTCGACAAGATTTCATAAAGCCTTGTACGGCGGCCGCGCGAGCTCCGCCACCACTACAAATTGCCTGAGAACCGAATGTTGAATGAAATCACTGTTATATTGTATGATATAGTTGTATTGGACGGAGGGAGTGTCGAGGACTCCGCGGGGACTGGAGCTGATCGTTAATTTTATGTAGATCGCCGACGAGAACGGTTTGTTTAAGTATGAAGTGACGCTGAATGCCGCGGTAACGGTAAGTGACAAAATGATAAGCCACAAGTAGGCACCTTCCATGAACCGATCTGCAAGGGTGGGCAGTAAAATTAGTCTCAGAACACGATATAGTATTATTGCGAAGTATTCCTGTTTTGGCACCAAAATAATAGTAACCAATACAAAATGCCAATCCAAAATACGAGTACCTATTGGTGCCGAGAAACTTGGTACCGAAACAGGACTACTTTACTATTGCTCCTCATTGCACTAATATTAATAAAGGCGAAAGTTTGTGAATGCGTGAGTGTGTGTTTGCTATATTTTCACGCTTAAACATGCCAAGTCCAAGAATAGCACATAGGATTTAAGGACCTTTATTTCTTTGAGATAATTTTCTATTTTCACGCAGGTAAGCCGCTGACAGTGGCTAGTAATTATTAGAATTCCGCCATCACACTGAGCTCTCGCCTCGCGCCAGTCGCTGTAGCAGCTTCCAGAACGGTTTTCCATAAAACATTTATTACACTTAAATGATATTCAAACCAACTATTCTCCGTTTTATGGTAATCGTAACTATCCATAATAACAAGCATTTTATCGGCGCAACGCAAGGCACCGAGTGTTACAACCAGCGGAGGGCGCTAATTGAAAGCCATTTAGAGAGACTAAAACCAAAACGATCACTTAGTTACGTCACAGAAGGAAGCCATCACGAAAATAACTTTGAACAATTAAATACATTGTTAAGGAACGACATTAGCTTGAACACATTCGCTTATCGGGGATCACTTAGCGAGCGCAGCGAGGGGGGCGCGAGCCGACCTCTCGATAACTCCTCTCGTAAACCTCTCACATAATACGACCACATTCCGGTGACACCGGTAACGTATTGGTGTATGACCCGCGGCGGGTCACCAGCAGTAAATTCAATAACTGACTCCGAAATAATTGGGCAACACGACAGCGCGACACTTCTCTTAAATGTTAATAATTTTATAACAATATCTCGTGCGTACATACGGCTGTTTACTTTATGGCCGCTGGTGTACATAATTTATTAAGAGATCAGTCGAGTTCACGGCTGCAGCCACTTTCAATAAACATACATTGAACTTAAGTATTGCATCAGACACATGTATAGATTTGTCATACGAGTTGGCACGGGGCGACGCGCTCTCGAGACACTTCCAACGTGCTCGACGGTATGCACTGTGTCACAACAAATTACATTTTTGGTTTTATTGAAGTTAAATAATATTTTGTCGTATTCGTTTCGGAGACGGTATAATTTTAACCTTTTTGTCATTTATGAGCAGAATACCAATCATCGAAATTAATTGATTTTGAAATTCTTTGACATTGTCCACTGTTGGACTTGATTCAGTAGTTCAGGTTCTCTGGTGACTGATAATGATATTGCCCTCCTAGCGTTAACTAAAGATAATTTTTGAGATGCTTCTTGAACGTCTGGAGACTACAGCGTTGGATTTTGATATCCCTATAGACCACGATAAGACTTAACTGATGATTGTGGACCGTGATGGCCTCGACCAACCAGACGTCCAAGATATAACAGGATAGCACGGTGACACTGGATCTGGAAGCCAAGACCAGAACCTGACAAACACCACCACACACACCCACTGCCGCCCTACAAGCAATGATAGGACTGCCTCCGCTCCATCTCATGGTAAGAGAGGAAGCGGCCATGGCAGGTCTCAGACTAAAGCAAGCAGGCACACTGAAAACGGACTCTCGCATAAAACACACAGGCATCATCGAGGATGCTGTTAAAAGACAGCCCATGATGATGGCCCCAAATGACAGAGCCCCCAAAGCTCTATACTTCCAAAAACACTACAGTATCCAGCTCACAGAAGAATTGCACGACTACTCAGGCCCGGAGGAACTGAGAATCTACACTGACGGATCAAAGACAAATACCGGGACAGGAGTCGGAGTCTACTCCGAAGACCTGAATATCAGGATATCCAGACCGCTAGGCACACTAAACTCCGTCTATCAGGCAGAGTGTATTGGTATCACCCTCGCAGCCCACGCCATAAAAGCCAGAGGAGTCAGGGATAGTCGCATCCGTATAATCTCCGACAGTGCCTCAGTACTACAATCTTTAGAAAAAACGGAAAAAATCTCGAAACTCATACAAGAGTGTCATCTTGCACTGGAACGTGCAACGATGCCATATAACAACACCATAACGCTGCAATGGATAAAGGGACACAGTGGCTCACTGGGCAATGACGCGGCTGATGAACTAGCGAGACGGGGATCTGGGGCGGTAGTCTTCGGGCCCGAACCTATCGTGCCGATCCCCTTTGGTCAGCTGCGTGGTTGGCTAAGGGAGCACACTAACACACAGGCGGGAAGGTGGTGGTCCCTGGCACCGGGCTGCAGGCAGGCCAAAGAGGCCATGCCACTCGTGGACAAAGCTCTATCCAGCAGCCTTCTGCGACTGGATAGAGGCAGCCTGCGTCTGGTGGCAGGGACTATCACCGGACACTGCTCACTGAACAAACACTTTTTCACACTGGGTATCACGGACAGTCCTCTGTGTAGAGGATGTATGAAGGCAGAGGAAACTGTCGCGCATGTACTCCTGGAGTGCACAGCCGTCAGCAAAATGAGAACCCAAATCCTGGGAACACTGAAGACAATAACAGAAACCCTGAGCAAACCCAAGAAACTTGCTTGTTTTTGGAACGAGGTGGGCTGGCTGGAGTAAAGGCCGGATGGCCCACGCACAATGGTCCAACGGGACTAAGTGCGGAAACCAAGTACAAAGAAGAAGATATAACAGGATGCGAGGTGGTCAAGAGCTGCTCGGGCTCCAGGGTCAGCAATGATTGACACTGCGATGACGACACCTGAGGCTCTGCATCGTGACGTGTTTGGAAGGTCCGCAGAATAAGCAGAAACAAAAACAGTTTGACTGGTGAAGTGCTTGGTGTTTCCAATTTTTCTGACTTGGACGCTGAAGTTGGGAAACCGTCGAAAATGAGAAATGTGATGCTGGAACCGAAGGCTTTGGAATCAATATCAAAGATAGATTACCGTCGTCTGGCAAATACAAATCCTCAAGTTCTTCAAACGTATCACTCGGGGACTCAATGGAACGATCGGTGGTGCAAGGGAAAATTGAGGACAAATGATCCCGTGGGCACTCTCCAGAGTGGTGGACTGACCTCATCTGTGACACACGACAGGATCAACAACTCCCAAGCCGCCAAACACAGAGCTGCATGGCATCGACCGATACATGACCACGAGAGAGCACGTCCCGCACCTGTCAAGAGAGCACGCCGAAGAGAGCTGACCGATGTTCTTTTATAAGTAAAATCGTTCTCAATAGTAGAAACCGAGAAAAACACAGCAACAACCGATGGTTTTGTACAATGTATTAGTAATATTATTGTCAAGTGCATTCTGCTTTACTGAGCCGCAGCGGAGACGGCCGAGCACTTCTGAGAAGACCCGACTAAGTGTTTATGGTGATGCGCGATATGCGCCCGCGCATACGACGCGGCTAAACGCGCAATTTGTTTACTATGTTTTATACTTTGTTGGCGGATTATGTATGCATGCTATTATTGTTCAGCGTGGAAACTGCAGAGGTCAGCAGAGCGAGGTGCAGTTAGGCGGATAACGGGCTAAAAGTTAAAGTAAATAAATAAACGCTTTATAACATACTGTAGTAATGTTGTTGATATTATATTTGTTGTCCTGTGGATACGGTTTTGCGAATATTCATGCTATGTATGCACTTTCCATGACAGGCTTTAAAGTCACGCCTGGCGTATGACCTCCGCAACAGGCGCAACTTCAATGAACACTAGTAAATACTAAAAAGCTAAACACTCTAAATCGGTTTGAAACCGAGCAGTATCTCAACATCCTAGCATGTCAATACTTAACGGTTCTGCTGCGAGCCTGCGCGGCAGTGCACGGCACGGCGTACATCACCACGCGACAGTCCACACACGTCACCTCGCCGCCACAGCACACTCGCGCAGTAACACTCGCATTTGAGCGCATTACGCCTTTCATTACTATTGCCCGCATATATTTTATTAAACCAACACTTACAAACAATTTTCAACTAAATGCTTCCTTCCATAAAGTTAAATTTTCCTCGCGAGTTGCTAAGGCATAAGTTATGGTGTTGCATGGTGTTCACGCGTCCCTGATTTACGCGGGGCGTGCGCGCGCGCAAGGAATAGCGCTCAGTCGCAACTGTTCAGATGTCGGGGGGATGGATTTACGCCGCGCAGTCCTGGGTACTGTTTCGGATATCAAATAGATGGGCGCGAATCATAAATTATTTGTTTCATTCGTTTTATTTATCTATTCAGCAATGATCTAGTGATACCAGTAGATAGCTTTACATTCGGGTTCTAAAAAAGATTAAGAACACAGGATGCAAGGCTGAAGAGCTGGGTTGTATTTCGGGTTCACTGTCTAGTTTTACAATCTTATTTTTGTATGTTATGGTTTAGTTTTACTAACAGGTTCAGCCGCGTGATGGTCTATCTCAATGGATGTGGGCGTAGAGGTTGTATTGACATAAATTATTTTCATTTGTCCGAATTAAAACAACATCTTTAATGATTCATGGTAATGGGGTGTCACATTTACATGAATAATGCCTCGCACTGAAAAATATATATCCAACCGTTTGAGCTGCGAACGGTCAAAAAGCGACACATAGTGGATCCTTCTGAAGCAGTCGGCTGCAAATAAAACGTTTTCTCGAAGGCGAGGCAGTCATTTCAGAATACTCGTTACAAGTTACTTACCCTCCCGGTAATGTGAGTGAGTTCTCGCGCAAGTGCACCAACTCTTCAATCACTGCTTCGTGCTGGCCACCATGTAATCGGAGGCAGAAGTTTAATTCCTATCAGAGGTCGAAGATCACCAGTATTTCAGCGACAAACTCTTCTTCATCGTTTTATATTTCGGCACCAACCATAGCGTGAAACTATTACATGATAAGCAAGGCTGTAATGACCAGCTCCCTCATGACTTTGAAGAGCATTTAAGTCATTAGGGAGCTTTAAGGATACATACCCTTGTGTCCCTGCTACTGAAAAGTGATAAAACTGATACAGAATATTTAAACGGTCGTAACGTGAGGACTAGACAGAGATCTCAAACTACGGTGCTTGATTTACCCAACCTGCATATTTCTTAAGTAGAGTTCGGTGGCCAAATACAGTAGGTATTGCGTTACGTACAAGAAGTGTTAGGAATCCAGAAGTTAGGTGATACCTGTGAAAAGTTGTAATGACGCTCTGGATACAGGTGGGTCTTCTGCCCCCGTCTGATGTGTAGCGGCTTGCGCCTGCGCAGTGTATCTGTGTCAGAACACGCGCACGGCTTGTCGGCCGACACTCGCGGCGTGTTGCGCGTCGCTCGTAGCTTGTAGCCTGATGTAGCCCGCTGTAGCTGGTTGTAGCCTTGTCGCGCCGACCAATGGGCGTAGGATTGAGACCTTACGCTCTTAGATATTCTGTGTAAGGTTGGAATAGGCTATAAGATGAAATTACACGGGATCCTAGGTGCATCAGATAAACATGTTAGCAAATATTAAAACTTAAGATTAAAACTAAGGGCGATTTTTTTCACTGTACCTACCGCTCGGCTTAAGCTTTTGATATTTTCAAACCAAAACCGCTAACTTATCTTTCATATTACGAGTAAGCTTTACCTGCTCTCATTGATCGGTTTTTCCGATCATTTACTTTAACATTCCTGCGCCGGCTGTAATCACAAGCCCACAGTGACCGCAACATGGTCGGACACGGTCCGTGCTCTCCCAGCACTGGTCAGTGGTCACCACAGAGTGCTGGTGATTACCTCGCGCTACACAATCTGTGCCGGCAGCCGCTGATGTTCCACTGCGGCTTCGGACGGTTGGCGCTGACCACGGAATGTGTCTGTGTACTGCCCATACCTTTTAGAGATCCTTCGGCTGATGTGAAGTCTTACAATTAATTTAGTTCCTAGGTAATGGTAATTTTTATTAATTTCTTGTTACTAAGGCCTAATATTTCTCTTTTAAAATTGTAACTTTCATTGCGAATTATTAAAATGTGTTCATAAGTTGGCGAGGCCGTGTTTAAGATGACCGCACTGTTTTTACCGCGCATACTTTCGGGAAGAGGCCGGACATCAGTTAGGCCACCTGCGCAGTGCTCATTAGGTAATGAGCACTGCATACAGCAACATGAACGCGATGTGTGGCGGGAGGTCGCCACACATCGCGTTCATGTTGCTGTAGCGGTGTCGCGCACTTCCTGTGCTCATCCTTTTTTCGGCACATCCGTGAGGTTGCAATTACTGTAGCACACAGAGGACAAGAGCTCTAAGTATGTTTTTGATATGTTACGTTTTATACTCACATTAAAAAGTAAAAAAAAAAACTCGAAGGTAGGCTAACAGAAAATAAGTTCTTTAAGATTGTTTTGGTTTTAGCTATGTGGCGTAAGCTGGCAGTTTTGTTGGGGTTCCGAGTTCAGACCTGTTCAGGAAAATCACCTACACTACACAGAACTTATACAGAACCAACATTTTTATGTCCGATCCACTCCTGTACGTCGGTACAATAAGTGTTCCTCCATAGTTTAGCGGTCACGTCAACACGGCGTATGCTTTTTATCGCTATTGATCGCGGTCGCTCGACTCGACTTGCGCGTATTATATCCCGCGCGCGGTATTTTACTCGCCGTTCAGTTTCTTGCTAATTCGCGCAGTTATTTAGTCGCTGGGAACTTACAATTTATTCGTGGAATTAGTTTAAATACATAACAGAGCCTAACCGATAGCTGCGCGGTCGGCCGGGCTGGGAGTGACGCGGACCTAGCGAACACAGCTCTGCGACGTGAACACAAGCTACTTGCTTTGGCAATCGCTACTCACGGCACTTGTTGCCGGTAATAATTTAATTGGTTCATAGTTTTCTGTCCAACAAAAAACATCGACGTCTAGTACCTAGTACAAGTATAGTTACCGACATTGATTTTATTGGTATTATAGTAATACAGGAGTGAACTAAGCTGGTAGTCGATTTTAAAAAATACTGTTCTCGCTCGTTAATGACGAGTAATGCGTGACATTACAGCAAATCGCGCGGAGATTAGGCGGCCACAGAACCTCTGTTATTTCTTATATAATACACAGCATACAAGAATGGTCTCAACAACTTTTAAGCACTAGAACTACTAACTAGACACCACATAAGTAGTCCATCTGGGACGAGGAGATGGTTTTCGAATTGGATTGACCAACTATCAACCTGGCAGCCAAGTTGTTGCACAAACCTACCTTATTACTATTAGCCTAGTTCCGCGTTCCATATACGAGCGCCATTTGTTAGCCGAGGCGATGTGACAATGAGGCATGTTCTGATAGCAATGCCTGCGCGGCTGCCCTGATGGCGCGCCTCACTCGTCAACCTAGCCTTCAGCCCGAGAAGTATTTATACCTTCCGGGGCTGCCGACAGGCCAGCCTGCGTGCTGGCAGCGCGGGCGCAGCCGCGTCAGCCCGTAACTAATGCGCCGGTAATCTAACATTTGTGTTTTATATTGACAGTGGAGGAAGTGCGTTGAATTCACATGAGGCTTATGTATTAGCCGTGCTCTTAGATCTCAAATAGATTACTGGTTTGCATGTCGAAATGGCTACAGCATTTGTAGGCAAAACAAAATATTTGAAAGGAATATATTCACGATAGAAGTGGAGGGAATCCAGGAACAGAGTGCTGAAGTTAACAGTGAATAAAATCCTTGGCTTAACAATGAAAGGTAACTGTTAACCCACGAGTTTAGATGCAGTAATGTAGAGTAACGCATGTATTGTGGAGCACGCAGTCCCGCTATCTGGAGTATTCAGGAATGAGTGGCTGGCTGCTAGGGCGCACTCGCACGGTGTCGGACGCGCCTGAACCCGCGCCCTAATGTATGCAGGTGCCGCGCCTCGTTATGTAACTGTAGCGGCCATTAGACGCGCTGCAGTGTGGCCAGAGCCGGCGGGGAGCGACTCCACCAAGTATGTCAAACTTTAGGTAGTTTTCAGAATGTAGCTAGCCACAGATACTAGACACAGAATTTAAAAAAATAGGCTACTAATCCTACAAATATTTGTCACGCAAAATATTTGAGGAAGTCGTTGATTAGATCTACTAGTTTAGCATCTGTGAAGCAGCTGACAGCACAGTTAAAATAATAATAGCATTTTTATTCTGTATTCGAACTCCTTATCTTCTCTTTCTATTTCATATGCTTAATGTCTCTCAGATCCTCCAGTTGGAGCCTGCTGTCAGTTAGAACTCATCCTGTCATCTCACCAGTTGGTTACCCTGGGCAGCGCAGTTATAGCTATTCAATAATAGTGTACTGTCAGTCGTAAGGCGGGTCTGCTAACTAAACTTATCGAATCTTTTTAGGGCATAAAATTGTAATTCTAAAGTATTTATACTATGTCCGTAGATAATGTCTCTCATAGCCAAGTGATTTACCGCTAGTAGGTACACAGGTGTACAAGTTGTCAGCACGTTTTTTGTGCATATCTACTGAACTGACTGCTACAGACTGTGAAATACATTTTCTTGGTAATATGATGTCACAAGTACGTTATTTATAGATGCTACTTTTTGCTCTCATTAGATAAGCACTCGTTGGGTTCTCATAAGGCGGAGGTGTATGACCATCATACTCGTATCTCGACAAGTACCTACTTAAGCTTAAAACTTTTAAAATTATCCTATTCCTTACTATGTTTTTAAAATGGTCTCAAAACGAGATAATAATAAATAAATAATAAAATGAAATGTTCTTCATCACATCTCAGTTTTCAGAGGTTTACAAAAATCATGATTGTTCTATTTTTCCTGGTTGTTCGAGTGTCCGGAGACAGTGACTACTTATTGTATTGACAGCTGATCGATAATTTATTGTTTTGTGACGGGAAATTGTATCTATTTTTTCCGATCTTCGACTCAACCTTGTATATTTGGTAACGGGCACTTGTCTAACTCCAAATGATTGTTGTTGAATGAAGTCTTGAGTAACTCGTCATCTTATTGTTTACCTTGAACTGATGATCCTCAGGGAGCCCGTACAGGGTACTTGGGAAACTGATTTTCTTGAGTCTTGAGGTGCGTCGGTGAAAATAAGTTTCCTTACCGAAATGTGTTTATTCTGTGATATAATACACCGACATAAGGTACCCGGGTCAGGCAAGACCTGTCCTTCGGAAAGTCCGTTAAACCATTGATCCCGGCTGTCATTTGTAAACCTTTGGCTGCCATTACAAATAGTCACATGCCAGAAATTTTGACACCAGTTTTGCCAATCACGCATCCACCTGCATACGATTAGACAGAAGTGATGAACTTATTTTCGCATCAACTGGGCACTAACCACTGAGAAACTCCTCTAATCTTGTAGTAGGTACTCTGGGTGCAAGTGTACGGGTATGTACCCGCTACGTCCCCGCGCGTACGAGCTGTGGCGCGGCCTGACCTGCGCGCCATGCGCCTGCGCACATGTAATACATGCGCCTTGTTATTCACGCGCTCGGTGCCGCAATCAAATGGTCACTTGCAGATAACAAGTCATTGATGGCGAATATCGATTATCCCTTAAGTATATTTTATGAGTGACTCAGCTCTTTACCACTAGGTATAAACATTATGTATGCTTTTAGTACAATTTTTGTGTCTTCTCACAATTATTATTGTGAGTAATCATTGAGTTTCTTGCCGGGTCTTCTCCATAGGATCAATCGAAACCGTGCACTGGCTTTTGACGATATAGTGTCTATGGCAGGCCCATGTGATATAAAAACTTGAATTCTATCCCAAAGGTTCCATAGATATTATCTCTAGAATAGAAAATCTGTCATTCATCCCTTAGCGATGTTAGCTTTCTGTTTTCGTAATTGAATAAGAAGATAATTTCATCAACCAATCTTATTTCTTTAGAATTAGCTTAATGTATATTCTTATCTTTATAATAGGTATTATATAATTCTAGCCACCTCTTAACAACGAATGTGTCACTTACGACTATTTTCGCCTTTGACCGCACAAACTCGTATTTTCTGCTAATTAATTATCACCGTGTTATCTTAAAGGCCTATTATAAATCTATCCCAAATGTGGTGATTAAAACTTTAAAACCATGCATTGCCTGGCCCGAGATCGTCTGCCGCAGATAAGCATTTAAATAGGTATGTTTGTCAGTTCGCAACTCGTCACCGCGCTGGAATTCGGAAGCTAATTCGTGATAGTTGAAGTGAGGAGTTTGTGTGACCTCTTGGTCCGCACAGTGACTAATGTGGAGTCGGTGATGATTCCCAGAGCGCGACATTTAATATGACCGATTAATTACATCGCTGTGACAGCAATGATTACGAACTACAAAGCTATTGCTCTGATGGGCACAATGATTCAGTACTACCTAGTCATTTTAGTAGAGTGACTGACATCTTAAAGTGCTTAATGGATTGTTGGAAAATTCAGGAACCGCGATGCAAGCCATTGGCCACTGGATCGATAGAACCGCTAACATGGCAGAAGAATAAGTACCGTGAGTACTGATGGGATGCACTGCACTAGACATAGGTTGAACAACATTTACGAGTTTCCTTCGATGTTTCGATAGTACTGCACTAAGGAAATATCTGACTGTGCAATGTATTTTGGTACTAAATTGTTAAACAAAGTTATGATTATTAACTTTTTCCTGTAGATCTGTGAGCACGGCTCTCAAATATTTATTGGTAATCAGATGCAAGACTGAGATGCTGCGCTAGCCACCGGCCAGCCGCCCCGGCGATCCCGTGCGCTGCTAGTTCCCACAGTTCGGCTGTTTGCCACAAGTGTAACAATCGGTCTAACTGTATCGCCGCTCATTATCGCTCATTATGCATGCGCCTGCAGAGCGCTGTGTGCTCTCGAACCAGTGCGAGAAAAGAAACGGTTCGTCATAAAAGTTCAAATACGCTGCGGTATTTAACAATTCGGCGGCTACAAATTACAACACAAATGTTTTAGTTACGGCCCAGTCCGCACTAAAGAGCACCAGTTTATGTAGACGCCGCCTCGCAGCGTGGCTCTCAGCAACTGCATTTTTCAGGCTAATATTACCGTTGGTCACGGCGCTGAATACAACCATTTGAGTTTACCATCGAGGTGAAAGGACTAGTTAGCTTGACTCCGCGGTACCTAGTGCTAGCTGTCCAGGTTTCGCGGGGCGTTTGGGATCGAACAACTATAACGATACAGCCGAAGAATATCTTCTTTCTGTCTCAAACCCATTTCATTACTACTACTACTAGCAGATTTATCTATATGTCATATAAAATATTATATTAAAACACATATGATGAATTATACGACAACGAAACGGCTACTCCTACCCGAGCGTGTGTCGAGCTTGTTATGACAGATTTGTACTGATGTTATTATTACAAAATACACATATAAATTAAATGGCAATTTTATAAATTAATCTGCGTTTAATGCGAAACTTATCGACGATAAATTACCGGATAACGCAAACATATCACAACATTCATCAGGATTACGACTCGCCCGTGACATCCTGTGGAGCTGAGCACACAGTCAACACCAATAATATCTCGATCACGCTGATGACGTCATCAGGGGCTGTAATTCGGAGCTGTCGAATCGTATTGATGCGGTAATCGGATTACTCGATGAATTACGCCGGGTTCTCACGCGGCGCGGCGCGGGCGAGGGCTGCGCGCGCAAGTCATGCGCCGTAATGACGCGCCGAGCATGCGCAGCCAGCTTCATTGGACACTGCGAGGCGGGCAACAAAAGTCGTACTCTGGACCTAACTATTGATACTGTTTGATGTCGCTATTGTTTTATATCGTTCACAGTCATAGTGTGTCGAACCAGGGACGTCGGATCAGTGCACAATGACAACAAGGGAGGGTTAAACACTAGCACACCCACCTTATTCTTAGCACGGTAATAAACGCAGCACGATATCACGCAACCGGCGCTCTGCCCCGAATGTACCTTCTGCACATCCCTTCTCAGTGTCACAGGTAGCCGTTCATTCACACATTATTATTTTAATTTATAAATAACTATAGTTGAGCTTGTGACCGCGGCCCCGCTCGGAATTCGGGATGTAAAACGAACAAGTCTAGGGTTTAATCTGCGCGGTCAGACCCTTTGTAATCTCACGGCTGGATCAGGAATGCGTATTAATTAGGAACGAGAAATATACCAGAATGTGACGCGACCGACACAATCATATATTTTGTGCTGAAGAATTAACTTACACGAGGTTTGGTTCCCACTTCGTTAGCGAGTTCATACCTTTATTATTTTTTTGGAACATAATAAAAAATATATTTTATTTGGTTCTCTCTAATAAATTAGGCAGTTTAAAAAAGTTGGAAGTTCTAATCAACGATTCGAGTTTGTCGGTTTAATTCGAATATTGATTTTTCGTTATCCATTACAGTATCGGATATCTATAATAATGTTCAAAACTGATCGTTATTAGCATCTTGATAAGCGACCTGTGTACAGTATTGATTATAGTATTCATGAGTGTTTCACGGCACGCTGACGGTGTCGGTGTCGACGCGTGTAATGAACACATTGCTACTACACAGGTATACGACACCACATACGTATCATATTGATTTGGTGCTACATTTGACACCCAATTACCGAAGTTCTCACCCGTACATATTTATAAACAACTTATAAACAATAAATTAACAAACACTCGCTTGTATAATATAAACGGGCAGAGGCTCACTGTATCCTGTTTGGACTGGACAAGGACTAAACTTCCACTGTCTATACCTACCCTGTTTGTAGGTACATTCAATGAATGGCGAAATTGCACTGATTTACGTACACACTTTCACGTTTGAAAAGTTAAGTGTGTACGATAAATGAAATCGACCAAGGAGACGCTACTATTCATTAAGTTAGGTATCTACGCTACTGCAATACTGATCCACCTTCCTGTGGCGACGCCTGCAGGCTGCCATGAGGACACCCAGCACTTTCATGGCATTTTTCATCTTGAAATGAACCCCAAAAAAAATGTTTTCAATAAATTGTAACATTTTATCATGGTGTAGCATTACTAAATAAAATAGTTTACACGATATTTTATAAACTTTATTATGAATAATTTATATCCGATTACTATATATTTCCTTCATAATTAATTTTAAGCTAGTAAACAAATATCCACTAAATATGTATTTGTAAATAATTTCACGGATCAAATGATATTCATAATGGAAAGCCAACAAAATGGCATTAACGAAAATATTTACAAATACAATATAAGTAGAGACAGATTTACAACGTTTACATTATCATAATTAGGGACAGGCAGAGCCGTGGGGCGAGCCCTAGCGCGCATTAACATTCATAAGTTCATAAATAGAGCTAATGTGGCGAGGCGCGGAGCGCGGGGAGGGGGGGGGGGGGTCGCCTGCGCCCCGCGCATCGACGCGCGCTATTTACAACTATAGATTTGCATCACTTATGTGAACAGCACATTATTCTGATCTCTGTAAACAGACGGAGGCTGTTTAATGAAATTCCTAATGATATTAGTTTGTAGTTTATTTATTTGTATATCTTCCAATTTGTTCGTGTTAGTAATAACTTGTGAAGCGTCGAGAACGTTATGTGCGCCGGAGCAAGGTTCAGCGCTGTTTGTATAATATGTCGAGGTATTTATATGAGCTTGGAGAGGTGTCACTAATAAATTAGTTCTGTTGACCAAACACGCTGCATTACACAAGCACCTTCTAGTAATATTTCAGTTATTGACATGCAGGCATGACACAGACACAGGCATGTTTGAACAGAACATGGGGCAAAGTCAAGTACTGATTCATATCAAAGCAGTTATCGTGATAATCTAGAACAGTGACAAATCTAATGATTGAGTACTTAAGCTAGCCGGGACGAACTCACTTCCACAACTAACAGTGGTTATTTAACATCAGCGTAGATATTGGAAGAAGCACTCAAAAGATAGCCATGTGTATCACGTGTTGAATTAAAACTCAAATAATTGACGAAAGATTGTCCAATAACAGCTGGTTGCATCATTAGTAAGTCAAACAGAAGTTCAGTTAACTCGCTGAACGGTAATATTTAATTGAAACTTATAATATTGAACCATCGCCAGACGTCACATAACTCTCGCACTCAATTTCCTCTGTAATATAAGCTTCGGCCCTAATTCTCAAATACATACATTTTATATTCAACACTATTATATTTGACAGTGTAACCTGGGGCTAAGTCGCTAATTGAAATACTCGTAGTAGTCGGGCGAGCGTTGCGCCACAGTTGCCGGTGGCCGCGGGTCACGTGATGACATCGTAAAGGCACTCGCCAATTGATTCGACGAGCGGCCGTCACGCTGCGCACACGCACTCTCGGCTCACACCTTTCCGCTCCGGGGCTGTGCAGTGATGAAATTGGTTCGATTTGGTCTTCATTTCCTGTTGTATAACTGCACTGATTTTTCTCCAAATAAGTAATGGAGGACGGGCACCTACTAAATTCAATTAACCTATCAGGGAACTCAAGTGCAAAGGTGTTCGATTATTTATTAGTACGCTTGGGGCTTTAATTAGGCTGTTTACATTTGAAAGGCAGAAATTCATATGACAAAGCTCGTGAATGGCCGGATGTTTCACAAAATTAATCTAAAGTTGGCTGACAGCCCTGAAACGTTTAGAAGTCTTGTCTAGTCTTAGATTAGTCTAGTCATGTATCAATAAGTTGTCAACCCGCGACAAAACTACATTTTGATATATAGAGGAATGAAGGGATAAGTTGATATATGCGCGGGCGCAGGCTCCTAGATCAGCGCTATTAACGGCGATCACACACGAACGCGGCCGAAGAGGCCCGAGCTAACTGTTGTTGTCGATAACTTAGTGTTATTGCCTGCTGATCGAAATTGATACACGATAATGAGATTACATCCGCCGAGGTGAAGCGCAGGCGCGCGGGGGAATGCGGGCGCGGGTTATTGATAGCCGAATACGAATGTTAATACGTGTATTAACACTAACAAATGTAACGAGACGTCTCATATGAGGAATGCTCATATTCCACAGGGAAAATAACGGCCGACATTATACAAAAACATATTTATACATTCAGCTGTCGATGGCCATTTATTTTAGAACTATTTTAGTTTTATTATAATATGCTATTTATTATTTTATTGTGGAGATATGCGCCAAGATAACGAGAAAACAAGACTGAGTAATATTAATTTGAGTGAATTAGAATATTTGTAGCAGGCACGTGTTCAGTGAGCATTATCTGATGCGAACATCTCCATCTGATAAACATATTTAAGGCTTCGTCATCACGCCATATATTAATGTAAATATTGACTTTGTTACTACCTATACCTATAGCCTAATCCTAGTGGACATTCATTTTCATTAGCAATTTCTCGCAAATAGAAATCACTTCATCTTAGATGTTTTCCTCTGGCATATTTAATCTTCTTGGAGTAATGAAAACGTGAAGATTGAAGAGCCTCTCTCAGTTATGTATGGAGACATTCAACTCTTATTTATTCACACCTTACGTACGAAGGTCTCTCCATCAGTCAGCCAAGTAGCGTCAGTCTCGTTTGCGCTGCCTGTGGGTTGCTAGTGACAACGTTCAATCGTTCATCTTAAGGAAACCTGCAGGAAGCTGTAATCAAGCTAAAATTGAAGCAGTAACATTTCGCAAATATGAAAAAGCTTTGTAGTTTAATTGCTAGCCCAGCACGTATGATGGAGTATCATTGTTGGCTGTGTGCTACGGCCACGTTTGATTAACAGGCCACAAGCACGCGAGTGCGGAGTGATGGCTGCCGGTGGCGGCGTGCTGCGCTTGCGCCGTGCTCGGCAATTATGTCATTACGCGCATGCGCACCGGCGCCCGCCGCCCGCGCCCGCGCCGGTAGCGTGACCACGCCGTAGGGATGAGCTTCACGTTACATGAAGAGCTTTTGAATTTTGAAAGAATCATGCTACACAAAATGATATCAAAGCAGCGACTTGCCAATGACCTTTGACAATCGACCCTTGTCGAAGTATTGTTGACAAAGTAATGAGTTTTTTTAAAGGTTTGTTTTGTAGTTCTGCTACTAGATTAACCTCTAAAGAGATCTTTATTCTCTCCATATAGCATCCTCGCCACGTCTGGCCCAAATCCTTGCAACCGCCCGTTTTGTACTGCACCCGGAAAGGATTACTCCAGAGTTGTTGGTACTTATTACTTTATTGTGATATTGTTTTTGTTCTCATGTTGATCGAAAATATATATTTAAGATATGGAGACCACGTTACCTCGGCATTTCTCATTTGTCGAAGTAGAGTGTATTAAATCTTAACCTTCAGATACGAATGCAGTTGCTTTTTAGATTACAGCTACCGGTGCATCGGCGCCTTGAAGACAATATCAATTTACGTGTGAAGACATACTAAAAGTCAAGGAAATGAGCAGTCAGGTCGCATACGAAACTATGTTATGATGATGAGCCAGAGATAGCGATCTAAGAATTTTATCTAACGAGGAATCTTTGACAATCTGATATGTCAGCGGATTGCTACACACTGGCCTTTACAAACCGCTTCGTTATAAGACAATTCTGTTATTTGAGATTCAGGAAGAAATGTTAAACTAACGTAGATGACGCAAATAATAACGTAACAGGGAGGACTGAAATCAATATTAATAATATAATATATCGAGAAATCAATTTAAAATGATTAAAACATAACAAAGACATAAATACATTTGTTGCGACATAATGATCGATAAAGTCCGCTCCAGACATCGCCGTCAGTTATCTGATGCATTCAGCCCGTAATGCACAAACAAATCTCTCGGCTAAGCTTAAGTGACAGCCACGGACGCACACACACTCCTCACGGCCACGATCGGGCACCACACACACACATGCTCCTCGCGGCATTGGACGGGCACCACACACCACACGCGGAGCTTTCTCAGGTGACCTTTAACTAATCCTTACTAATACAGTTACAACTTGTGCCGAGGCAGCCGGGGCTTAACCAGCAAACATGCTTACGATACTTTATGACGTATTCATTCCAGAGCATGTTAATGCACGTGAAGCTAATAATGTCTAAATAATAATAAATCTTATGTTAGAAGCATACAAGAGAATACAAGAGCATTGACGGCTTGCATACAGTCTGCATTCTCAATGCAATCACAATTAAACTTACGATAATACGGGGCTTGCGGATGGCGAGGTGTTAAACACATGCTTTACGAGACAGTTTTGCGCAGAATTATAATCTATAAAGCAGGGATCAATTATTTCTTATTAGCAGACGGTCGTATTGTTGCCGTGGAATGTTTGTCGTAATCGTAAATCTTACGAGACTCGCGGAGAATGAGCTATCACTCGCGCACTCGCGGACTAGGTGCCTTTCAATTAAGATAATACGTCGTATCTTGCTAAACAATACCACTAGCATTATTTAGAAAAAAAACGATGATTTAATGTTGCAAAGGCTTGCGTTTGACCACTATCTCACCTGATGGTTAAAGTTTATGAGCCGTTTTTAGTCATAAGTTCTTATTGCTTATCTATTTTGTCATTGTCTTTTTTTAATAGTTCTAAACTAGCGCTTGACTGCGATCCCACCTGATGGTAAGCAGTGATGCAATCGTCGATGGTGAGGCGCACTAGCTTATTAAGTGCCTATTCACTCTAGCCTTGAAGACACCCAAATTATAATCGGATTGAAAAACCGCAACAGGCAGATTGTTCCAGTCCCTCGATGTACGCGGTATGCGAAACGCTTAGTCCGGACCGTAGAGGTTTGGACCACGAAAGGGTGGATACCCGCCGTACGACGGCTGGTCCGATGGTGGAATGGGGATGGCGGAATCAATTCATGCAATTCCTGCGCACACTCTCCGAAATGCATCCTGTAAAATACCGAAAGGCTGGCTACCCTGCGCCTGTGCTCAAGGCTTTGTAGATAGGATTTAGCCAAATCTGAATCCCCAATTAGCCTCTTTGCACGCCTTTCCACTGAGTCCAAAACTGCCAGGTGGCATTTTGCAGCTCCAGCCCATATGTGGCTGCAGTACTACACACACGATCGGACCTGTGCTTTGTATAACATTAAAAGCTGTCCCGGTGGGAAGTACCGCCGCCGGACCTTTGCCAAAACGCCGAGTTTTCTAGCAGCAATCTTGGCCTTGGACTCAATGAACCGCCCTAAGTTAAGATCGGAGGAAATTTCAACTCCCAAGAGCTGGAGGCGGTCGGCGCATTCCAGGGATACATTCCGGAAAGCAGGAGATTCATACGCTCTACCATAGCCTCTCTTTCAGACCGGATTAGCTCCTTACTAGCCTGATTACTCGGCAAGTATCTCTCTACAACTGTGCTATCATCTGCATACCCATAGATACCGGCCATCAGCAGATCGTTGATGTGGCGCAGGAAGAGAGATGCAGAGAGAACAGGCCCCTGAGGAACTCCGGCATTAGTTATCATGGGCTCTGATGAGCATCCGTCGACAACAACCCGGAGGGACCGTTCACTCTTCGTTCGTCTACCCATATTCAACGTCTCCTTATTCACTCGCTTTTCATTAATCTTGCTTGCTTACTGCTTTGTCTTTTCCTCGTCTGTACATGAAGTACTGTTTGAGAACAACTCATTATTAAAGCATCCTCTGTTAGCTACGTGCATAACTGCATACGGTAATTGCAGTGTGCCTTCTTCTGCCATATAGTTTTGTTACTGATTATAGTCAGTATAGCTACCTATCCCATAATTTAATTATGTCTAAAACCAAATTATTTTCTTTCAAGTCGTTTTTTACTTTCTGCTAAAACGATTCCCTATTTTCGTAATATATGTAAGTAAGTGTTATTATAAGTTCGTAGTGGCACATCACTAGTGTTCACAACACACCGAGGGCTCCGGCGCAGACGCGGCCGCGGGGTCCTTGAGGCCCGGGGCACGGGGAGCGGGGGGTAGGGGGGCTGCCGAGCAATTGCCCACCAATTAACAGCGCTTTCACTTTTATAACATTATCTGTGTTATTATCTCCGGCTTTGTTTTATTCGTTTATTATAGCCTGCCGCACTCGGGCGCGACTTACATTCTGTCGTGTGTATTGTGCATCGGCTATTTTGAAAAATGTGCCTGCTTAAACCATTTTGATGTTAATCGAACCTTCGCCATTTCAAAATAACAATCTCCATTTCTTTATATAGGCTTTATATTAATTAGTTTAATGCATATTTATGTGTTCCTGATGTCGCAGGTCACATACTTAATTCTAAATTACACAGTATTTTGAGAATAATAAGAACCAAAGTATACTCGTTATCATAAAAGATGTCAGCGATACCATTAAGAAGGAAAATATTTTGATTACAAAGCCGCTTTAACGGCCGGTCATTAAAGTTAACCACGGCACGCCTACTAACACTGCACTATAATACGGTAATATGCGAATACCTTCGTCCGTATAGTGGTATAAACGCATAATAGCTACAGTTACCGTAATGCCTCGCCGGGATTGAACCCGCGACCCGCGCGTAGCTCACCAGCCCCGACATCCAATAGCTTGTAATGTACTTATCTATGTAAGTGTCACTAACTGTATAGTATTAGCTTGTCCTTACGTAACTACAGTTGAATTTTCAAATACTTGAATTTTAACTGGGACGGCTACAAACCTACCTTCACGATCTTTGATGTATGCTCTGAAACCAATACTAAAAATATAGGGTAACTACTGGAAGCCATATCGTATGTCACCTCGCCTCATCGAGTTACGCATATTTTGATACCCGTACAGTTCAGATTTAGCCTCTTGCTCATGTCACGCTACAGTTAGTCAGTTGTAAAAGTTATGTATAAAAAGAATATCAACCCATTCCAGCAGGTGTGCCGCAAGGCTCGCTGATGGGTCCATACGTCTTTATACTCGCACTTTACCTCACCGATATTCCTAAACAGGCGCACACACAACTTGCCGTCTATGCTGACGAAACAGCAACATTCACCGGAGACAAGGACGCTAATTTAGTAACTGGATATTCAATGGAACCACTCGGCCAATATTTCAAATGCTGGAAATAAATAAAAAAAAAATCAAAGGCATTCTGTTTACTAGAGAATGTAGACTTTCATCAGACGTCAAAACCGAGGATTTGCAACCCACGTGGCGTGTATCGGTTGAATACTTGAGCATAATATTAGACGAAATACTTAACTGAATTAACTACAGCCAAAGCAGTAAATTCACTGAAACTTATTCTAAATCAAAGTCTGTTCTTAGTTCCTCAATTAAATTACTTATTTATTCTGCTTCGGTTATAGTTTGCCCTATAGGTACAGCAAACACCACCGATCTGGTCGACCCCTTTCCTTTCTGCCAGACTAGAGTATGGCAGAACGGAAGCCCCATGTCGATGTAGTCAATAGACAAATTTCCATCTTTAAAAAAGCCTAGGGTAAGGGCATCCTACCTTACGGTTGCGGTTTCTACTGAAGAACCTGCTAGTTACTAAGGTCATCTGTGCTACTACTCAAACGGTCGCCCTTTTGCCTATTTATGTTCCACTTATGAGTATAACCAGACTAAGCAAAAATTGTAATAGACGCGTTTAATCAAAACGGTTTTGCGTCGTCGAGTAAACCAATGGCAAAAGTTTTCATGTCTAATATAAGATTCATAGTCAGCAACTGCGTAAATAACAGCCGAGTTGTAGTCGCCGACAGCTCAGAACTAATATTACGAAGGTACGGCGCACCAGCACTCAGCAGCCAGTACTCGCTACGACGGGATATTCGCTACGGCTGAGCGAGGAGATGCAGAAGGCACACCATGGGGAAAAGTGTCTTGTATAGAGCAACTGTAAACAGGTAGCAAAGGGAACACACACGGTGGGGGTATTGTGTAAAACATTATCAAGAAAAGGGCGACTAATACAATTTGTGAGAGAGAGAGGATAGCTAATAGAGTTGTTCAATTTATATGAAAAAGGGATATGTCTACAGGCAGGACGGTGATGAAGACAAGAACATCAGTGCAAAAACTCGTCAAAGGCTCATAGAAACCCGAAAGTCTCGTGGCCGAGTTGTAACCGGAGCGTTCAGCTACTGCTGTGGCTACTCAGCACTGCTGCCATAATACTTTACATGGAAATGATTTCCAGCTTTAATATTATGGTATATGTGCAGTTATTCATGAGTCGTATAAAGTAGAGTTTCTGCAGTGACCATATAAAACAAATGTAATAACAGCGCCACGACGATCGCTATTAACGCCTCAATTAACCGACGTCGCGGACGAGAGTTATGCGCCCGCTGCTGATTTATTATTATTTATTCCCGCATGCAAATGTCTGGTGGAACTGTATCAGCTGTATGCTGTATCTACATCGATTAAATTATGCAGTCAGATAGTTAGTGGCACAGTTATCCAACGATTTTTGCAACATTAATGAAGTCGGTTCGGTTGACGTATGCCTGGGAATATAAAAAGCGGGCGACGTCGGGGCACATTTGAATATCCTTTTAGATGTTTTTGAAGATAGCGGAGCCTGCCTCACTTCCTGGTGTGTCGAGACAGACGGCTTGTTAGTGATCTACGTACTGCGCGTACTGAGATACCGCGCGCATCGCCCGGCTGCTTGCCTATATATCTTTGAATCTGTAAATGTGTGTTATTCTAATCTAATTGTTACACAGTTACTGAATCAACGCTCCAGTGTCCAGATGAGCCATACTATTTGGATTGCTAGCTCGTTCAGTTTTATCATCATTTTGTAGTTTTATCCGTACGAGATCTACGAGTAAGTTTTCACTTCCTGCTGCCTTGTTAACTTTAATTAGGCTATAATTTACATTTCCATGATGTGCAGGCCGCGCTTATCTCCGCTCTCACTAAAAATACCCTAAATGGTATCTTTCTATTTAAGTTGAGTCCGATACATAGTATATTGATCGGCACAGATTGCATTTCCTCTCGGTGATTAAAGGTTCGTATAATAAATAGTGGTTGTGGTGCGCGGTCTGATCGGGCTGCGCGCACGACCGCGGTACTTTATTGCTAATAGCTAATCCCGCTTCAATTAATACGTCTGCCGAGTGCTTCCTGCCGCATGGGCCGCAGTGTTGCTGTAATTTACGACATGTGACCATTCTGTTTATATTGCGAAGGGAATAATCGGGTTTCTTAATTGGATTAGTAATTAGAATAGCTTTGCTTTAATATGGTTGTGAAACAATCACTCTTAACTTAAATCGGTACTTCTCGGTTGATCCTTTGAACTATCTGTATACCACAACAAGCACTACAGCAATAAATAGTTTATAGCGGAGCAGCTCCGGGATTACTTTATTAATTTAGAATATCAATAAAAGGGTATTAATGAAGCGTGTAATGGCTGCAATCACAACAGCTGTCGGACATTACTGCGCGTTATTAACGATCACCGTTCGGTTCAGCATTCGCTACAAATTCATGGCGCTGCACTCACTCTGCCGGCGTGTTTCAGGGCTGCGCCGACAGTCGCAGGCGACATGCTGCAACCTGCTCTAAGCACTGCTTATGATCCAATGCTTAAGGTAAATGCGCAAATGTAGGTTTAGATCATAGTTTCTCTGGTTTGAGAAAAGGTGTTTCAAAACCTGGAGCTTCAAAAAGAAGAGAACTTGAACCTGTTTCACGGTTCTGAATATCTGTTGAGTGAAATAGTATTTACAGTTAGTGAACATACATTGAATGTTCTAACAGCAAGGTGTGTTGAAGTACGACATCCGTGCCTGCCAGCCCTGCGCGGTTACTTCACATTCACATTCAAGCGTAGTCTTGATTTACGATTGTTTATATAATAACCATTTTATCGGAGCTCAATTGATTTGTTTTGGACGCCACTCACCACAGCCGTGTTTAGAGCAAACACGCAGCCCAGTGTGCGCGCTGTAGTGCTCTTGTGGCACTCGTGGTGCTCGCGCCTTTGTGCGGCCAGCTGGAGTGCCGTGTGTACCGGCCGGGAGTGCTGCCCACAGCGCACGGCGACCGTTAGCGCTCTCTCTACGGCGCTGACGGCGGCCGAGCACCTGCCAGGGCTGCCTCTTGACACACTTGCACGCTGTTTACTCAAATTAACGCGTTAACGTGTAGGCTTATGTTGTGACATCGGCTAAAAGATTGATGTTACATCGATCCAAAGCGTACCTATTGCTGAACATAGAATCCGTAGGTCTCTAGCAATAATCTTATGAGTAGTAAAGGCCGCTGCACCGCGGCCTCCTGCCCTGCCTATCTCCCTTCGGCATCACATGAGAGCGTCGTTGTTTGAGCTCGCAGTAACTATGTAAATCCCGCGGGTGCGCTCGGCACTCACTACAATGTATACAGCAATCGAAGCTGTTATGATAATATACCGCATAATTCCATCACTTAGCTAGGGCCATTTGTAAATGTTACAGACAAATCTAAACCGGACTTAGTTTTACATCATTAGCCAGAAAATGCGGTCCAGCCTGGAGAGTAGCAAGCTAGCTAGTTATTGTGCGTAGTTTATGACAGTCGCTACACTGACCCTCACGTTAAGTGATGGGCGCCCCTGTGCGACGTCTCGTGCAGCCGTCAGGGCCCGCTAATGACCCGCTCTGTCTGATTGAATCGTCCCTGCAGCGCGTATGTAGATGTACTCCGAGTGTAGCAACAACAAGCCGGCGCACAATGCGCGCCCGACACATGCGTCAACACTGCAGCACCGGCGCTATGTTTTGATTGACGCACAAAGAAAGCTGTGTGTCTGTCGTTATGATGATGCTTCATATATTGAGCACTTGGCTTGTTTGCTGGAGCATGGACGACACGGGCCGTTCTTGCTCGTTAGATTAAGGAACGCTGTGGTCGCAGCACGATGCGACTGCGGCTCGCGACAGTCGCGGCCCCAGGTAGCGTCTATTCTCCTTAACCCGGAACACACACAATTTATTGAAAACTATTAAAATTTTGATTTAGAACCTCTTGGAGTTCTCGTCAAGCGCGTCGTAAAGCGCACAGTGCGAGTGCGCATCGTTAGCCGCGCATATCATGAATAACAACCGAATCTAAGAACGTTTACGAGCACTTCTAAACAGATGCGCGCCATTCAATTATACACTCTGCATCGCGCCGCATACAATATTTATATCCGTTTAAAAGTCGCATTGTGGCAACACTATGAAAATGGCAATATAAACGGTAATACCGGCGTGGAGCGGCGCGGCGGCCCGGTCGCCGGGCCGCTCGCATGCGACTGCATACACTTGCGCCGTTATTCAATTAAGGCGTGTGATGTATGCGCGCGCATGCGCCCGGCTCCCCGCGGCCGCGCCCGCAGCCGCCAGCGCGCGGCGCGCGGCCGGCCGGCTGCCATGGGACGAGGCGACGTCGCTATTCCCACATCGGAGCCATAAAACGCGCATAAAGCATAACAGCACCATCTTATATAATTGAATTAAACTCTTCAATGACTGCGTCCACTGCGACGTGCTCGTGGGCGAGTGTCCAACACTAGGGTTCCTGCTGTGCAGCATTACATTAGATTATTCCAAGTGTAACGGGCAACTCATCGATACTCAGAAATATTTTAACTCCGTTAAGTTTTCACAAACTTCGGTTAACGGAGTATTGAGTTCACATTTGCCCTGAAACGTTGACTAGACAAAGGAATATAAAGTATCACCAATATCTCCGCTCAGACTTGGCTTATCAGAAATAAAAACCGGGTAAGTGCGAGTTGGACTCGCGCACTGAGGGTTCCTTACTGTTTTCATAGGTGAGTTACCTATGAAAACAGTTCAATTCTATAATCGAGCCTTGAAGATTTCTTAAAAAAAATTATTTCTTATGCCGTAACTACAAATTTTCAGATTTCAGACTTTTCTCTATATTTGTGCTATAATACCTTGCTGCGTGCCAAATTTCACGATTCTAGATCAACGGGAAGTACCCTATGAATTTTGATTCCTTTGACAGTGTCGAAATGTACGTTTTTTGCTACATAAACGGGCAATTTTTTTTTTCTCGGCAATTTACATGTTTGATTTTTGCACAGTTTCAAGGGACCGCGGGCTTGAGTATATAGTTTTAATTTCAACTTGATACCTTCACGCGTTCCCGAGATAAAGGTTCTTGACAGACAGACAGACAGACAGACGGACAACAAAGTGATCCTATAAGGGTTCCATTTTTTCCTTTTGAGGTACGGAACCCTAAAAATGCACTACATGAGAACTATTAAGAAACATAACTCCATAAAACATTTTGTTACTATTGAAATGTGAAGTGAAGGAAATTTCGCAGTAAACCACAAACATGCTGTGACTTCTCTTACAAAAGATGTCGTCTGACTAATATTATTAGCATTGCCCGAGCCAGGCCGCGCGGCGCGCGCGGTACATCTGCCGCCGTCGACAACAACACCCTGACAGTGACAACACTGACAGCGTCGCGCGAGCGCTCGGCCGACGCAGCCTGTGCTGCTGATGACGATGCACGGGGATGCACGCGCGGATTGTGTTCATACTCGTATATACTCATCGTGGCCTTGGAACACAAGAGGAAGGAGGGAAGGAACACGTGAGAGTAAAAATCTGATAGACTACCTCTCTCTTCGCCCACCTCCAAAATGAGTGTTACTTAGAAGGAAACTTTTAACACTGTGTCGGCAAATTAGCATGTGTGTGTGTAACTTCTTTCAAAACGTAATTTGGCATCAATACCTACCTGAAGAATTAAGATAAACTATGAGCACTCGAGTCACTTGGGATTCTTGGCTTTTACCACATTACGTTTGTTCGCAGATTTCCCCGAGTATATTAAAGTGTATCAGCATAGATCTGCGATGGTCGCGATGGTGTGCGCCGGCGCAGGCCATGTTTAATGTATGGCGGGACGTGTCCATGGGTGCATGGGTTTCACACGGCGCTGTCGCCACCACTACTAATGTCCCGCCGGTCGGCCCGTTGCTCTTTCTGTTTTTTGCGTACAAATCTTGTACAATGTCGCTTTCGAGGATATCATGGTGATCGCGAAAGATTTGAGAAAAGAAACAAGGCGGAAAGGAAACCAGAGACTTGCATCTCATCAATATCAAGTAAGCAGAATATTATCGCAATGATACTTCAGTAATTATTTACACAATTTTCAATGCATTATAACGAGTACCTAACAAAAACCAAAGATAAGTAGTTGATCAGGTCACTTGTTGGCATATCATTGGAAAAGCTTACATCACCTATATAACGAGAAATTTCTAGTGTGACTGTCTGAGGTAGCAATTTTTAAAAAGAAGAAAAGGTATTATTGCAACGAGCAGAGCCGCGTGCAGGAGCACGTACGGCCAGTGTTATGACACATAGCTTGCTGTCGGCAGCGTTCGGTGCAACAACTGGCATGTAGCTACTTCACACACGCTATGCGACAGTTGATCCCCATGCGACAGATAGATAGCGGCCCCGGCGGGGCAGCGGCGCGGGGCGGGACGTGCCCGGACGTTTTTACCCGACATAATGTCATATTATGAAATGTCGCAGTTCCTCGATACATTTTTATGGGATATATCGCAAGGAGCCTGAGCGCACAAGAAGTGCTCCGCTGCGGATTGCGCTGCTCGCGTTTTTGTGACAATATCCAACAGGATGATAATACTGCGCACCGTTGAGAAATATTTATTGCACTAGTTGCATGATCCTAGCGCGTCTAGCGGACGAGAACGGATAAGGAGTTTTTGTTGTAGGCAATGCTTAGCAATTATCAGATTATCCGAATGGATCCCATTTCCAAGATACTTTTATATTTATTCATAGGATGCGGTCAAGTGCAAACAAAAAGTTAGAGGCATCAAAAAGAATCGTTTCATTGCGTATGTTAACTATGTTGCTATCAGTGGCGTGGTATAGGCGTCTGCGTGGCGGGTGCGTGGCGTGTGCGTGGCGGGTGCGGAGAGTACGCATTATGCTTGTTATCAGGTGCTATCGGCGGCGCGACTGACCAGGCGGGGCGCGCTGCGCAGGCGCATGCAGGTGCAGAACGCGCATGCATTATGGATGCACAATAATGTTGACATTGTATTCAAATCCCGCTTGTTTTATGAAAATGCTGCAAAATGCCAGATATTAACTACTATTCGCTATTTGCTTTACAACTGCAGCCGTGGGCTTCAGGACTAGGCTGCGGCCCTGACTGCGACTACTTTGTCTGTACATTCTGGGGTTAAATACATTATTTATTCAGCTTTAATTCCACTTTAGACACTAAATGGATCGTAGCTGACTACAATTTGCCACCCCTTCGTGCCTCGGATAGCACGTTAAGCTGCTGGTCCGAGCCATCATTTGAAGATCTTTGTCAGTAATCTGTTGTTATTGGTAGTGAAACATGAAAGTATGTCAAACACGCACGCCAACAAGTATCACGTACCCAGTTATTGGGTTGTGGAGCTAGAACAGAGGCAATACCTCCATGGAAGTATTAGTGTACGACTGCATCAGGTTGGACTAGAAGTCCCTAGTGTGGTTGGGAACAGTTGTACCGGTTGCTAAAATTACACTTACCCTACAATATCAAATAAGTTTTCAACACAACACAACAACACACAACATTTAATATTTACTTGACTCAATTTCAACACAGCGTTAATTGTGGAGATGTTTCACGCTGTTATGAAATAAACCTATTGGTAGATTGACGTTAAATTTTAAAAGATTTTGGGGACTTGGATGGAAATGCAATATTCTAAACTGGCTCAATCTGCTTATTAACCCAGCAGTACACACGAACATTTTATTTTATGTTAAACATTATTTATATTATCTCGATAAAAGGTAAAATCACGCTAAATCTGAAGTGTATGTTTACGTGCCGATCCATAGTGTCACCTCTCGAGTCCGTGTTGACGATAGTTTTCCGCCATCGGACAGCGAGCGTCCCAATCACCATGTGTTGGATCTAAAGCTAATATTTGACTTGATCTACATCCGCCAATGGATCGCTTCGGAGACAAACATGGCGTGTTTATACAAACGCCAATAAAAACAAACAGCTCATGGTTTATGTCAATATTCACCGAGCGGAGCAATCTGACGGCCGACCGTTGCAGGCTTAACTTATTGCGGTAAGATATCGGTAGAATCTAAGCACAAGCATATTATTGTATGTAGCTTATCCAGAGGAGGCAGTCCGCAGGTCCTCGACGCACGGGCACATGGAGCTGTGTAACAATGTGTCATATTCATGTATGCTGTGAATATGCTGAGTTATGCACATAGTAACCGAAGGCGAGTAATCTTGATGTTACGTATGTGGATAGCGCAATGTATTCCACGCCTGCGTCCAGGGTTCGAGTCCGGGTCGACAACGCGCGGCCGCATGCGCCGGCGCAGATGACGCCGATAGCCAACACGAAGCCTTGTGCAGCACAACACATAAGTACCTACTAGTACACAGCCTGTCGGACTTGCAAGAATAGAAAAAAAAATAACACAAAAAGCACGCTAACGTTAGTGCGAGCACAAGTAGCGTGGAGTGGACAATAGCACATGTCTTACATTTCGTTACGCGCAGTCGACTACCAACAAAGTGGAGCGCGAGGAGGCGCGGGGCGCGGCCGACGACGCGGATAACTTTATTATGTGACAATGAGGTACATAGGCAACCAAAAAACTTTTACACAAAAGTACAACCGACGTGTACAAAAAGACACTAAAAAGTCGATGATAAATTCCGAAGAAGCAAAACTATTTTATGAATACCGACTATTACTATTGAACACCTCTATTACATTGAAGTCAGTTGAATCATCAGATCAGTTAGATGGTAACGTATAACCAGAGTGCATCTCAAAGTGTCTCAAACACGGGCTACATTGATTTATTACAGAATTCCGGTGCCTACCTTTCGGTTTCATCAACAGATCAATTTATTGTATACCTATCTTCCTTTAGTTAGACATCGACTACACGTATAAATAAAGCAGTTTTACTCGTTCCGAAGTTCTACTATGATTCTATGAGGTGTTCCGTTACATATCTTCGAAGTCCATAATCAGATCATAACAATATTTCTACGGAATCAACTTGGGAGTATAATCTTTCATTATAACAAAAAAACTCAAAATCAGTTCGCAATTGACCGAGAAATTAGTGAACGTACATAAAAATACTTAATAAGCTAGTGCGCTTCTCCATCAACGATTGTATCACCGGTTTATATTATTTAAAAAATATCCTCCGTCTTTTTGAAGTTGGTTAAAAATTTCAAAAACGGTTTCCGATGGATGCGAGATGCACAGAACAAGGCGTCGCTTGGAGGGGGCCTATGTCCAGTAGTGGACGTCTTTCGGCTGAGATGATGATAATGAAAAATTGTAAATACTACAAGATGAATAAATAACTGTGACTTATGCTCACATAAATATTGTTTGATGCATCATCATCATCATCATCATCATCATCTCAGCCGAAAGACGTCCACTGCTGGACATAGGCCTCCCCCAAGCGTCGCCACAGCGACCGGTCCTGCGCGTCTCGCATCCATCGGATTCCCGCGACCCTCGCCAGGTCGTCGGTCCACCTTGTGGGAGGCCTTCCGACGCTGCGTCTTCCGGTACGTGGCCGCCACTCTAGAACCTTCCGTCCCCATCGACCATCTGTTCTACGAGCAATGTGCCCTGCCCACTGCCACTTAAGTTTGGCGATTCTTCGGGCTATGTCGGTAACCTTAGTTCTCTTGCGGATCTCTTCATTCCTGATGTGATCGCGCAAGGAAACTCCGAGCATAGCCCTTTCCATTGCTCTTTGGGTGACTTTAAGCCTTCTGATGAGGCCCATTGTGAGCGACCACGTTTCCGAGCCATATGTCATCACTGGCAACACACACTGGTCATAGACTTTTGTCTTGAGACACTGCGGTAGGTTGGACGAGAAGATACCGTGCAGCTTCCTGAACGCTGCCCAGCCGAGTCGGATTCGACGATTGATCTCTTTCTCGAAGTTAGATCTACCCAACTGGACCGTCTGTCCCAGGTAGACGTAGTCGTCCACAACTTCGAGTGTAGAGTCTCCGATCTTGATAGGAGTGGGAGCTACATGGATGTTTACCATGACTTTGGTTTTGTCCATGTTCATTTTGAGTCCCACTCTTTCGGAAGCCCTACTGAGATCACCGAGCATTGTACTGAGCTCCTCCGTAGTCTCAGCCATGACTACTATGTCGTCGGCAAACCGAAGGTGAGTGATGTACTCGCCGTTGATATTGATGCCTCGCCCTCTCCATTCCAGAACCTTGAAGACATCCTCCAATGCGGCCGTGAACAGTTTCGGAGAGATAACGTCTCCCTGTCTCACACCCCGCTGTAAAAGGATAGGTTTCGAGGTCTGATCCTGGAGTCGGACTGACATGGTGGCGTTTTTGTACAAACATTTCAGCACTTCGATGTACCGATAGTCAATCTGGCACCGTTGGAGAGACTGCAGTACAGCCCAAGTCTCGATCGAATCGAAGGCTTTCTCGTAATCCACAAACGCTAAGCAGAGAGGCAGGTTATACTCCTCAGTCTTCTGTATAACCTGCCGTAGCGTATGTATGTGGTCTACGGTGCTAAAGCCTTTTCGGAATCCGGCTTGTTCAGGAGGCTGGAAGTCGTCGAACCTGCGTGCGAGACGATTCGTGATGACTCTGGAAAACAACTTGTAGACATGGCTCAGAAGTGAGATGGGCCTGTAGTTCTTAAGGAGGGCATTGTCGCCCTTCTTAAAGAAAAGTACCACCACACCTCTGCCCCATGCCTGTGGCGTTTTGCCCTCGAGTATGACGGAATTAAATAGCTTCTGAAGGGCCTTAAGGACCGGTTTTCCACCCGCCTTCAGAAGTTCGGCCGTAATTCCGTCCTCACCCGGCGCCTTATTGTGTTTAAGTTGTTTCAGAGCCACCCTAATCTCGTACAGGCTGACGTCCGGGATATCTTCGGTATAGTGTCGGGTCAACCTAGCTCTTGGATCATTCGCTAGATTTGTCGTGGGTTTAGAGATAGACGTGTATAACTGTCCATAGAATGCCTCGATCTCTCCCAGGAGCTCCGATTTAGCGGATATGACTCTGCCATCGTCGGTCTTCAGTTTCGTGAGTTGGCTCTGCCCAATAGACAGATCCCTCGCAAAAACTTTGGAGCCCTTATTCCGCTCTATCGCGTCCTTAACCCTTTCGGAATTAAAGTGACGAAGATCGCGTTTTAAGGACTTCGAAATCTGTCTATTGAGCTGACGGTATCTGCACAAATCGTCTGAAGACTGCAGAATCATCTCACGCCTCTTCTTCATGAGCTCGAGAGTCGGATCCGAGAGCTTCTTGTTCTTATTTGTACGGTGGGTCTTGAAAAACTTAGACCCGACCGTATGGACAGTTTCCACGAACCCATCGTTACATTCGTCCACGGAGCTACCTAGGCACTCGAAACGATTGTGGAGTTCGAGCTGAAAGCTCTCGGGGTTTTGGAGCTGGATTTGTGCTGGACGGAGCGTAGACTTCACCAGTCGAGACCTTTCAAGCTTGATGTTGATATTCAATGTGCCTCTCACCATGCGGTGATCACTACCAGTTTTCACTGCATTGATCACAGAGACATCATTGAATATTTGCTTCTTCGTCGACAAGATGAAGTCAATCTCATTTTTAGTTGCACCATCGGGGCTTTGCCAGGTCCACCTCCTATGCTCACGCTTTTTGAAGAAAGAGTTCATCATGTAGAGGCCCTCCTTCTCCATAAAGCTAGCCAGTAGGTGTCCCCGGTGGTTCCGCCGTCCAAATCCAAATTGCCCCACTCGCAGCTCATCACCGTCTCGTTTGCCCAGTTTAGCGTTGAAGTCCCCCATGACCACGGTGAAGTGAGTCTTATAACCATGTATGGCTCTGGATATATCCTCATACATGGTCTCTACTTCGTCGTCGGAGTGTGTCGAGGTTGGGGCATATACCTGTATGACCTTCAGCGAATATCTTGCCGATATTCTGAGTATAAGGTAAGCCACCCTGGTCGACACACTCTCGATCCTCACCACATTGTTCACAAGGGACCTGTGGACGAAAAACCCGACACCACCCTGGGACTGCTGGTCGCCCTCCCGGAAATAGAGCAGGTTACCGGATTTGAGAATTATCGTGTCCTCCCCCTGTCTTCGGACTTCGGATAATCCCACAATACTCCATCGTACCCCGCTCAACTCTTCCTCAAGTTCGGTGATCTTCTCGTCGGTCCGCAGTGTGCGCGTGTTGTATGTTGCCAGGTCGAGTCGTTGTAAGGGGTAGCCTAGCCTCCTCCGGAGATTCTTCGCACCCCTTGCCTCGCCGTAGCCTTGACCGCTACCGTAGTCAAGGTTAGACGGGCTGCCGGGTACTAGGGGCCGTTTTGTTTTGCGTGTCTGCATTGTTGGGGGGTTTTTGCCATAATCGCCACGCTTGGCATGCGGGTTGGCGATCGCAGTGTAGATGTTGAAATGCACAGAAAATGCTGCTGCCCATTTTCTGGTGTGTCCCTTAGTCGCCTCTTACGACACCCACGGGAAGAGATGGGATGGTGTAAATTCTTCGGTTCCAGACACCATACGGAACAATTATTGTTTGATGCATATTGCAGTAAAGTGGCAGTTATTTGTTTACGTCGTCAATCTTTAACCGTAATCAATACGGGTCTACCTTTTAAAGCAGAACTTTTTTCGTCATAATATTATTTTGCATAACAACGCATCGCATAATCTTCATTTCGCAGAAAGTTGTTTGGCATACACTCACTTGCCATAAATTCGAAACTCATAATTTTGATAGTCCGAATCATCTTTAGGCATAACTTTCATGGCCATAATAATTGAAAAGCAGAACAATCATATCGCAGAAAATTCGCAGTCAGTATATTTATTACTACTATATTTTTTTCGCCACGAATTTACGACAATAGCATTAATTGCTTCAGCATGTGACATACTGCAGGCATGCTGCATGAAAAAATATTCGAGTCGGGGTGCCCCCAAGTCGTGAGGTAAGGCGTAGTCAACGGAGCCCCGCTGCGCGGGGCTCCTACTTCTGGGTGGTTTAAAAAAAAATAACCTCGAAGGAGGTGGCGGGGTCTGTGATCGCTCGCTTCGCTCGCTCACTACGACCCCGCCACCTCCTTCTAACCTAACCTGTCCGAGTCGGGGTGCCCCTAAGTCGTGAACTCGCTTCGCTCGCTCTTGCATCTTAAGTTATCCTAGTAACCGAAGAGAAACGGAATGAATCAGGATGAAATTAAATTAATGACCGAAACGAGAGTGGTATCGTTATAATCAGGGCTCAAGCCGTACCAGCTTTGACCCTTTTTAGTCCCCATATTTTGCGACACTGAACTAAAGTCAAGCCGTATTATTATGGCAATAGTTATTATGCCAAGTAATGTTCTGCCATGTTAAAAGTATGCCGTTGCAAATTCGGGCATGTAAATATTCTGCCAATCAATAGTTATGCTAAATAATTTTGTATGCTTTAAAAATATTCGATTAAAGAAGATTATGCCAAGTGTGTTATGCCAAATGAAATTCGGAGTATCAAGTTTCTGCCAAATAGAAGGTACCCAATCAATACTTTATACCTAGGTAAATACCTACCGAGTTCAGATCAGTCCAGACCGATTTTAATAATTCTTTCAACCATCGAATGCAATTTTATCAATGAAAGTAAGAAAATATAAATGCGGGTAAAGCCGCTGGCAGAAGCTAGTGATTCATAAATTCATCACTCTGTGCTTCAATAACACTTTTCATCTTAAGTACAACGAACTCAATCAAAAACAAAACACATGAATGTCTCACAACATCATAAAGAAGAGAAAGAGCGCAGAGCTATTAATTTAATGAGCAACTCGTTTAAATCCCTCAGCTCACACAAGTAACGGCAAGCAAACACCACTAATATCTGTGGCTTTCTATTGAGACAATCGCTCTGCACTCAGCGCGCTTCCCACTGATCCCGGCTATTGATGCTGCGCCATTCATGTCAGTGACGGCGTGTAGTGACAAATGCGCGTCACTTGTCATGCTTGTCGCCTGTTACCTGGCAGTGGCGGGGAGGTCCCGATGCAGGGAGGGGACACAAACAGTCGCCCACGCCGACACGCGGCTGCGCGCGCTCATCTATTAATGACATGAAAGATGTGCAGAAGGATTAAGGACGCTAATAGAGAACAATCACAAACATTGTAATTACCGAATGTATTTCGTCATCCTTTGGCCAAACACTGCCAAGTCAGTCACTGGTCTTCTTTTTGTTCCCAAATTTCTCACGGAAACTTACTCATGAATGTACTAGGTACTCTCATGAATGTACTAGGTACTCTCATGAATGTACTAGGTCATCATCATCTTCAGCATCTCAGCCGAAAGACGTCCACTGCTGGACATAAGCCTCCCCCAAGCGTCGCCACAACGACCAGTTCTGTGCGTCTCGCATCCATCGGATATGTACTAGGTGCTTACTCTCGAATATTACCCACGGATAACACGTCAGGACAGTTTCTCCGTAGATGTTGTGGTAATTTTCACGCAC
Organism: Mythimna separata; assembly: GCA_030763345.1. Taxonomy (NCBI): domain Eukaryota; kingdom Metazoa; phylum Arthropoda; class Insecta; order Lepidoptera; family Noctuidae; genus Mythimna; species Mythimna separata. The sequence goes on from CM061169.1 coordinate 22,288,942, forward strand.
AAGTCCAGTTAATGCGATGTTTCAAGTGGTACTTCTGCAGCTTGTCCCCACTGCGCACCGTGTAGATCTGCAGGCAGGGATCACATTCCTGGAAACTGATACTGAGCGCAGCACGTCTTGCACGGCGCGCCGCACGCGACCGTATTGTAGCCGCAAGTTAGCGCGTCGACACCACATTACTTAACGAATCACTGAAACTCTACCCCGCGCCAACACCATCTCCGACTTACGAGGAAGGGTACACCCACCTACATAGACATACATGTAACATACACGCTTGTACTAAGCTGTCAGAGTGGTCAGAGAAAACATGGAATCTAAATCATCATGGAATCTAGTTTTCAACCGACTTCAAAAAACCGGTATGGACAGACGAAACGTTGATAAGTATGTAAGATTTTGGCAAATGTTAGGGCTTCCCTAGGATATCTGGCAATAGCTTTTCGTATTTCTTTTCTTCACCATCTTTTTTTTTTACAAAGTTTTTAGCAGGCTCTGTAATTTTATTACATTTCTTTTTAGTAATTTTATTACATTTTTATCATCACTGATAGAACATCACTTTATCTCTACGTGGCTCAATCCTGCCCAATAGGCTTGAGCTACCCCATTGAATCATAAGCCAACATTTAAGTAACATAATTGCCACATGTGTCGACACCCTTGCGCCATCCCATCTTCTGAGTACGGTGGACTGTGCTGGGGCGGCTGCTGCGGCTGCTGCGGGTGCAGGAAACTTCAAGCGGCATAAATATTGTTGGTAGTTAACCTTGTTGGTAGTAATATTTTTAAACCATCTAAGGTTGAAACATTAGTATCGAGTGCTCATCGAGTTGTTCGCGATATTAGCAAACAGCTAGTCGACTCTTAGTGCGACCGGCTGGGCTTCTTCGGTCAACGTAGCAGCATTGCTATCCAACGTGGCAATGCTGCCAGCGTTCTGGGCACTTTTCCCATTGACATCGATATGGTTGAATTTAGTTATGCCCAGCGCGTTATTTTTCTACACGTTTGTACATACATATTATTATTTTCAGTTTGTATATAGGTACCTATAATGTTTATTAGTTAACATGTTTATGCATGAACAATAAAAAACCAGTATAATTGCTGGAAATTGGATGAAGAAAGCTACAGAGAAGTAAGTGAACCACTTTTACCGACGGATGCTGTAGTGTGTACCTGCGCGTCGTCACGATAATGATTGATGTGCGCGCTAATGAATGGACGCCGCTTCTAATCGCTCGCTTCAAACAAATAAAACGAATGAATTAAGTGGCCGCCATCTTGCATGCTGCGCTGTGTCTGCTTGATCGACAGATCGATTTGAGATAATATCAATACACGCGGGATTATTTAATTGTTGTTATTACTTGTTCAAGCAGCTCGCCGTTTAATTGGTTGTAGCGTGTTGTATGCGGCTCAGAGGAAACTTTTAGTGTGGGATCATATCCTGTCTGGCTCTTTGTTATCGTGATAATCTAACAGTCAATCAATCAATTTAGTCTATCGCAGCGAGCTTAAATATTGCCTTTGTTCATAGGTAAGTAGTAAGTGTGGTAAGTGCGTCATACTTACTTATACATTGTACCCGTCTAAATATTTCATAGCTATATCTTCACAGCTGCAGCCGTTGGATCTGCTTGTGGTGGTCTTTATTTTACTGTTATTTATTTCACGATAGTCTAACCTAAATCTGAGACTAATCAAAGTCTGAATAATGTTGCATGACTATTTCATAAAAAAGGCATTCAACAAAGTTAGCTGAACTGAGAGGGTGGTTGTATTGATGATTTAAATTGAAAAAACCGGCCAAGAGCGTGTCAGGCCACGCTCAGTGTAGGGTTCCGTAGTTTCCCGTCCATCACAATAAGTGTCCCCAATTTTTCAAAAACTGTTGGTTCCATCAAGTTCAAAATAATTTTCCTAGAAAGTCTTTAGAAAGCTCTACTTTTCAGATTGTTTTCATATTTTCTAAACTTATGGTTCAAAAGCTCCAAAAGTAAAAAAACAATGTGTCCCCCCCGGACACATTGTTTTTTTTACTTTTGGAGCGATTATTTCCGAAATTATTGATATTATCAAAAAATTATTTGAGTAAACCCCTATTCATTTTTTAATACCTATTCAACAATATATCACACGTTACGGTTGAAATTAAAAAAAAAACACTTTACACTTTACATGCAGGGGGGCTACCCTAATTAAACATTTTTTTTCCAATTTTTTGTTTTACCACTTTGTCGGTGTGATTGATATGCATATTGGTACCCAGCTTTCTAGGGCTAGGGAGATTAAGCGAGGACAGACGGGCCGACAGACATGGCGAAACTATAAGGGTTCCGTTTTGGCCATTTGGCTACGGAACCCTAATAAAAAGTACGTGTTACGGTCGCAAATCACATTTTATTCAACATACAACTTACATTAACCTGTTAAAAGTTAAACATGTAGATAAGTAGTTTTGAATTCCGCGACATGCCCTGGCTCCTCCACATGCACGCAGTATGGCGTTGAACACCTGATGCTTGCAGGTCGCGTGGCCGTCCTCACAGCACTATGCATTCGACAGTCGCCCGGACGGGTAGATAGCCCGCTCATTCTTACACTGCTCCATCGGACCAGGACGTTCTACTCTCTTTCTCCGAAATACGAAGTTTCCACCGAAATTTCGCAAGTTTCGTCAGTTTGACGTTAAAATTCCGAATAATCTATCTGTCAAGATCATAGTTTTCTTTTTCGGAACATTACGAATTAGAGATTCGAAACGTCAAACCACTTTCGTTCATTCAACATTTCGGAAACGAATGGAACCGTGCTAGGAAACACGCGACATTTGTCGGAACTTCGTATTTCGGAGAAAGACAGTTAGTAGACGTCTTGATCATTAATAGTTATTAAGTACTTACATAGATTAAGAGATTTTGTTGTTAACACAGTGGAATTCTTTATAATAATAATCCTCCCCACCGAATTTCAACCACGGTGGCCAATCTCAACAGAGATCAGCCAAGTACGCAGGAGATATTATAGTGCACAAGTATGTGTGCAAACACTGGTGCACTCTCTGTTCCTTTATTCTCATAGTCCGATGGCACGGTACTCCGACACGACTGGAGAGAGATCAGGCGCAGGACCAACGGCTTTACGTGCTTTCCGAGGCACGGGGGTACCAGTTACAGAGTCATTTCTAATGGAAAAAACCCAATAGCACTTTTTTCCCGACCCGGGAATCGAACCCAGGACCCCACGCTTAGCAGTCGCTCTTGCGACCACTAGACCAACGAGGAAGTCAATTCTTTATTAACTGCTTCTTGGAAAACATCTTAACGAACCGTGAACATTACCTGACGAACCGTGTGAATTTCATAGTGCAAAGGCCTTCAATTTATTCAGTTGAATCAAAGTTATTGGGGTTGTAATGTAAATACCGACTCATACATCATTACCTATTAGTATTTTCTGGTAAATATGGATTAGTTATAGTCATGTTGACCACCTACCTTGTTTTCTATAAACAATACAGTACATAGCCCGAGTACCAGTCCTCACCCCCGCCCGACGCGCCGGCCCGCTCCGCACGCGATTTACGATCATCATCGAATTACATAGTGACGTGCCCCACTTAATAGCTGCTATGATAGCCGTCATTACTGCCGTAACGCACGATAGCTCCTCCGTCCGCTGCGCGTGCGTATAATTGTCAATGTTGTGACGTGTCCTCGGGCGCAAACGCTTTCACAAATCAATCTCGGAGTCCACAGCTAAGCTTTACGAGCAGCATGTCCTGAGGCGCACAACATACCACCAATAAAATATAAGCTATAGAATGTGCGTGGTCGGCGGGATGACGCGCCCGCCGCCGCCGCGCGCCGCTCGGCGTGAACACGTCGAGTTCAACTAGACGTGGAAGGTTTCTCTCCTAATACGGGCGTATAAAGTAAATACCGCTACGTGTGAGGAATGCCGAGCGAAACTGCTGGGAATTGAGACATCGCGCACATTGGACGCAGCTTTATGTAATAGCTCACGAGTCGCGGTTGCCATCGCGATTGGCCTAGACGACTCCAAGCGGACGCCGCCCGCGTTACTTTGTTGCAGGAGGTGAACTTAAAGCTAAATTCACATTTACCTGAAAATTACTTTGTGGCAACAAATACGAGTAATATAGCAACTTGCCATTCTCTCCAGTAGATACCATTGTTATTGTTATACTGTAGTACTTTTATACATGAGTACAAAACTACTACAGTGTTATATCATTATTTTTTATTTATTGTTTAATCGGGCATTAAGCCATATAAGCATGATTGAATTAAATTAAATTATATTGTTTGTAACAGCAAAATAGATAAATTCAATAAATCAGATTCAGTATTAAATTATGGACGTTACTAGAATTAAATCAAAATTAACTAACGTCTAAGTAGGTACACATAGCAAAATACTTCAGTCGCTATCTGATCATTACACAGGGTCTGTTGAGGCATGAGAGAAGTCTGCTCTAGAGGCCGTCAAGATGTAGTCATTAATTGAAATGTAATATTCGACTATCGATGGAGTCTAACTGTAATGTAACCGCTTTCATTACGTATTCCCCGTTATCAGCTGAAACACATGGACAACATGGACGATAATTGAGTCAGCGCTAATGTGGATGACTGTTAATTAGTTGGACACACTTCACTTCTATCCGATCATCGTTTTGATCGAAATCGACAATAAACTATATAACATCGCTATCGCTACCACGGTACTGGTGATGTCGACTTGGAAATAATTGTCGAGCGCTCGCGCAATGATTCGGTGATTGATGCTAAGTGTCGATAATGCGTCAAGAGTGTCAGATGTGAGTTATAGTGATGTGCAGTGATCTATAGTGATGTACTACGCTGTATGTGTCACTAATAGTAGTGCTGGCGTGGGGGACACATTAATCATAGCCGGCCAGTTACACGCTCAGATTGTACACTGTGATTATGGACACATGTATCATGGTGGCAAAATTGGTACTCGTACTTTTACTTTATTTAATAGTTGTATTGTTTTTTCACGAGTCATGGTATAACTAAGATAATAGTAATATTCTCAATCTTTGTTATACATGTTAAGTTCCCTTGTGGGTAAGAGTGAATTGTTTTTGAGGATGTGACAATGTGCAATATGAAAGAATTCGTATTAACCTTCACAATTGAGATTTCGGTCACAATCACTAAGGTGACTGCAGTTTAGAGTCTACACATACACGATGTTTCTTTGAATGCGAACGTAGGGTTTCTACCGAGCTGTAAGTCAGTCCTCAGTGTCTGCGCTTGTTTGCTGAGCTGATGACGTACTGACTAGCCAAACTACGTATAAATGGTGAAAGAGCACAGACAAAAGGAAATTGATTGACTTGGTATGGTCATGTGAAGAGGAGGGATGAGACGCATGTTACTAAAAGAGTTATGATGAGTTTCCATGGATGGGGTGGCCTCCCGCCAAAGAAAAAGTGGATTGATTGTGTGTGGAGTGATATGAAAGAAAAGGGAGTTAGTGCTAGCGTGACGGGTGACAGGACAGAATGGAAGAGAAAGATGTGATACGTCGACCCCAAGTAATATGGCATGAGGGCAGGAAGAAGAAGAGCACAGACGATTATAAAACCTGTGGTTTTAATTGTTAACCTCTGTTGGCGATGTGGTGCGGCTCCGTGCAGTGCGGTGTGTTGCGGTGCGGTGCGGCTCGGAGCAGTGCGGTGCGACGTGTGCTCGCGGTCAGTCTCTGGGCTCGTTAATTACTTATAATGTTTAATGAAGCCTGCTCGTTCCGCGGCCGGTGCGCGGTGGCCCGAGCAGCACTTATCTGTTAGCTTTGTTTCGTCATCGCACAGCTTATTGTTGCAATGCGTTTCATGACTGCCGGTAGCCAGTGTTTATCTGAATGTTACTATGTTGATTGAGTAACTACATCTTTTACATTATTCATTGCTTTTAATAATAATAATTGTTATAACTATTTAAGTTTAGCTGGGGGGTACATTCCTATGTATATCGAAAGTGAAAATTAAAAACTTTTATATTTTTAATTTCGAAATTAATATTTTTATTTTCGGTTTTGTTTATTTGTTATTTAACACGTCCGTGTTAAATAACCAACTTCTTCAATCTTGTATGCTTTTATATTAAAAGTCGGTTGTATGTTTTGTATTTTTTGGTTACATTAATTTAAGTGAACCAATTGCTAAAGTTGGAGTTATTTACTATTTAGCAATATCTGCAATCCTAGCTCGAGCCCCCTGCCCTGCTTTCATGATCCAAGCGCCAGACGGCGGATATACTCCATGCTGTTGTTCTGTCGTGCAGCCCAGCGCGGATACATTTGTCGCCGCCATCAGAATATCCGCAATGCCGGCAGTTACTCTGTGCTGCCATTGTGCAAGTCTGTGCGCTTGTGCACAGGACAAAGTTGGGCAATGGCAGCCATAGGTACTGTTATACTTACAAGTATATCGCAAGTATGCGTCCGATTAGCATGGGCGGGCTCGTAGTCTGCGAACTGTAAACATTGGAGAGTAATGTTATTACGGTTAGCATTAGCATAGCGTGGTCCAGTGCGCGCTCCGGCGAGATGACGAGATGCGGGGACCACTCTGTGATACAGTAACGTCAACTTTCACTCATGATTTGTGCTTATTGTGGAGACGAGTGATTTTCCCAAATACATGGAGAATTTTCTCCGAAATTAAGTCTATGGTATTGTAACCGTGTGTTGTCTACTTATAAGGTTATCATTAAATGAAAGGTATTAATATTTCAATGTTATTATATCTAGGGTCTGACGTTTTAACGCACCTGCGATTACAAGTTCATATTATAACCAATTTTGTGTGGAAGAACCTTTTGAGGATGGCCTTTTTAATAAAAATTAAATAAAATCAGTCACTCAATTCTAAATAATAAATACAGAAATTAAAATGGCATCATTCACAATTAGGTTTGTGAATCATGGTGTACCAAATAAACATTTTTCTTTCTTTCTTTTCTTTCATCTAAGAGATGACCAGTTTCAACTGACAATTCTCATTCACGGACATAATGAGTATCTTTGATTATATACTCGTCTAGATGCCACATTGACCGTACAAAACGGTGCAAATAAAGTCTACTAAAATTGGTAGACTCGCTTCTCCCTTATGTCAGTGTCATTTGAAACATCAAACAATTACGTGCTCACGCAAAATAATTAATTATGCCGGTTTGTGCTGTCCGACTATGCCGCAATTATGTGGGAAAACCATATAATAACACAAAGATAACTTTTCATCGGTAAGTTTTGCTATTTAACCCCTTATATTTTAATAAAACACCATTTTTAATTCATATTTTTGTAGGCTATTCTCGTTAGTCAGTGTTGTCAGTCTATTACTAGGGAGATTTGACAAAACTATGGGAGATAAAATACAATATTATTACATAATCGTTCGATCAGGAAAACATATTTTATTTTAAAAATTACATTATTTATTTTGAAAGAAAGAAAGAAAAACGGTTTATTTGTGCGGAAAGAGGCATACATGATAAGAATAATGAAACTACGTCTCAAACGCGAGCAGAAGACGACAATGAGTGTGATAGTGTGAGCGCTGCTCCACATGATACTTTAACACAAACTGACATTTCTTTATTGATTAATCCAGAATATACAGATTATTACGACCAAGTAGTAGGGTACATAGCAGGGTTTGTTGTTCGACGTATTTGTGGACTGATTAAATGTACTAGCTGTATTCAGGTCATTAAATCAAAAGAAATATTAAAATTTCATAAATTAGTTAGTGTTCGAGATCAGGGCGGCCTTGTATATGCTTCGGAAGATGTTTTCAAAATTTGTAAGGCGTCTGAGTACGTAATAAGAGACTTAATAAAACAGGGCCTTATAGTAACATCATCCTCACATTATGAACAGATATGTCTTAAAATAATAAGTAAGTTTGTCGGTCATAGTTATTTCAAAAATATCGGTGATTGTTCTCAACATCACCAAACAAGCCTGTTGAGGTTAATAATTGAAAAATATTTGCAAATAAGATGTCACCATATTTGTAAATCAGATAACATAGCCCAGGCAATAAAATCAAAGAGAAAACTATTCCGAAAACAATCACAAAGAGATGGGTTTTGATTCCTAAATTACTGTCTCGACTGCTAAATCGTTCCAATTTCACCACTTCTAAAATGCTTATTTAAATTTAATTTAACTTTATTAAATATTTCACTTATTTTTTTCACTGTATATTTTGTTGTTACTAAAATAAATGATGTGAGGCACACATTCCTACTAGTCTCTCATCGGACTTTATAATTTTTATTTGTTAGTTTTATATACTTACATGCAACTGGAGGATTGTGTCTGCTAAATAAATGTGTTTTCTTTCTTTTTTCAATCTACAAAATAATTATTTTATTCAACCTATTTTGTTTAATTTTCGTCGTAATAAATAATGGGGAAAGGGGAAGTTAATCATTTGGAGCAAGCATCCCTAAATACGCACACGTTGACAGTTTATCGACAGTAAGTACACGAGCGGTACTCACACATATCACGCAATTTGCGGACAGTTTTGGTGCATCGTTTGTTTGCAATGCTCTATCTAGACGAGTATATAATCAAAGATGAGTATATACCACTCGGCTCAATCATTTCGAAGGGAACCGAATGATCCAACCCACACGCGCCATCAGTGAAACATTTGATCGGGCATGACAAGCTCTCAACTGCCATGCTCATTTATTTCGTTTGTCTTTATTAGAATGTTTATTAACAGTTGTATATGGCTAGCCATTATGAGTGCGAACGACTGAATTGAACGGATTGATTCTGCTTCAGACATCTAAATGCACCTTTTACTTGAGTCAATCAATCAATCCCCTGGTCTCATTCTTCCCTATTTGGGATCGGCCCTCATGATACACTTCCGCCATTTTAGGCGATTTTGCGTCATTTCGGGTGTTAGTCCCAGTACAAAAATGGATGATTCGCCTAAACTAGTCGATGGTCGACCTCTTGCCTTCATCTATGGCTAGAACGCGACTTGAATAAATTCGCTAAAGTGATTTTCCAGCAATTCAGTGAACACGAGTGTATAGAGATAGAAGCCACAGCACCGCATGCGTCGGCTGCATGTAGCCGCACCCGCAGTCCACCGGCTGCCCCCGAGCGCGGAGCACCGCCGCGCTATCGACTGCCACTAATGCACGGAGCGGTGCTCTCGCAGGCGATGCCTATCTTAAAAGCTTCGCATGAGGCGCGTGTTTTTTTGCCTGTCGTGTGTTCTGTTGCCTCACAGATGTATTGTCTGTTCACTCATCATAGTTGTTGTCTAATGGCTGCCGGTAATGGCTCGGCGAGGATCTTATCTCGGTATCGGTGGCGTTGCGTGGAGGTGAGAGGCAGAGAGCTTGTTTACTGAAAACAAAGCTTTAGTGATTACAACTTCCTTGACAGCTGTGGGAATCTATGATCTCTGGATGAAATAGAACCAGATGACGGACTGACATACACAAACCTATCCAAAATTCAACCAAACCAAACCAAACCAATTTTTGTGGCTTGTTTTTGGTGTCAGTTGGACCCTATATCATAAAATAATGTTTTTGTCTTTGCTTAGATCCGTTTTCACCCAGTAATAGTATTTTTCTGATCACTTAGCTATAATAAACTCATTTTTCGACCAAATCGGACTCAAGTGTACCATTTTTCAGTAGGGCTACAGAATCACGGTTATATTTAGCTAGCTGATAAGGGAAGTGCGCGACAGCCCCGACATTAGTACTACTGTTACTTACTGGGGCTGCCTCAATTCTTACAATGTTACAGATGAAATAAATATGTTTATTAATTATGTATTTGTATTTATTTGCTATTGTTACCTTTAATTATGAATAGTAACAATTAATTTTATGATCAGCGAAGCATTCAAGTCATGCGTCACTGAGCATAAAATCTGAAATAATATCACTAGTTTACAGATTTTTGTTTTTTCTCTTACCCATTCCCAAATTTATACCAATCCTGTTTTGTCTAGTGTTCTTATCACGAAATTGTATGTAAAATATTTTTATCACGTCAAGTTTTTTAATTATACAAGAAGTTTTTGAAACAACAATTTTGGGGCGTATCGAGAGCATCAAACGGTATAGTTGTGTTTAATTAGTAAAATAAGTAACAAAAGAATTGTTAAAATGTCCTCAAGAAAGTGTTAATTTAATTCGAATAACTTTTGCTATGTTTGTGGTAAAGTTATTTCGACAAACACGACGACAACGACTAGAGAAGGAGTAAAACAGGCATATTTTCAATACTTCCAAATTCCCGTAACAAACATTGAAAATATTGGTTTCTGAAGTAATATGTGTAAATAATAGAAGCATATTAACTAACTGGGCTGCAGGGAATAATATAAACTTGCGTTTCATGCCCGTCATTGCTTGCAGTTTAAGTACAGAAAATAACTCAAAGCACATGGACTTGTTTATGAAATTTTGCATATTTAAAAACCGTCTGTCCCAAACTCTCTGATACTGAACTTAAAGAAGGAATCCATGTAAGCAGCCAAATTGAATAATAACAATTTTGATTACCACTTATTTAGTGTTGAAAAAGATGCCAGAACCAGTAGCTTTGCTTTCTTGGGCAACAATAAAACTGAGGAATATGAATAAATTGTATCTTATTTATTGATTAAATATTTAAAAATGAGTGTACACATGTCATTGAAAATCTATTTTTTACATTCACACTTGAATATTTTTCCTGAATACCTGGGAAGCGTGAGTGATGAAAATAGCGAACATTTTCACCAAAATTCAAAGTTATGGAGAGAGGTTTCAAGATTTGTAGGATAAAAATATGTTAGGCGATTACTATAGGGGTACCAAAAAAGAAACTGACACTAATTAGTATTAAAGTTGTGCCAGTTATAGTTTTTTAAAGTAGCGGCTATGTAAGAAAATCGAAATATAAAAATATTAATATTTTTAAAACTTGACGTGCTAATTTTTTTTTGCTTCCATATCCAACTAAGGGTTAAATACCCTACCCATTTTCATTGGTTTCATGTATGGGTATAAAATCTTGTAAACTAGTGTATTTTATCTCAGAATAGTTACAGCTTGCTATAAGTTACCAATTAATTACATTTATTAAATCGGGTGAATTCTCAAGTGGCTCTCAGGCGCAGCTAAGCCGTTCCTATTATAACATGAAGCACCGTGTAAATGTAAAACATCAACCCTTTTTTGTGTCGCTCGGCAGTCGGTAGCGATGGCAGACGCCGCATTCTATCATAAACCATTTTTTACCGTCAAGGAGCTCAGGTAGCCTGTACGACCCTTGTCGAGTTCCCCATGTTCCCAGCGCGCGGGGCCTCAGCTGCGGTATCGGTGTCGGAGTAATGAATGATGATGCGGCGTGATGGATGGAGGCAGCGCGTCTGCTGACCCCGCGATGGCGCGCCGATACCCCGCCTATGCAAATGTCTATGACGGATGACTACACGCCGGTACAAAAGTAAGAGTGGCCGTCTATCACTAGTAATGACTATTGGTTTTGCTACACTTCTGATAAATGAAGTTGCTTAATGGCTAGTGAAGGTTTCATGCTTGGAATGTAGTGGAAGATTCACGTTGTGCCGATACCAATCTATTCGTATTTGAAGTAGGTGAGTAGGCAAAGAGCTCGAGAAGCACTGTCTGCGTTATGTTGGTACACGTGGAAGGAGGCTGCACTTGTGATGCTACGTCACGGAGGAGGCCAGGTTCACGTGCCCCGGGTCTCGGCGCGGCGCATGCGCACACGGGCCGCGCACCCTCGCCGCAGCATCACGTCTCGAGCACTCAGCATGGGTACTTGTATTGTTACTTATTCTGGAGCGTGAGTTCAGAGAGCGCGTCTCGCCTGGTAGGTACCTAGATGAGCAGGAAGTGACGGTGTAATCAATAAGCAGCATTGTACTAGTTATTACTCTAATCTTTTCAAACACGATTCATCATCATAATCATCTCAGCCGAAAGACGTCCACTGCTGGACATAGGCCTCCCTTGGGGGGGGCGTTGCCATAGCGACCGGACACGATTAAAATGATTATATCTAAGATATAACTAAATATTTTTGTTGGAATACTTGGATCTAAAAAAACTTTTTACGAAAAAGCAACTTCAATACACAAAAAAAAAAACTAAAACTTTCAAAACAACTTTAATTTCAAAATTTGGAGTTTCTGGTTTTATTTATTTGTTATTTAACACCGAATCCAAAGGAGATCGGTTTGATGGTAGCCTATGGCCAAAGTGCGTCTCACGACAATTCTAATAAGCCCAAACACGGTTGGGATACATTGATTAATTACGGATTCCGGTGCCTGCCTTCTGGCTCTGTCATTATCATCAGTGATTATGATATTTACATATTCGAGTGTGAAATTCCGTCGGCCATTCCAGGTCTTCTCCATCAGATGTTACTTATTGACTGTAGATGCTTGAGTTCTCAATGAAAATATCAAAATCACCAAATGATTGCCTATAACATTCTAGTCGTGTTTGGGCTTATTAGCATTGTGGCTATAGTATTATCGAACTGATCTGATAATAGAGCCGGAAGGTGGAACGTAGGTAAAGGATAATAAAACAATTCATCTTAGTAGCTTTTGTGTTCATTGGAATTGTCATGAGATAAAGTGAACTCTAAGTGTATCACTATAAAAAGTGTGTACTAAAAAACTTTTTACAAAAAAGTTAAATAAAACGATCAAAGTAACTTTATTGACGTTTCTGGTATTGTTTGTTTTTTATTTAACAGCGACTTCCAAAATTAAAATTGTTGTGTGAAGTCGGTTTTTTATCAGTTTTACTTATGATTATAAAATCCATTTCCCACCCACAGATGGTATTCAAGAAAGGCCTGTTTATGTTAGGTTTCTTATTAGACGAAGCATGTTACAACAAATTTGTTTACTGGGAATCAAATTAACATGCGCACTGACCCTGTAGTTCCATTGCCGCAGTGTGGCAGGGCGCATAGTTTCGCAGGCGCGCGGAAATCGTAAAGTTGCCGGCACACGTAGCTGCGCGCACGCAGCCAGGCTGGGAACATGCGCTGCGCTTGTGACGATACTCTAATTAAACTGGATACATGCTCACGAGCCTGTCGCCTCCAGCCCCGGGAACCCTACGACACAAGTCCACACCGGTGGCTTTACTTCATTGCACACATTCGAGCCTTCATATCGTAGCAGCTCTTTATTCGGAAGCTTCGACTAGTCAGAGCGTACTCTTCGTCTGTGGCAGAATAAACGATTACCTCAACCTACCGGATATCGTGACTTGAAACAAAAGCAATGTTTGTAATTAAAGCAGTTCCCGAACAAGTGGAGCATGCGAGCGAGTGTGGACGTGTCGTGGAGCGTGGAGCACTGAACTGAGAGATGCGCGCGCGCGGGAGAAAGTGCGCGTTTAATGTGTAATTGGGCGCAGTTACCACATCACATCGACTTAGGTAAAGTAGGCTCTGAGGCACGAGCGGAGAGAGGGAAACTGGAGGCGATACTATTTGTCGATAACCTGTGACGAAAGTGACTATATTTCTGACTTTCTTTAAAAGTTTAACATGTCATAAAAATATTGGGTCTATTGCGCTTTTACAAAAGAAACTAATGCATTCGAACTATAAACGCAACCCACATTCGGTTTCCTCTCTGTTTCTCTGGTCTGCCAGGATCCATGCGGGAGCCACCGCGTGCTGGCGCTCCGTTCCTTGAGCCGCTCCCGCTAGCTCTCGTGCCACCAGCCACTCGCGGACAGCTCGCTGCCGGCGTGCGCGAGCGCACTAAACACTATTTAATTGTCGCCGTGTGTCCGCCGCCCGCTGCCGCTCTCTTTATTTTAATTGCATTCAAACAGACCGACACCGACACTGTATAAGAATCGTCTCGAACAGGCTTGTAAGCAGTGCGTCGTAGAAAGTACGCCAGTCCCCGTGGATCTGCCTGCCTCTCCGGGACGCGGTGTGCGATAGCTGCGGACCTAATGACGCCGTTCATGGAACATTTCGGCTGATTCCGGTCGTCGCGGCGTTTCTCTTCACCGCGGTGCTAAGAGATGTGCTGTTAGTTTTAGTTTGTTTAAGATAAGTTATTAAAACGCGCTGGGTCGCTCGCTCACGTATTGTCATCGTGTACACGTTACTCTAGTTGTATATTTGACGTGAAACTGATATTTAAGGTGGCCGCGACGTTAGAATTATCCATACAAACGTAATACCAAAATCATTTGCAATTTAAGCATATTTACACCATAATATTATGTTATTTGGATTCAGACAATAATTATCTAGGTTCCTACGTCGTGTTTTTGTTTAAAAACTTTCCCCAAACGAAATTTAAGCGAATTTAAATTTGTACATTTTCACAGCGAAAATATCATGTTTTATTTGGTTTTTTCTATATTATAAACAACAATATTTCAAAATATCTCTCCGTAGGAACACAGATATTATTATCAAGTTATAAATACTCGAAACAATATTGGAAATACATTAATTTTTCATTCATCATTTTTGGTATTACGGAACATCTCCCAAATTTCCAATAGTTTGTATTGCTATCACAGCAAGCAACTGTCAGTGTGCGGATGATGACTTTACTCCAGTCAGTGTGTCCAAGAATTGTTTACACTATCTGGATTGATTCCATCAACCTCAAAAACGTATTTTATTTCGTCTCAACTCGAGATAGCGCGCGGTGTACGCAGGCCACTTAAGTCATCTATGATCTCATAATTTAGAAGCTTTCAAACAGTGTGATTTTAGATTTCCGCAGTAATAATTTATTATATCGTATTCTATTAAGTACGGGTTAAAATAATTACACTTTGAGTGTAATAGGTAAGTACCTACCCATTTTAAAGTGCCAGCCACAACATGGTTTGTCGAAGGTCTTTTTTTCCTAAAATCACAACTCAGTGTTTACCCCACAAGGCTGTATGAGGATAACTTTATATAATTAATTGTCGGTGAGATGTGCGCCGCGATCTCGACAAACTAACAAAGAGTTTAATTAACTGCATGACTGGAGAGTTAGCGCGCGCCCGCGGGGCCGCCCGCGCCCGAGCGGGGGAGAGGGGGCGTCACGCTTTACGTGTTGACACAAAAACGTTAACTCGATGAATAGACAATTAACTACAGATTATATGGACAGATAACTTTTAGAAAATAAGAAAGCTTTAAAAAGATTGCCTTCAATGAAACTATAAACCAAATTGAACATTTTCAGTAATGGCAGCAAAAAGATGTTATTGACTGACTCTGACATTCTGTCGGCGATAGACAACACAAGCCAACAGTTCGAAGGCAGCGCTCGAAGCCATAGGTATCTACTACATATTTTAAAAATTTAAGTTCGCAATTGCTTCGTTTCTTGACATTATCTAATGTTTAAAATAATAATGACTAACTCTCCGTCTTGATGGCAGGTGGAAAACAAGTGTCTGATACTAGCGTTTTGTATCACATGCCCTGATACTTCCTTCTACTTGCATCGTATTCCTCAATGCTGAGGGTCGTGACTTCATCACCGCGTGTGGTCATCACCTTAACCCTTACGATGGTACCGGTTCAAATTAAATGAAAGCGTCAGTAAACGGCATTGCCGTAGCCTAATACTGGACCAGGCAAAAGAATTTACTATTGTTGCCATCAACACGCTAACAAGACAACGACAATATGCTTTGATTCCAATTGGATCTCTGCTCATCGACAGGTGTCTCCGCAGCACGTCACCACGCGTGCGCCGCGTCGCGCGTCGTGACACGCCGTCCAGCGTCTAATTGACGACAATACGCGCCACCAGGTGTCGTTACGTTTCCCTAACGTGTGTATGTGCTCGGCTCGGCGCGCGGCGTGAGCCCTAGGGGAGCGGAAGACGTTTTTTCTTGGGTTTGTGACAATTAGGAGGACGCGCGTGCGCCGGCGTGACGTCACGCGGGACATGCGCGCGCGCTCATTAGCGCCGCGGGGATGTCACACGCGGCGGGGGCGGCAGCAGCCCGGGACACCGCACTCATTCACGTTTTTGTTTCAAACCCGAGAAGCAGGCAATGAGTTACTCGTTGCAATGCTAAACCTATGGAAAACAATGAGTGTTACCGAGCAGTATTACGCCAGAGGGTGGGTGGCAACATAGTCTGTTCAGACTTCAGCAAACATCAGCCAAAGCGGTTCTTTTGCGGAATTGTTTTAGGAACGTTGATTGAAACTTGAGTAGGCAAATTAAGTTGATGAAGCGAATCAAAACAGTAGTTACATCAAGTAGGGCGCTGGTGATGCGGCGGCCGGCAATCTGCGAGATTGCAGCTCTCTTGCATTAGCAGCGCGCCGAGCATCATACGTGGACGAGAACGAGATAGCTGGGCTTTAATTTACTTGCGGCAGGAAGCGACCGACCACTAAATTGGACATTAGAGCTAACCTTAGGGCTAGCGAGCGCAGACAAACATGCAAGCACCTGATGACGTTAGTAGAATTTGGAATATCCTTTGCTTATCACACAGCAACAGTTAACAACGCTGCTGAATAGATGATCCATGAATAAAAAAGTGAAGCTAATGATTGTTTCAACCGATGCCGGGCCATTTTGTTCTGCGCATTGGTCTAAACAGGTAGGTGCTATGTCCACGCAATGAGCAACTAAAGGAACTGTTGTATATTAAATAACATTAATAAGAATATAATAATAAACAGCTGAGGCTGCAACACGTGTATCCCACATGTTTCCATTGAGTCAGCATATTGCAATAACTTAGAAATATACTTTTATTAGTCAGTGTGGAATTGAACGTCATCGCGGACAATAGGCTTCCTTTGTAAACCTTTTTATCCATTAAAAATTGTTCTAGTACTATTAAAAGTATTTTTTTAAAGCCTTTGTTGACGCACCCCGTAACAGAACACTGTGCCTTATTATGTATATTATTAAAAGTGGATAGTCCTCCTCACCCCACCTAGAGTGCGAGAAATCGTTTGATGATTTCAGACGTAAAAAAAACAAAGTAGTATACGTATTGCGTTATGATGATTTACTAGCAACCCGCCCCGGCTTGGCACGGGTGCAAAATTATCAGTGTTTCCCTACTATATTATACCTATAAACCTTCCTCTTGAGTAACCCTATCTATTAAAAAAACCGCATAGGGATATAGGGACAGAGAAAGCGACTTATGTAGTGATTAGAGATCCCTTGTCACACAATAACAATTTTTATCTTCCGCAGGGGGGGGGGGTGAACTCCTCTTAACGTGTGACGTGACTTCTTTCTATAATACTAATGTCAATCGTTAAAACAATGACAGCTATAATTATAAACAGTAACGCCCACTGCGGCAGGCGTCTACTTCTGTTCCAACGCCTGTTCACTCAGGCTGGGGCTTTCATGTTTCAGTAATATTGTCACTTGGTAGATTTAAGAAGTGATATCGTGACTCATCGCAGCCCTAGCGTAGCGTCTGTCGGTTGAACTGGACCGTTAGCTGCGCCTGCGCACCGGCCGCGCTCGCTTGATCCACGCTCCGCAATCACACGCCGAACTGTGCAAATGCGCCCGCGCTAATGAGCGCCGGTCGATGACCTCCCCCCCCCCGCACCCCCGTGTCACACAGGATGCTGCAGGAAAACCGCCACTCCGGTGAAGCAGTAACAGCGGCGTTTAGTCAACACACGTTTGTATGATCGTGTCAAAAAACAAGTGTCTGATCTCTTGACTTTCATTTAGTGTTAACGTTGGCGACCGACAACATACCGTTACCTGTTTGATGGATCTGAGTTGAGCTTTATGTTTTCCTTGTTTCTTGCTAAAGAATGACGTCATCCGTATATAAAAGTTGATAATATTCGCATCTCGAAAGAGTACCATATTATTATGTAGGGAAGAGTACCTAAAGCAGGCAAGTCAGGCACCCTTCACTATGAACTCTGAAAAATCTAAATTCAAAACCTTGTATGCACCTTAGAACGCCAACTTTACGAGTCACATCGAATACGTTACTCTTGTTCACAGTACTTACTTGGAGTTCTCGCGTCCATACGGACTTCTACGGAAGTAACGTCTCCCTGGACAATAACGCACTCATCCGTGATTGAACAAGATTCCGGCAGTGGCGTCTATGCCGTGCTGATTAGCGCTATTCGGGGCTGACAGCCGTCACGCGGCGGCTTGTTGTGACAGCGAGCGTCGCGCGATTAGTCGCGCTCGCGTTGTGACGCAACGCGTTACGTGGACGCGTCCCTCAACCAATCAGAGGCGTCCGCCCGCGAGCCCGTCCGACAGACCACCAACGACACAGAGACAAAAAGTTGATGAGTGACGGAAACGCCGTGAAACTCGCCGAGCGGCGACCACCAACACTTGATTACGACGACCGTGACCGTGCTGCCGACCAGGACAGGATTCATGCACAAAGGGAACTTTGGTGCGTATGTAATTTCTTAGTCTTGTGAGTTAGTCTCCAGGGTCCTCTAGACATGAGTGGGGGGTGAGTGCACATGACATAGAAACTACCTACTTTATATGTAGATATGCAGCCAGTTACAGTTTTGCATGAGGATTATGAAGCGGATAGATACGATGTGGTGTATTCCATTTGTATTCATCTGCATCACACCAGCGATGAACATAACATTGTCCTGCTGGTACTTGCACAGCAGCTAAACAAACGCAGCGATTTGCGCTACGATTTCGTGTTGTCAGTACAAACGTGATCATTGAACACCTCAGTCATTCCCAAGACCACGTGTACGGTAATATCAATTAAATTGTTTCGATATTATTCAATGGACAGTATGTCAGATTGTTGGACAGCACAACGAATGTCCGTTCAATGTCGTGAAGAGATGAAGCTGTGAACACAGTGCGATTGGTTCCGACGCATCACGCTCGCAGCGCAGCCCGCGTGCGGAGCGAGTTCATTGATCACGTTATGCACGCTGTGTCTCCGCGCAATCAATCAGGCATTGTGTGCGGCGGCGGCCGGCCAGCCCGCGCCCGCGCTGCTCATTAACCCGCGCTGATCTGCCGCTAATTAAACCGTCGGCGCACAATGCGCGCGCGCCGCTCCGCCTGTCCGCCTGTCTATGTCTCACTGTTTTAATTAAACCCCTATTATAGTCGCTAGGAGGGGGAGGCGCATGCTCCGTAACGAGCGCCACAGTGTATGTAACTCGATTAGCTGCCTGAACAAACAAACACACTGCGCTCTCTGCGCTGATGTGATGTGGCCGGACCGGACTGTGTCACACTACAGCCGGCCTCACCTGTGCGCTTGCGGGCTCGACGAGGAGATTAATAAATTATTTCAAGTTAAAAGTACAACATTTTGTTAAACTTTCCCCGTTCTTTATAATGAGATTTGAGTAGTGAAGCAGTTTTAATTCGTTTGGTATTAAAAAACAATGATTAATGTAGAGATAGCGGCGCGTGACGTTGATTTGTTAGCGCGCTGGCTGCGCCTGCGCCTGCGCGGTGCATGCCGCGGCCTTTGCTCGCGAATACTCCGAGCGGATGATTGCTTTAAACGTTTTATTGTTAAAAATGTATCTGCATGTAATGAGACGGGAACTAATTGGTTTGTTGAGAAATACTTCTCTCTAGCACGAACTAATACTGAGATACGAATGCTTACTTATACAAATTAGTTAATCTCGCGTATAGTGTATCGTAATCTAGTCTGGGAGCTGTCCATTGTTCTAGCGAGTATTGTGCGCGCTCGGCCGCGCAGGCGCAGCTCAATTAAGTAGCGACGTCGTAATTGCACAGATAGTCGCTATCGCCGATCGCAGAACAAATTGACCGCGAAATCGATTACAATCGGCCGGCGGACAATGGCGGCCAATCGCGCGCCGGCAGCGTCACCATTGGCCAGCGCCGCCAAGTCCGCGCACGCGCCGCTTCACACAATGCTGCTGAAATCTGAAACTTCAAAAGCTCCACCATCTTGGATTCCGCATTCGATCCGCGTCGCCAGCACCGTGACGTCAGCACGCTCATGCGCAGGGGTCTGCGGAGGCCGCAGGACCCGCGGCCACACGAACTCATTATAACGATAGCATAGCTCAAAGCTCGACCACCAAATACCCATCCAAACAATACGGTCGTACCGTATGCCCGAGATTATCTAAGTAATGTAGCTCTAAGAGGTCCATTTGTCAAGTAATAAAGTTATCGGCGCATTGTGTCTGCGCACAATGAGCTCTGTGGGACAGCGCGCTACTGTTCTAGCCGGGAGGGAGTGCGCCCGCGCACACTACCGAATCAATGGGCAATTATCGTGGGCGCGGGGCCATTAGTGCCGGCGTCACGCAGGCAGGCGGCAGAAGGTACACTAGCTGGAGATCAACCTGTATGTGAGTGACGGACACTTAAGCTCGGCAAATAATATTGACATCAAGACAGTCTTTGCCCTATCAAACAGATATACCTAGCCTTATTTTATACTTAGATGGGTATGTATAGACCACAATCTTGTTGTGTCGTAGGTTCGTGCAGTTTCGTGAAGATGTTGTTACACGCGATACTTCTGCTAGTCGTGATGGTGTGCAGTGGGTCCCGAGGGTCGGGGGGCGGGGTGCCACCGGGCTCGCGATGACCCCCGGTAGCGCGACAACATAATTGCTCGCTATCAGGTATCTGCGCCGGGACGCCGCCGCGGTATCGGCGCGGTGCCCAGCTGATAGCAAGAGCTTTATTACTAGCCTCTGTAAGATAACTAGCTCGGATAGCTCGCATCGCTGCTCCACGGCTGTGCTCTGTGTAGTTTTTGAGAACTGCAGAACTTCAAAAGGCTTATTTACGTTTACAATAAAGGTTTTGCGAATGATTTTTGTTTTAGGTAATGCGGTCTTTGCAAACAGGAGCTGTTGTGTGACATATTAGAACGGCAATTTGCACAGGAGATTGCGCTCGATATCGTTTGAAAAGCTCTTCTTATTCTCACCTACCTTGCTGCGACAGTAAAGCCCGCCGTCTGCGGCAGTACACAACAAACCTCGGCGTCACGTCACCCTGCTCGTGCACTTGCTCGCGCCGTAAGTCTGCGCTGTTCCCGCCAGGTGTCGCTGATGACGTCATCCGTCGCCTTGTCGCCGAGTCGCCGTGTCGCCCATATGTTTCAATTAGAGCGACACATCGCGTCGTGCCGCGTCGCCGAAGAGCGCTGATGCTAACAGATAACTTGCAAGCGATTGCTAAGGGATAGCAAGTCAGGGCTACAGTGAAATAGAATAGACGAGCTTTCATAATGTTTGTAAACAAAAAGTCTTGAAATGGAAACAAATGAAGATTAATCTATTAGGTAGGCATCGTCGATACCTAATTCGTTTCCGGATTCTGTAGCACGTAGTACCTATTAATAATATGCGAAATTGCAGAAACAATTGAAACTAAATCTAAAGTCAAACCAATTGCTTGGCGTGGCCGTCGCCGTCGCGACTAGTCGTCAGTCCACTACAAGCAGGTACAGCGATGATGCGCTATCGCTGATCGCTGGCGTCGCTCCGCTGTCACGCGCGTGATGATCGCACTCTGTCACGCTCGCCACAATTTGTCAACAAGCGTCGATAGCGTCGATGGTGTCGATAGCTGCAGGTAATTATCGATGGGCGAGCCACGGGCAACGCTCTCGCGGTAATTGGGGCTATAAGTTATAGCGTGTAAGATATTACGGCTATAAAGTGACAAGCGCGTCGCCGCAGATAACGGCACACTACACACGGGCACACGGCACACGGCACACGGCACGCCGCAGCCTCACCTCAGTACAGCCACGGCTACGGCATCGGGTATTGATTCTTCATCGGCAATACTACACCGTGGTAGACTTTGCAAGGGGTACATTTTCACCAAATTTAAAAAGTTTCATTAGAAGGACAAATTTCTAAAAGCTGGATACGGAAATATTAATAAGTACATTACTTGTCTATACTCGTATAATACAATAGTAGACAAGTTTTCAGTCTAATATTTTTTTTCTAGTTATTGTAGACGGGGTTTTTATCCACATAGACGCCAACGTCATCGGTTTGTATAGTTTAGGTATCCGGTATTAATAATGTATCGGGCAAGAGAACTTTTTTTTTTCCTGAGCTGAACTGTGATCACACCTGATATTAAGTAGTATAGTAGTAGCAGTGTGTAGATGCAACAGTTGATAGGAGCCTGTTCACTCGAGCTTAGAAGACATCCAAATTAGAATCGGACGGGTAGACTGCAACAGCCGGTTTTGGCTATAAGAAACATTCATCATACAGTAAGTAATAATAATCTAATCCAACCCCTAATTTGTTCTATGATTTGTAATTAATTCATCATCCCCGCTCTTTGTGGTATTGTAAATTAAATAAATAATGAAAGCTGTAATTGTGACCGCTAAGCCGCACGGCTGGGAGTGAGCACGTGCGTCCACAATGCTCCACGTCGACAGCGGCGACAGTTGACGCTCGCTCACGCGGTCACGCGATTAGCGAACTATTGATGAGCGGCACATGGCTGCAGGGGGCAGTGCCGCCGGGGACATGCACCGCTCTCGTCTGCAGTGACCCGCGGTAGCGCACCGGCCTGCGTGCAGCAGTGGCCGCAGCTGCGCGCGCGCATCGCGCTCATGACGCGACCTGAGCGCTGTAATTGAAGTCGTTACCACTAATTAAGTAAACTAGTTAATATTCAACTGTGTATGTCTGTGGGTAATCGGTTGTGGGCTTTTACAAGTACTCGTATCTAGGTGCAAGTACTGTAGTTTCATGTGAAACACGTATTAACTCATTCTGCTTTTGCGTATCATCTTAATAACGAAGATAAAAAACTAAAGATGATAATTAGAAAGAGGAGACCGACATGCTGCATGCTCCATGGCCGCAGAGCCTGCAGTAGGAGCGGTGTTTTGCGATTTTGTTTGATTTTCAATCAAAGTTGGTGTAATACTCATAGTATTGCATTTTTTATTAATATACTGCAATTATTTTTTTTTTTTTTTGAAGTCAATTCGAAAGGGTCTGAGATCAAAGAAATAAATACAAAATTGTAATTTGTAACACTATACTTATAGTTGTATAGTATGGTTAGTTGTATAAGCGGTTATAAAAATATTGAAGAATCACTTCCATTTTTTTTACTTAGGTGCCAAAATACTCGTATGATTAAAACACTAGTTTCGTTAGTATTGCAATCCAAGCTTTTATCAAACTATATGTATACCCCTAATAACAACCTCAACCCCTGTGGTTCTGACTGCACTAATCCAAAATTAGTTGACAATTAGCGCCCTCGCCGCGCCGGACAGCGCGCCCCCGCCGACGCGCGCACTTGTGTCCGCGGCCGCATTGTCTGTGTCTGCAGCACTTGACTGCGCCTCATCACTACACATTCATAATCAAGTCGCATTTCATTTGTCGCATGATACGCCAAAATGTTTGGGTCATTTTTTGTAGTAACACGTGTTTCACAAACAAAGCTGTCATACATGAGTCTTTAATACTGTAGTGTAGTCATACAATAACTATGTAACCATGAAATTAACAATAACAGCAACATTCGGTACCTCATAATGAAACTAGATACATTAGCTTTGGAAAGTAAAAGAGAACTTCTAAAGTGGGCATACATTTATAGAGTGGACAATGCGCATGTAAATTCTTGTATAGTGTGTAGCAATGTAGTACTTACATGGTCAACAGTTTAGTAGATCGGCGAGACGAGTTGCTTTAGATTTGGATAGAGATACAGAGGTTCTCCTCAACGTCACTGTCAATTAGACTATTGAGGATATTAATTATACACACGACTTGTTTATATCTGTCTGTACTAAGACGTCACCAGCAATACGACGCGAGATGTCGAGCGAGATCATACATGTGAGGACGAGGACAGCTACCATTCTGAAATACTTGCAATGAAACGAAACTGTTCATAGTGGCTATAGGCATGCGCTAGCGTTATAATTAGATCTTGTGTAGACTTGCACAGTCTGTAACAAAGACGCTATCGATCAGCCGGCCGCCGCCGTCCGGCCGTCCGACCCGGCCGACCCGTCCGACCCGCGCCCTGCGATGTTAATTAAAGATAGATGCGCCCGCGCCGCGCCCGATCATAATTTAGAGATTATCTTTGTGTGAGCCCGAACAGGACTTTCAAATTTGTTGGCTGACAATTTGAGATATTTATTTGGAGATAACGTCGACAGGTCCGCCTATCACCGCGATGCTCTAACACGTCCGCAACACGGCTAATAGTAATTAACGCGGAGTGAGTGACCTGCGCCGCCGGGCCTGTGCCGGCCTACCGGGCTGCCGGCCTGCAGCGCGCCCGGCCCGCAGGGACACCTTCCTCACTTGCTCTTGGACCGATACTCGAAAAACTTTGCTGAAAAAGTTCACACTGAGTGATTCCGGATCATAATATTCCCTTTCGCAGTACATCAAGTTGAGGGTAAGCTTGAGTTATTCAAACTAGTTTATTTATCTTTAATTACTGTATGTTTTTGTTTAAATTATATTTCCAAGCAATAAACTTGTCAGTTTTGAGGTTAATTACCTTGTTTAGAAGTTAATAAACTTGCTGGCCAGTAGGCAGACCCCCCCCGCCGCCCTCTACACCCGCGACCCCGCTAGTGCCGCAGATTTTATTTTGACTGAACAAAAAACAGCGATACGAAGTATACGCGTAGTACAGAGAGCATCGCGAGCGATACATATTTTATATAATTACATATCTGTCATTGTAAATTGCTCACAAAAAGAATGGTCCAGGGAATGTGTCCCCCCCCCCTCCCGCGGTCGCCCCGTACGGGACCGGACCGGACCGGGGGGCAGGGGGGCGCACAGCGGCGGTTGCCGAGCGACCGCAATCATGTAATTATATCATTCCACTCCGGAGAAATCAAGCGCAATTCGCAATAAGATTTATTATAGCATTTTTTCCTAGTCGGGACGATTTATCTCGGTGAGCCGCGGCACGGCGCGGCGCGGCAGGGCGCGGCAGGGCGCGGCGGCGTGCGGCGCGGCGGCGTGCGCGCTGCATTAGCCTAATTAAACTAATGAATTAGATTAGCGGCGGCTAATCCATCCGTGATTTGTGCGCGTCGGCGCGCCGCTCGCGCACTATCAATAACAAGCGCGCTCTATTAATACCTGTCCAGTGATGCACAGCATCATTTGTCTCGATGTTGCATCACTGGCACTAGCCCTCGCGGGGGCTGCCACGCAGAGCTCGCTGCAGTTTCTCGCAAAAAGAAGAGCTTCTGCACGAAACTTGATGTAAATATTTTTTGTTCTAGAATACACTGGCTTGGTAATTAGTTTCCAGATGATTTATAGACATCACTTAAAAATTATGTATTTATTGCAAGCGTAACATAATGAACTGGTACGCGCACTGGCTCTGGAGTTATTACACGAGTTCATCAGTGTAACGTGTTTACGTGCGCGCGCTCCTTCTACCAACGTTCACTATCTCACTTTCAATATCTCTGTTCTTCACACGCTAGGAATCTGCGTTCTTCTAACGATCTCCTTCTGCTATCCTTCTCATACTTCTGATTTGCTTCTTCTCGATATCAGGACGGCCATGAGTCTGTATGCGTATAAGCGAAAATTGCGGTATTATTTTCTAAACAAATAGCAGAATCGGCTTAAAAAACTAGTTGCCGATGTTTAGGACGCTACATGTTCGGACACTGTATCCGAATCGACTATTTGTCTTTATTATGTCGATACCTTTGGGTAGAAAGGTCGTATAAACCAAAACCCGACTTTTCAGGAGAGCCGAAAAACTGTTTTTTTTTTATATAAAAATTCATAACTTTTTTGCTTTTGAGGTTATAAAAAAATGATCTATGAGAAAGGTTCTTATATTTTGCAGATGAAAAAGGTTAAATTATCAAAACCTAGCTATCGTCTTTAGTTTTAAAGTTAGCTTGCATTTACGTCTAAGAAAAAATCAATTCTTGGTTTATACACCCCATGAAAATGTACTTTGAAAAAACTATGCGGGTCGTATATCCATTTTTGGTAACCATAAGGGTCACATTTAATGTCGTAAAAACCCATAATATGTATTTTTTTTTGTATTATAAACCATTTATAATCATAGATCAATTGATTTCTGACTAATAAATAATCCTGTTACTCATATAATTAGTAGGAACTCAATTATTATTATTCTAATACCCAATAATGGTCGATTCAAATAAAATAAAACGACCTGAAATATGAAATCAACATTTATTAAGTATTATAATACGTTCTAATCAATGGTATCTGTCCGGTATATGTCTATCGCGCTGGTTCTTCTGCTTTTCGCTGCGCGCAAAATGCGAGCCTTGCGTGTTGGTCGTAAAGTTTTTCCTGCCCTTATCCCATATTACTTAGGGTCGGCGCAACACGTTTTCTTCTTCCATTCTGTCCTGTCGTCCGTCACACTATAACTAACTTCTTTTTCTTTCTTATCGGTCCTTACGCAATCCCTCTCACTCTCCATCCATCCACATGTACACTCCTCCTCCTTTCTCTTTTTCTCTTTTAGTAACATACGTTTTATCCCTCCTCTTCACATAACCATACCAAGACAAACGATTTCCTTTCAACTTTTCAATCACTGGCGCCACTTTCAAACTTCCCCTAATACACGCATTTCTCACTTTGTCCATTCTTGTCACACCACACATCCATCTCAACATTCTCATCTCCGCTACATGCAATCTCTTTTCATCCGTCTTTTTCACAGCCCGACATTCGGATCCATACAGTATGACAGGTCTTATCCATGTAGATTTTACCCTTCAACTTGAGGCCCTTCGTGGATCACAAGTTGTTCCCGTGACCGGTCGCCATTTCATCCATTCTGCGTTGATCCGATGTATTATGTCCCGGTCTACTTCACTATTTCCTTGGACAAGCGACCCGAGGTACCGAAAGTCGGAACAAATCGGCATGGATGTCCCAGCGAGGGCTAAAGGTGTAGGATTGGAGGGACCGCCGAAATCGCAGAACAAGTACTCTGTTTTGGTCCTACTCAATTTCAAGCCAAAACTCTTCAGTCTATGCCACCACACCTCCAATCTGCTCTGGACTTCTCGGCAACCAGCACAATATCATCGGCAAACAGCATACACCAGGGGGCCTCTTCCTGAATGTCTAACGTCAAAGCGTCCATTATCAGGAGGAAGAGTTAAGGGCTGAGAGCCGACCCGTGATGTAGGCCGACCGCTTCATTCAAACTGCCACTGGTGCCTACTGTAGACCAGACTTGGGTAATACACCGACTGTACATCGCTCGGATCAACTGCACATACTTCACAGGCACACCTTTCTCCTTAAGGGCCCACCACAGAACCTCACGATGTACCCGGTCGTATGCCTTTTCGTGGTCAATTAATACTATGTGCAAGTTTTTATGTGCACCTCTGTATTTCTCGCACAGCTGGCGTATAGCGAAAATGGCATCCGTTGTACCCCAACCAGGCATAAAACCGAATTGGTTCTGTGAAATTCACTCTCTTGTCTCAACCGCCTTTCAATACTTCTTCCTCCCTTACTTTCATAGTATACGACATTATTAGCTTTATTCCTCTATAATTGTTGCATTCAAGACCATCACCTTTGTTTTTAAAGATGGGCACCAAATAACTTTTGTACCAATCATCAAGTATGAATTCTTCTTTCAACAACTTATTGAAGAACAAAGGTAACCACATCCATCCATCTACTCGCAGTAACTTCCACAATTCAACTGGTATTCCAAACTGGGCCAATGGCCTTACCATTCTTCATTCCATTTACTGCTATACTGACTTCATCCATACTAACCATTCTCACTAACCCCACATTTTCTGGTTTAGTTTCTAAAATCCCACTCCAATCATTTTCCTCATTCATTAGACTTTCAAAAGATTCCTTCCACTTATCTTTGATTTTTTCATCATCTGATAGAACCATCCAGGTTCATTCCTTACACATTTTACTTGAGAAACATCCTAAAGTAAGGTGCGACTTGCAATGAACATGGTTTATACACCAAACGTTGCGAACTGTGTTTGGATTTACGACGTTAAATTTAACCTGTGTTTAGGTAATGCATTTCACACTTTGGGGCGTATAAACCATTTAAAATTAATGCATTTAACACTTTAGGGCGTATAAACCATTTACAATTAATGCGTTTAACACTTTAGGGCGTATAAACCATTTAAAATTAACGACTATTTTTACACCCTGAGTTAATATAAATTATGGTCATTACGTCATAACAAAATTACAAAAAAATAATATTTGGCTTTTACATTGAAAATTTACCTTTTTTAAGAGGCTATGACCGAAAACTTCTGGGTCGTATTAACCATTTTTGAGCGAATTTCTACATTTCATATATACAGATCGATAGAGAAAAAAATTCTGAGAAAAATGGTATATATAACTCAATTTGGCCAAAATGGTTTATACGACCTTTCTACCCAAAGGTAGCGATGTGTTTCCTAATAGCTACAACCCACGAATCTTTAAGTCAAGAGTGAATTGGGTACTTCTAGGTAAGCGCGGTCTATCGTCGACCGCATCGTCGCTTTCTATCACGTGAGATAGCGGTCAAGCGCGAAAAAAAATAATAATATAAATCTGTAATCCTAAAAAAATATAAATCTGTAATCCTTGTGTTCTTAATAATGTTTCATTTGTTTAGAAACCTGCCATACTGTCTCTCCAGGCCATGGTCCGAAGCGAGGAGATATGGCATGCGGTCACCTTCTGCGAAGCAGTAATGTTAGCGTAGGACACTGACGGACGCACCAGTTTTAAGCGCATCTTTTTTATTCTTCGGAGCGTACCTTTTTGTTGCTCTACCGATAGCAATTAAAAATATTGAAATTTTATTCCTCGAAGCGCACCCACGTTTAAAAATAGGGAAGTTGCCCTATATCTATTCGAAAGTTAATCATAGGTGCGCTTCGAGGAAATAAAAGTTAATATTTTTAATTGTTATTGAGAGCGCTACAAAAAGGTGCGCTCCGAGGAATACCTCACAAAGAGATGTCAGCAAAACTTTAGGGGCCCAGCAGAGTCGAAGCCTACTGGGATCATGGTTACTGCGAAAGAAAACCGCGGAGCCCTGGAACGAAGGCAAAGAAGGAACATACGAGTGAGTTTTAATCATTAAAAGTCAAAATCAAATATATATATACAATTCATTTGTTGCGTAGCACTTATGTTTCCATTAATCGTTAACTAATCAGTTTATTTCAGTTTTCGAAATTCTCATATTGTAGAAACAAGATGAGTGTGTACATGTGAACACATCACCATTTACATGCATGCTTACTGCTCTAACGACGGCCATTAGTCTCGGAGACGGATGGCCGCCATTGAACGCTTCACACGCATCACACGCGCTGCTTATCTCGAGACAAACGACGCGACAACTCACAGCCATGCACGTAATTAGTACCGAATTATTGCCCATCTACCAGCCCAGCGCGCACCTCCACGTACCACCGCATGCGACCGCGGCGAGAGGTGCCAACAAATTGTTAAATTACAGATATTACTCACAAACGGTCATGTGCGGGTCGATTTGTTAATAGTGGTCGAACTGACGGCGCATGCGCATGCGTAGGATAGGAACACACAGAAGGTACACTGAAGTGATGAGCGATCACGTGTCCCACGTGTATGACGCCCAGTCACTCTGCGAGAAGAAATTAGCAACCCTTGCTATCAGCAGTAAGTTATTTTATTCCACAGCTGGTAAATACATAGAACTAGCTAAAAATTTAACGAATTGAGATGGGTCTGCTGTGTGTTATATAAAATGGTATGGTACCCATCGTTAACGACAGTACTTCAATGCGTGATGAGCGTCAGTACTGTGTGAGTCAAACGTGTAAGGTTTCATACGAGTGGTGTCCGAGTGCCGCGCGGCGACGCCGACAGCTGCGACGCGCAGCTCGCTAACGACGACATGACGACGAGTGTTGATGAAGACGCCTTGCGTCACCTGCATGTGACACCAATTGTTCGGCGCCGTAACCCGAGCCTTGTTAACGAATACAGTTATCTTTTGATCTAACAAGATGCTAAATGCTGATTTTACTGATAAGCATCTTGAGCACAGTATTTGTAATATTTGCTAAAGAAGTAAACGAGGTCAAGGTGTTCCTGACATTTTATCTCTTTATCGATCTTCAGATCTTAATCACATGTAGATGGTTATCTGAACTGAATTAGAAGGAAGTGCTGAATAAGAAAGAAGTTTCTACACAATGTTGAAATTTGCAACACAAATCGCCAATTCTAGTCGTTTTTTCAATTTGGATATTAGATATCACATTAATATGTATAAAAGTATGTATAAGTATTTCTAAACAACACCCAAAAACCGCCCACTTTTATTGATAAATCCCACTTCTTTTGTCAATCCCAGCTCAAATACTTCTACAAGACTATGTAATTGAATCATCATTTGATATAGAAAATAGCTGAAGGCAGTTGGTGCACTCCAGGGATTCATTTTGAAAAGCAGGAGCCAAGATTAACGCTTGTTTTGAAGGTAAACTGACACGCTTGTGTTTAACAGCATTGAATCGCACCAGATTGGCTTCGCCTCATTTGGAGACTACCTCAATTGAGCATTTGTACGCGCTACACGCAAAATGCTGCTGCCTGATCTAGCCTTGTCCTGATAAAAGCAAACAAGTGAGAGTTTTACTGCAACAGATGCCTTCGTTCAAAGTAGTGTAGAGTGTAGTAAGTGAGTAGAGTTTCTATGGCTAGTCAGGACACATTGGTTTTAGCGCTGTGGCAGAGAGGTACCCACCTAGGCATGCTTGATGCTGTACACTTCTTTGACATGGCAATCAGTTTATCTGAAAATGGTTTGAGCTAATAAGGCTATGAGTGGAATGCTGCGTGTGCCGGGCCGGCTGTCGAACCACAGCGCCGGAATGCTCTCGTCGACACGTCATCAATAATCGTATTGGATGCGCCCTTCGCTCCTAAGCACGATTTATAGTAATCGTGGCATCGCGTGCGCAACTGCAGGCAGCCGCGCGCGCCGCCGACGTCGCCGCTGCTGAACTGAACGGTGACACTGGGCCAAGCATCTCGTGACATGCAAGTACTACTAGCATACTAAATGTACTAGAAGATTCAATTTCAACAACAAACTTAGTAGCCTTGCAACATCGATCTACGTGGTTGCTGGTGCTCGATGAGCAGGCAATAGCCAACATTTGGGCAATGTCCTCTTGTGCCTCAGTGGCACCATGGCCGAGCATGACTTGCTGCCGCACATCACACGCGTGCGATAGTCTCCTGCCCTCCACTACGAGTGTCCTCGGAGGCAAGTTCAAAGGCAGCTTGTAAGCCGCTGTAATGGCGTGTCCTCATCGTATTAGCGCTGCCTCGCGTGCGCCGTGATGTATGACCGCTGGCCGTGCTCGTGCCCGCTAAGCCTGACATGTTATTAAAACACCATAAACGTAACTCATCGAATACTAAAGAAGTCACTAAATATATCTTATACACCGCGCCAGTGGGCGGCGGCCAAGCTGCGCTCTTACCAATATAATCTCATTTAACATAATCCGTGGCTTCTAACAGCTTCCACAACAAACGAATACCGAGTGAGGGCCTGCACAGAAATATCCCAAATATGTAGACCGCTGTTGAATGCGAATAATTTTTTTTTAAATCATATGGCGAGTGCGCATTGCGTATTATGCGCAATAGTTCGGAACGCCAACTTCAGAGTGAACGCGGTGTTAAACAGTTGACGACATGTACAGTGTGAGGTTGTAAAGACGCCGTATCTGCAGTACAGAGCGTGCCGCCCGGGGGTCGCGGCGGCTACCTGTGAACCTCGCAACAAAGCCCTTTTCTGGACAAAGCTAATTTAGCTTGTGTGACGACGGCCGACAGATAAATCTATACAAGGTCAACAGTTTATTACCCGAAGTACTCGCGACTCTTCCTGATCATTTCTTTGCCGACGGACGATGTTGTTTCGTTTTTAGCGCGGGCGTCGTGTGGCAGCGCACGCCGCCGCAGCCGCGCTCGGTGCCGACGCGCGGCGGCGCGGCTGCAGTGCCGGCTGCTCGTCATAGAGCGCGTCAGTGCTGCCGCGCGAAATAACAATAAACATCATAACAGTATCAGTGCTGCGCCGCGCTCTGCTGATGTCGCTAATGGCTCAGTTCTCACCGACACGTCCCTCGCGGTGCACTCCCCCCCCCCCCTCCCCCGCCCCTGCCGCCACCTCGCCTCCGATATCCTGTAACTTATTACAAGTGACTCATTTTGTTTTTCGACTCGTTTCGATGTCTGTTTATTTTATTGTTTTTCGATTAATTTGAGATTTGGGCGTCGATACCGGACGATTCATGGCGGTATGGTATTAAAATTCCAACGATAACATCATTCATTAGGCATTATCTGCCTGTTAAAGTGGCATCAGAACTTATTGACCGCTAAAATTAACGTACGGAACGTGATATTTGTACCCAGCGGTGACCAGTACTGATGAGCAAACATACTTGGTTCTGATTTTCATCTGAACCTTTAGATGTCGGGATACGTAACAGATTTTGATGGATTCCGGATTGTAGTGATGAGCGGTCCATATTTGGCAGTATTTTTGTTGATTAATGCAGCGTATGGCCTGACACTGTGGCACTCCGGTGCTCCGGTACCCCGGGGACCAAAGCAGGACCTTTATTAAGGAAATATCGCAACTTTTAATGCTTTCAATCTGATGCACTTTCTACAGCTGAAAGAAAAATGTGATAAGTTTGTAAACGATCAAACCATTTGCCATATCACAGTCTCACTCTCTATCTAATCTTTATTATTATAATTACTAGAATATTATATTTTGTGTCATGAAGTTGAGATTTAGTTAAGCCGTATACCCCGTGCTAGAAGTCGTGAAGCACTTTAAAGATGCACTATCTATTGTTACGTGCGTGGCTAATGAAATGCAATCGGCATTTCATTTACCACGAGCCAACGTATCAGTACGTACGAAGCTAAATTTGTAACAATATCAAATATTCCACATAACAACAGTCAACCACCATCCACTAGGATCCGTTTAACTATCGCACGGTCGCCAGAGAATATCTTTTATCATTATCGACAGTTCGCAGTTGAAATCAAACTGACTTCTACCGACAGGAGGTCGAGAGCTCGTTTGGGCCCTTATTTTACACGCCTAAGGAGGAAAATTCTAGAAAGAGA
Organism: Mythimna separata; assembly: GCA_030763345.1. Classification (NCBI taxonomy): domain Eukaryota; kingdom Metazoa; phylum Arthropoda; class Insecta; order Lepidoptera; family Noctuidae; genus Mythimna; species Mythimna separata. Next base: position 22,322,239 of record CM061169.1, read on the forward strand.
TGTTTCAAGGCCACTCTAGAGCCGCAGTTGCATCGCGTTGTTCAATATTAAATTAATACAAACATGTGATTTTTCAGACGATTGCGACTTCATGCGATTTTCGACTCTATTGTACAAGTCGAAAGGAACAAATTCCCTTATAAAGTTATTGCAATGGAAGTACTTGCGGTACTTGGGAATGCGGTGTTTGCTAGACCTTGCTACGTACTTCAATTCCAGAACCTTCGCTCGGCAATGCGTTTTAGCGAAGATAAGACTTGTTATAGTTTCACGGTGTAACACTATATTTAATTACAAGCTTGATGCGGCCGTGATGAGGTTTACGAAACGCTTGTGACAGAGATCCCTGCCCGAGATAAGAGCTTAGACTGCCAAAAGTGGCGAATGTGTCGCTGAGGCCGGCGGCCGCCCCCGCAGTTCCCACGGCTATTACACGCCAGAGCGGAGTCATTAACATACGCCGCGCGCTCGCAGCACGCCGCGCGCCGGCTGCCGCGCGCTGCTGCCTCCGTCCAAGAGCAGCGCTGCAAGCGTCAGCTGAAGGTGCACCTCAAATGGCCACCAATTCATTATATATATACGTACTTAATTTGGTAATTAAAGGAGCACAAACAAAACTAAAGCACAATTATTGGGCTCATAAAATGTCGTGTCTGCAAAATTGTTTAGTAACTAGTAGTAGTGTTTTGTTGGCATTTATAATATCGATTTACATAATAAAAATAAGATATATAAGTATTGTACTATATTACAGTTAAGTAGTAAAGGTCCAAATTTTCTAAAATATAATAATAGTTTAGCAAGTAATTTTGAATGTCGTTAACACGCCAGTGTAGTCCATTAATCCGTGTGCTGATTAGTGCACTCATTAGGCGCGGAGTGCGAGTGCGGCGGAGGGCGGAGTGACGCGTCGCCGAATTAATTAGGATGAATGTCCTGCGAGCGCTGCGCTGCCGTGAGAACCGGCGCTGCGCCCGCGCATGCGCGGCGCTCGACGCGAGCGAGCCACGCGCCAGAAGGCTCACTATTTAGGACTTGGATTAAAATAAAATTATCATTTAGTTGCGGTAACCACGGTGACCATGTTCAATTCGGTTGTCCGCGTCTTGTCTATTCTACATGTTTTAAGACTAGTGTATCGTACAATACAAGTAGAATAGACAAAAGCCCGTGTCTTCTAGTTTTTCAAATGTAGTCTTTTTTATAATGGTTATAAACTAGCGCTTGACTGCGATCCCACCTGATGGTAAGCAGTGATGCAATCGTCGATGGTGAGGCGCACTAGTTTATTAAGAGCTTATTCACTCTAGCCTTGAAGACACCCAAATTATAATCGGATGGAAAAACCGCAGCAGGCAGATTGTTCCAGTCCCTCGATGTACGCGGTATGAACGATGAGGCGAAACGCTTAGTCCGGACCGTAGAGGTTTGGACAACGAAAGGGTGGATACCCGCCGTACGACGGCTTGTCCGATGGTGGAAAGGGGATGGCGTAATCAATTCATGCAATTCCTGCGCACACTCTCCGAAATGCATCCTGTAAAATACCGAAATGTGCTCAAGGCTTTGTAGATTGGAAGCCAAATCTATATCCCCAATTAGCCTCTTTGCACGCCTTTCCACTGAGTCCAAAGCTGCCAGGTGGCATTTCGCAGCTCCAGCCCATATGTGGCTGCAGTACTCCACACACGATCGGAGTCATTAAAAAGGCTTAAGAAGACACGGACGGCGCGACACGGTATGACAAGCAACTGACCTTGCTACTGTGTCGCCCCCCAGTGTGGAGCGACTGATTCTGAACGCAGGCACCACTGGCGCCAGCAGCAGCCGGCGTCCACTTGGGTGGGAAAGCGACAGACTGATTGACTATTCTAATAATCAAACCATAGTTTAAATAATTATTCATATAATATTTGTTACAAACGGCTGCCGCATTGTTTCAATTAGCCTTCATGGAGTTTGCGCAGGAGTACTGGTGCTTGCGCCTGCGCACTGCGGCGCCGACGCGTTTGTCAACATCAGCGAGTTAGCATGTAGTGCTCGGCCGCTCATGGGTGCCACTCGCCACTCATCACAAGTATAACGTTGGCTCATCCGCTCCGGCTATGTTTACTTGATATGAGAGTGTTGAAGCTCTCAGTGTGAGCACGGCGGCTATCTCAGCACATTCGTGTTGATTGTAACGAGCTCGCCCAACACGGCGCCCGGCGGCTGAGGCTCTCCTTACTCGTGAATGAGACTGTGACCAGAGAATTAAACGAACGCACACATCCTTCCACAACATTCTTCACACACACACGCGCGCGTATGTGTGCACATACAAACAAGCAATTTGGGAGCCGCAGGTAGAGCCCGCGGTAGACAGTTAACCGCTCAGTTGTTTTGTTTTAATTTACAAAATAAAAGGAGCCATGAAAGGTAGACATTAAATGGAACAGTTTTATGCCTTCGTGAACTTGAACGTAGAGTCCCGCCTCGCGGACGATACAGATTGAATGCTGCGATTACCGTTGGTAGCGAGGTTCGAACTCTACATTAAAACAATATTTTAGTTATTCAAAAAATAGTAACGACGAAATACTGCAGTTAAATGATAGCGAAGTTGACTGTTCCCTCGAAACAGTGGGAACAACACAGAGGACGACGACGAGGTCGTGGAGGACGATAATGCTAATGAAGATGACTGATTGTGTTTAGTCTGACAAGCAAACAAACCAGGAAGCTGCCCAGCTCACCTGTAACGTAAGTTTGGATCAGTCATCAAGCGCCGCGTCGCGTCGCGTCGCATCGCGTCGAGTGACGTGGTCGTGCTTGCACAACACATCGCAGCGAGTACCTGTGTCTCACACGAGGTGCGCGAGCGCAGCGCAACAGGTGGTCCACGCATAAAAACTAATAAGCGAGGGGTGGAGGTGAGGCGGGAGTGACAGTCCCTCCGGCCCCCGGCCTCCGCCCGGCGCACTCATTAGCCGCTCTCGAGTCCCGGAGGAATCCGCCGCGCCGCCGGCATGCGCGCGCATCCTCCGCGTGTACCGGTTACATATCGCGCATGACGATACCGATCACATCCTCGCTTTTTACCAACAAATACAATCGTGTGATGACATCAATGAGGCGGCGTGCGCCTGTGTGCGTGTTGCGTCACTGCTGACGTGTGGGAACAGAATAGAGTGCAGGACATGCGAGCGTGGCCCACCTGTACCACCCGCCGCACAATGATTCAATAATATATAGTCATTGTAGAACCTATACTATACGGACCTTAAACTTATAATTTTTTAAACTTTTGTGTTCATTACGGATTATTCTTGTATCATAGGTGCATTTCTAAACTCGCACACAAAACACACCCAGACTTGGAACAACCATCTTTTCTATAGGCCATACAAATTTGTCCAGTGCGGGAATTGAATTTGCGATACGCAGCACAGCACCCAATCGCAGAACCACTGCGCCGACATTCTGAGAAATACGAGATTGTAGACGTTCAGCAATAACGGTGCGGCAATTTGCGCAGACGCAGCTACTCGGCCTGGTCTGGAGCCCTGGTACCCGCAGTGACACAAGCTCGTAAAAATGATTGATATCCTTGTTTAATAACTTATGCTCGTCGAGATAAAATACTGTTCCAGCATACACCGTAAACTAATAACACGCACCACATAAATCTGCACTAAACGCATGCGTTCAGTTATATGCACCCCTGACCCCTTTAGTGTTAGAGTTTGATAGGAAAGCAGAATATTTACTTAGTTTTTATAACCAAGCATATTATTAACTTACTTTTGTATTCGATTCGGTTAGTGGCCCAACTGCTATGCCGGAGGTCGGTTCGATTCCCACTCAGGACAAAATTTTTGTGAGATGAGCACGATCATTTGTTCTATCAGTCTGTCCATCTGTTCGTCTATCCGTCTGTCCGTCTGTCCGTCCGTCAAGACCTCTCGAGAACGCCTGAAGGTATCTAGTTGAAATTGAAACTATTTACTTAGGTCTGCGGTCCCTTGAAACTGTGCAAAATTAAAACTTGTAAATTACGAAAAAAAGATACCGTTGTAAATTTTGACACTCAAGGGAATCAAGATTCATTAGGAGGTACTACCCGTTGACCCAGAATCCCAGAATTTGGCATAAGGCAAGGTCTCATGATGTAATAAATGCTTTGATCTAGCGATAAATACATTATTTTATACTGTAGTGAGAGGTTTTCAAACAACTGATGCTGAATTTTACGTTGTGTAGGCGAGCGATACTGCTCGCTATGGCACATACCGGATTGTATAGACGAATTTAATCTTTGGTGTAATATGAGGTAAGTTAATCAAAAGTACAGTAATTATACTTGTGGTCACATTCAGACAAACCTTCTCATCTCACATATTGTATTGGCATGTCGACACAGTAGTGCAGTAGCTCGCACCACCAGCACCGCCGCGGCGTCCACACGAGACCTGTCCGTTTGAAGTTTTGCTGCGCGCCTGGTTGCTGATCAAATTCAGTTCTTTTATTATCATTAGCTCTACTTAACCATGGAGTAGCTGTGGTTATAGCTTACGTGGTTTGTAGATTGAAGCAACGTGACACAAAGAGCGCCGGCAGCGTGGCCCGAGGCCGCAGGACAGCCCGCACCACCCCGCCCGGCGGCGGCGTGACTCTACGCAACAATGGCAACGGGTCCGCGCCGCTCTGTCTCCTCACATGCATTTGTATGGAAAACTTGCTCGTTTCCTTTGAGCTTGCTTCAATCGCTAAAGCGATTGGCTGCTGCGCTGCGGGCTGTGAGTTCGATTCCCGTACTAAACAAATATTTGTTTGCCTTACAGATAGGTGTTTCGGGCCTGGATATCTTGTATATTATGTGAGTTTACTTATATGTATGAGCATACATTCTCGATACAGGAGTAATTCATAGTGCGGGTAACGCTTATTTAAAAAAAAATTGGGCGAAGACAACCCAAATCTGCCTATAACTACAGACAGAGCTGGCAACGATTGTTTATGTTCATTACGGCCGCGTAACATACGCACATTATTGTTTAAAAAAAACCATATTCAGTTAACATACTGTATGGAACGTTACATCTTCAGAGTTAATCTGATATCTAAGATGCCATACTGAAGGGCTATGGACAAAGTAATGTGAAATATTGAGATATAAGCTAGGTTTTATATTGAATACAGAGAGGAGCACCGTGTTGTAGTAACCGTTTCATAGTTCGATGTGATGTGTGTTCGAGCTCCCGGCAGTACCTGCGGACACTCCGCTAACATGAACTAGATCTGCCTGCAGTTTATTTGATTACTCAGTCAACATTTTAATTTGGACTATAAAAATATCAACTAGTTACTTAAAATTAGGTACGAAACGGCTACCTATCTATAAATAATGAGATAGGCACTGAGTCAACGGCCGGCTGCGACCACAGCCCGGCTCTTGTGATGAGCTGTGACGACGCCGTCCTGTGTGGACGCAGCAGGCGATGGCGGCTCCTCGCACCGCACTCGTTAGCCCTCGTCCGCGCGCCGTGCTCCGCGTGTTATCGGCCAGCCTGTGAAGCAGCCTCCGCGGCTCCGACACACAACACATTAACCACTTTATTTTAATTAGGCTAAAGTTTCAACTGCACCGCACATAAATTGTCAACTCTTGCTGAATTGCTGCTACAGGATTCCATTCCCTATTATAACGCGATAAGATATGTATTTGTATAGGGCTAAAATATAACGATCTATATAAACCGTATCGCTGTCAGTCCCGTCCGGGACTAATGTCCGACGTGGCTGTCCTCCGCAGCGATTGATCGCGAGTGTAACTCACACACGCACGCGCAGTGTACAGGAGAGTATCTCCTAGAGGGGTATTGACTAGTTATTTTCATTCATGAAACAAAATGATGTATTGGTTAATCCTTCACGCTACCACGCAAATATACATCACTCAAGTGTCGCTTCATCTCAGTTCCCCAATGACCAGTCCTGTGCGTCTCGCATCTAATGCATTATTTTGACCAGGTCTTCGTTTCAGGACTTTTCGGCCAAATTGAATATCTGTTTTACGAGTAATGTGCTTTGTTTTGCGGATGTCTTCGTTTCTGATTTGATCGCGCAAGAAAACTCCGTGCATAGCCATTTCTTTCCATTTCGATTTGGGTTACTTTACGCCTTGTGGTGAGGCGCGTTGTGAGTGACCAGGTTTCAGAGCCATATTCACTGGCAATATGCACTGGTCAAGTGGTCACTGAATTTCATCATGAGGCTCTGTGGTAGACAGTTGACTTCTTCGGTTGAGTTAGACTTACCTAATCTATCACATACCCGCGAAACGAGACACAATAGTAAAACAATAACAGCGCGGTCTCACAGGACCGGTCGGGCGATTCAAACATTAACTAGGCCACAGGCACTAGGACAGAGAAGAAGAAAAGATACGCAGGTAGTTGCGTATCTTTTCTGCCCATTGTAGTACCGTACTAATCTTAAGCTCCTTGTAAAATTATATGGTGTACAATAAAGAGTATCAATCAATCTAAATTTTGTCTCAAACTTCGTCGACCATTTCAAGTACAGTCTCCGATCTTGAGAGGAGTATGTGCTACATAACATGGGCTGTACAATTGGTATTGTGTACAATGTGGTACAATTTACCTAGGCCTTGGTTCTGTCCATGCACATTTTAAGAGCCACTCTTTCAGGAAATCTACAGAGGTCATCGAGTATTGTACTTAGGTTTTCTATAGTCCTAACCATGAGTACTGCATTGTCGGCAAATCGAAGGTGACTGATGTACGCGCCGTCAACATTCATGCTTAGTATTGTATACCCTCTCTGGTCCAGAACCTTGAACACTTTTTTCGCTGATGGTATTAACAGTTTCGTATGAATACTTTAGTTACTTATTCATTATTCGGAATAAACACTTTAATTTTCATAAGAGCCCTGTTGCGTGCATTATCGGCACGGACCCTGTCGCCACCGAGCCGTGCTCCTCATGAGCTGTAAGAATGTATGTGCGTATGTGCAGGGCTATCTCCGGTATTACCACAACTCGCTACTTCAGTAAGTTTACGAGTTGCCACGGAAATAAAATGTTACTTTTTATCGAGAATCGTTATCGTTCGAATCGAATCGGCATTAGCGGTGACTTAACATAATCCGTGCATTAGTAGCGAGTCAATGAAGTGGCTTAGTGCCACGCGTCGGGGGAAGATCAGTTACACGGCACTCGAGCAACGCTTACAGCACCAGCGTGTTGATGCGTGTGGCGCGTGTGCGCTGTCGCTCGAGTAGTGTCACTGCACGCGCGCTCCACGCGCCGCTGACTGCCGGCCCTCACACTCTACTTGCTCTAGTTACACGGCACGCGAGCAACGCTTACAGCACCAGCGTGTTGATGCGTGTGGCGCGTGTGCGCTGTCGCTCGAGTAGTGTCACTGCACGCGCGCTCCACGCGCCGCTGACTGCCGGCCCTCACACTCTACTTGCTCTAGTTACACGGCACTCGAGCAACGCTTACAGCACCAGCGTGTTGATGCGTGTGGCGCGTGTGCGCTGTCGCTCGAGTAGTGTCACTGCACGCGCGCTCCACGCGCCGCTGACTGCCGGCCCTCACACTCTACTTGCTCTAGTTACACGGCACTCGAGCAACGCTTACAGCACCAGCGTGTTGATGCGTGTGGCGCGTGTGCGCTGTCGCTCGAGTAGTGTCACTGCACGCGCGCTCCACGCGCCGCTGACTGCCGGCCCTCACACTCTACTTGCTCTAGTTACACGGCACGCGAGCAACGCTTACAGCACCAGCGTGTTGATGCGTGTGGCGCGTGTGCGCTGTCGCTCGAGTAGTGTCACTGCACGCGCGCTCCACGCGCCGCTGACTGCCGGCCCTCACACTCTACTTGCTCTAGTTACACGGCACGCGAGCAACGCTTACAGCACCAGCGTGTTGATGCGTGTGGCGCGTGTGCGCTGTCGCTCGAGTAGTGTCACTGCACGCGCGCTCCACGCGCCGCTGACTGCCGGCCCTCACACTCTACTTGCTCTAGTTACACGGCACGCGAGCAACGCTTACAGCACCAGCGTGTTGATGCGTGTGGCGCGTGTGCGCTGTCGCTCGAGTAGTGTCACTGCACGCGCGCTCCACGCGCCGCTGACTGCCGGCCCTCACACTCTACTTGCTCTAGTTACACGGCACGCGAGCAACGCTTACAGCACCAGCGTGTTGATGCGTGTGGCGCGTGTGCGCTGTCGCTCGAGTAGTGTCACTGCACGCGCGCTCCACGCGCCGCTGACTGCCGGCCCTCACACTCTACTTGCTCTAGTTACACGGCACGCGAGCAACGCTTACAGCACCAGCGTGTTGATGCGTGTGGCGCGTGTGCGCTGTCGCTCGAGTAGTGTCACTGCACGCGCGCTCCACGCGCCGCTGACTGCCGGCCCTCACACTCTACTTGCTCTAGTTACACGGCACGCGAGCAACGCTTACAGCACCAGCGTGTTGATGCGTGTGGCGCGTGTGCGCTGTCGCTCGAGTAGTGTCACTGCACGCGCGCTCCACGCGCCGCTGACTGCCGGCCCTCACACTCTACTTGCTCTAGTTACACGGCACGCGAGCAACGCTTACAGCACCAGCGTGTTGATGCGTGTGGCGCGTGTGCGCTGTCGCTCGAGTAGTGTCACTGCACGCGCGCTCCACGCGCCGCTGACTGCCGGCCCTCACACTCTACTTGCTCTAGTTACACGGCACGCGAGCAACGCTTACAGCACCAGCGTGTTGATGCGTGTGGCGCGTGTGCGCTGTCGCTCGAGTAGTGTCACTGCACGCGCGCTCCACGCGCCGCTGACTGCCGGCCCTCACACTCTACTTGCTCTAGTTACACGGCACGCGAGCAACGCTTACAGCACCAGCGTGTTGATGCGTGTGGCGCGTGTGCGCTGTCGCTCGAGTAGTGTCACTGCACGCGCGCTCCACGCGCCGCTGACTGCCGGCCCTCACACTCTACTTGCTCTAGTTACACGGCACGCGAGCAACGCTTACAGCACCAGCGTGTTGATGCGTGTGGCGCGTGTGCGCTGTCGCTCGAGTAGTGTCACTGCACGCGCGCTCCACGCGCCGCTGACTGCCGGCCCTCACACTCTACTTGCTCTAGTTACACGGCACGCGAGCAACGCTTACAGCACCAGCGTGTTGATGCGTGTGGCGCGTGTGCGCTGTCGCTCGAGTAGTGTCACTGCACGCGCGCTCCACGCGCCGCTGACTGCCGGCCCTCACACTCTACTTGCTCTAGTTACACGGCACGCGAGCAACGCTTACAGCACCAGCGTGTTGATGCGTGTGGCGCGTGTGCGCTGTCGCTCGAGTAGTGTCACTGCACGCGCGCTCCACGCGCCGCTGACTGCCGGCCCTCACACTCTACTTGCTCTAGTTACACGGCACGCGAGCAACGCTTACAGCACCAGCGTGTTGATGCGTGTGGCGCGTGTGCGCTGTCGCTCGAGTAGTGTCACTGCACGCGCGCTCCACGCGCCGCTGACTGCCGGCCCTCACACTCTACTTGCTCTAGTTTTTCAAGTGATGTCAGTGTACACGCGCAGCCCCCGGCCACTGCTGAGCATGCTTGCGGCACGCACATGTCGGGCACGCACCAGCACCACCCTAGTGCGGAAAAAGTTGCCCACCACAAAAAAAAACCGGTCACTGCATAGTGTAGGTACATAACTGGTCTGTCTGGGACTGTCATGTTACTCTGTGCTGTAATGTTTATTGTTATGTCACTTATTGCCGGCGAGTCCCTTTTAGGTAAGTACGAGTAGCACTTGCGCGAGTGCGTGCGAGCCGAACAACATGTTTTTAATTAGTGTCAGGTTAGGAGGCGGTCGCCGCGGGGCGCGAGCGCGTGGACGCTGCGTGCCCGCTGCGGACTGGTGGCGTGGAGACAGCGTGGTGAGAGCGCGGCGGCGGCGGACGCTCACACGTTGTACGCAGCATTACTGCGGTAATTATCCGTCAATTAAGGCATTCCTGTGGTCCTCGAGGTAATTCATTAATTACGATCAGGTTTAGTTGAAGAGCTCGTCGTGCCTTGATGTGCCGCCTCCGCGCGGACGGCGGTAGTGACGTCACACGACACGCCGCCTCAGTCGCTCGTCATCGCGCCGGCCCACACTGACGCTACAAAACCTGACGATTCAGATTATGTCTCAGAATATTTTCTGTTATTCCAAACCGTGACAAAATAACTATTTTCAAAAATGCTAGTTCATTCTACATTTATTAAAATAAATGAAATGCTTCACATTCGCAGCACTCTGCAGCGCGAGTGACCGAGGCGCGCTGGGGCCGTGTGCACAGTCATGTGTTCGCTTACACCGGCCGTAGTATCGCGCTTGCATCGCTTTCAATAGCGCTAATTAATTTAAATCTATGCGATCGCTATAAAAAACGAATTAAACAACTAAACAGTCCCATTAACGCGTCTCAAAAGATTTAGTGAACGCCAAATATGCGATAATATCGCCCAGCAGTGGGCAACCGCTGGGAACGAGCGCGACCCTTATAGATAGTTATAGATACCATCGCCTTTATTGTCATTAGAATACTATTGTTGGGAATTAATTGAATAGCTTCAAGGGTATTTTGGTTGAGAACACACCGCGCATGCGCGGGATTCTTTCAAAGCTATTCAGATAAATGTGGCCACTATCTGTGATCGCATTCGTAAGCTAATGTTTATAGTGTAGACTTGTTAACTAAGTGTCATTTGTAGCAGTTATTATAACGCGGCGAGTATTGACGTGGTGCGCCGGCTAGTGGAGTCGCGGCCTCTTCCCGGAATCATGAATTAACGCTATAATGCGTCAATGTAATCAGTAGTACTTTTCATTCCATGATTGACGATTGTATGTGCGCGGAAAACGAGTTTACGGACGACGCGAGGGCGCTTTTTCCGATGGACATTGTAGGACGTATTCGAAATTTACGAAACAGCGCAACCCTGAACCAGTCTCTGTCCAGCACGGGGATGTGGTTTAAACCATTTAAAGTTATTGCAAGAAATAAATTACCTCTCGATCTCGTAGTACCGAAAATATTTGTATTATCGATAAAAAACCACACCTAGTTAGTCACGCGTTGATGTCTTTTACTCGACAGACCTTAATTTTTTCTCACGTTGTTTTCTATGATAATAAATTGGCCAAGTGAGGATACATTTTCTGGCCAAAATGAACTTTTCAAATCTTATTAGCTCTTGAGTCCTACGGGACACGGGACAGGGGACGCGGGACATTTGTCCCGGTTTACGATCGCCAGGCTCGCCTTACCGCCATTCCACTTCATACACAGATATTTACGAGCCTGCGCCGATTGCTCGCGGAATAAAAGTGCGGTTAATGAAAATATGACACCTTCGCACCCAGCGCGGTGAGGGACCCCGGTCCCTGGGGCCCGGGGCCCGGGGCAGGGACCGTGTGAACCGCGCCGCTGCCACTCATCCGCAGATGCCAGACTTTTAAACGGAATTTTTCATGCTCACTGTGAATTGTTTTTATTTAACCGTTTAACTTCTGAGGACAAGTTAAAATATGAAATTGATATTACGAGAGCAGTGAATCACACTCGAGGCCGGCCATTTGTTGATTTTTATCAATGACTAGCTTTATCCCGCAGCTTCGCCCGCGTACATATTTATAGCCTATGTCACTCAGGAATACAGCAGCTTTCTATTGGTGAAAAAATTTTAGCAATCGGACCAGTACTTTCACAGATTACCTCATACAAACAAAAAATCTTTACTCTTTTATTATATCAGTATAGAGTTAATCTTCTAGTCCGATTCCGTGTCCACGTGTTTGAGCACAACCACTGATATCTGCGCCTGTGCTCCATGGGTACTCACATTGCGCACGCCATAACTAAGTGTTCTTGTTGAGGAGTGCCTAGAGATATATGTCATGGTGTCCTCACCTTCCACGTGACGCAGTTTCTCACATACGTGCGTTCGGAGGGTTCCTACATCGGATTCGTGAGATAGAAACAGCCGGGTGTCACCATTGCGATGACAGCCCGGTGGACGCGGTGAAGTCAACAGTGGAGGTGTGTCCCGTTTGGACGGAGCACCGCCGTGTCATCGTGGGGGTGAGTAGCGGCGGCTGCGACCACTTGCGCCGCCCTGCACAGTCAAAGCCTACTGGAACCATGGATTCGCTTCTGAAAGGAAAATCCAGGGTCCTGGAACGCTAGGCAAAGTAGGAACATGGGAGTGGGCTTACCACCTATAAAAAGGGTGCACCAGTCGAATAAAAGCCGATTTGATAAAATCCAATACGAAATGATGAGTGAAGTGTAACCCTGCAACAGTGCGGTGCGCGTAGCATGTGTAAGTACGAGGCCGGTGTGCGAGCGTGTTCAGTAAGTCAGTGTTCGGAGCGGGCTGCGTGCTTGTATGTACGACGTGTATGCGAGCCGGTTCCCGCTGGTGGCGCCTTTTTGCCGAATTTGCGCCGGCCCACATAAATCCTGCGGCCGTCAGTAGCGCGGGGCGGGGCGGGGCGGGGGGGACACACACACAGACGAAACCGGCTCATTAAAATACCTAAAACAGAGTCGCGGGCGCAGTTTAATAAAGGACGATGTTAGCGCACGAGAGCAACCCGCGCTAACTAACCGACGGGAAAAACTCGAGCAGCGAGCATGCGTCCAGCCGCGCCCAACGACAGAGCAGAGCGATGACTGATGATAATTATGCAATATAATGCTCCAGTAGGTGAATGGGTAACAACATAGCTGGTGCTTGATTTTCACGCGACGTTGCGCTAGGAGCAGCAGTGAGCACATACGTCAGTCACTATGGCCATCAATTCTTACAATAATTTTGCACATAATTAAGATAAACAATCTAAAAGAGCAATTAATACATTCTTATACTTAAAAAATCCAGCTATAGCCTTTAATTTTGTACACAAGTTTCTGTTCACAGATATTTACTATGACATACTTTTATTTCAGGCAGGAAATCATCAGGATTACTTGTCGTGCTCTTGGGATTGGGACGATGACGTTTGTTTGATTCAGAAGTCGAGACAAAACGGCCGAACTAGCCGAGACCTCGGAACAAATGATGCCGAATTCCATAATCAAACATTGTTGGACCGATTCAATAATGATTTTTGTCGGCACTTTTGCTTCATCCATTTTAACATGTGACTCTTGGAGTGAAATATGCTGAATGAAAGACGCGAGTGAACAAAAAGTAAATCGGCTAATTCCGTCCTAATAGCCAAAGAAACGAATTAATATTCATTAATTAACTACTTATGTTGTGTAAGGTAAAAAAAGCCCGTGGCATGTGTCAAACAAACAGGCAGACACGATCAGTCGCTGCCAGACGAGACAACTTCATCTCACACAAAAAACGAGCCGATTATGAAATAAGGCGACAAGTGCCGAGGGCGGGTATGCAAATGAGCATAATGTGCGACTCGCGGGGAGACCACAAAAACTAAGTCATGCATCGGTGCGACATGCGCGCGCGCCGCACCTGCGCGCGTATTCATATCAGTGCACTAGCACGCGGTGCGCGCAGAGGGTCCGCTCCTCCGCGGCAGCGCACGCCTGCACGCCTCTGCTGAGTGCCACCACTTCAGTGAGGTACACGCGAGCCCCACTAAACCATGTCACCTCACCGAGTGTTCCGTACGACAGATCACAACTAGAGAAAAAATTAAAATATTGTGAAATTAGCTTAGTTACACTGTTCACTGACAAAACGCATGAAAATCCCAAGAAATCATATTGTGCAGATAAAAAATATGTTATGTGCTATTCCAGGATATAATATACCTGTCCGTGTACAAAAATTCATCGAAATCTGTTGTGCCGTAACAACACACAAACTCATAAACTGTCGCCTTTACAACACGAGCGTGCGTGTGGGGCGCTCCTCGCAGACCTTCTGCCGGTGCCTGCACAGCGTCAGCCGCCGTGTCTCGGTCGGCTGCGCCTGCGCATCATGCTCGTACACACGTTTTTTCCGTCGTTTTTGCGCGGTATTAATTACCGCGGCGCACGCGCGATTATCCGCCCGATTTGCGGCGAGTGCTCACCGACCGGCTCCGTGTCCACGCGCAAATAGATCTGCATTCCTGATCACACACGACGCACGCTACCATGCACACTGAGCTGCACCACAGCGGACTGTTGGCGTCTCGCGTCGGCTCCTCACTTCAAAAGGAAAAATTAAACCTAAATCAGCTTTTGTCTGTTTGATCCGCCAAAACGATTTTTCTGAAGAACGCGTGAAGGTTAATATTTCCATGAGTTTTCCAAAGTTAAAATTATTATCGAATAGTCGAGTTACTAATCTCTAGGACTTGTAAAATAATTAAACTTCCAAGCCAACGGAATCAACAGATACTCGTACGGTCGTTTCTGCCGCATGCTCTCGCAAGCAATCGACAGCTTCTATGCGTAGCATGCTTGATATTTGGAAGAAACGTTACGTTTGACCTGCAAGTACCTACTCGAATATTGATGCATTTATACGGATACAATTATTACAATGGTATACTTGTATTTGTCTTTATAATAATAAAGTATTTACCTATATTGAAACCTTCGGTTCACGAGTGCGACAGGCATTAAACCGGAAGTTTTTTTTCTATATTCCAATATGGCCATAAGTAACTGTGTTAATTAGTGGTAGTGCGTGGCTGTGCCGGCGGCGTACAGTATCGCTCGTATCGCCGGGAGACGTGCTGCCTCGCGGAAGCCGCCTTCATTTACATGTTAATACGGAGCAGATTAGATGCTATCACAGCCGGCGATACTGTCGCTAGTTGCGCAGTGCGCCGTGCCGCCGGCCTCCTGTCGCGCCGCGCGCCGCCGCGCTCCGGCCGGACCCGGCGACATTGTGCACGCTCCGCAGAGCTCTCACCACCTCAACATAAGTGTCTTGATCTCGTTTCGTCACCAAATACCCAGAACAAAATCCCAGGTATCAAAATTCTTACAAGTACTCGTATGTGGGTTGATGTGACGATCTCAATGAGTAAATGTGTGCGATACACATACCTTGGAGGCCGGCTGTGGTGATTAGCAAATATGTATTTCTCATATTCCATGTCTAATAAATATTATGTAAAAAAAAAATATCCCACAATTTTGTAAATTGTGAGTGAGGCCTGAGTTTCTTATTCAGTGATATTCTAACAACCATTACCATACATAAGAAATCAGAAGATCAGCTACAAATATTGTGGTAGTTCGTCATTCACTATCGCGTCGTTGGTCGTAACGAGTGGTTTTCCCTGCCGGAGTCTGTGATTTCAGATAGCTACAAATTAGGGGTTATGTATTCGTAAGTCAATAGAGAATTAATTTCTTCTGGGCCAGCGTGTTCCATCATCGACCACATCATCACTTATCATCAGGAGAGAGATAGTGGTCAAACGAGAGTCAATAACAATAAAAACAAAATCGCTTTGTCTCTCAGGGACTCTGGTCTGTGAATGAATCAGAACTGGCAACGTGGAGACCTACCGGCCACAACGGACTCACGCGACGCTGTCTGTTTCATTTTACGGGCGATTTTAATATAAGTGGGATTTCGTGGACTCCATCTAATATTAACTCTTCGTTAGTCCCGGTGAACTCCGTCACTAGTGACGAATGCCTGTTCGTGGATGAGTTGTGTACGTTGGATTTTGGACAGTATAATGGGGTAACCAATGCGTACGGGAAACTGCTGGACTTAGTCCTCTCAAATACGTAAGCATGTGTTAGTGATTGTGGTGATCCTCTAGCACCCAATAGCTATGTCCACACTGTGCCCTTTTTTGTTCAACAAGGGTATGCGTCATAGCGCAGTCAACAGCGTAAGTCGGGCATGCCTGTGACGCAAGTGTAATGACAGTTGAAAGTGTTGCGCGTGCAGTGATACATGTCATTCCACGTCAGATGGATAATGCCTTCCATAACGCATTCAATTGTTGAAAGCAACTAACGAAAGTTTAATAGACAGATGAAGACGAAAGTTGAAGATGAAAGGGCACAGTGTGGACATAGCTATTGATCCTTTTCATCCTTCGTTGTTAATCAATATTGACATCTTCGAAATACCTCCCCTCGACCATGCGCCGCGTTGGCGATATATCTATAACAAAGGCGATTTCGATTCTATACAGAACTAGATTTCTAGCACTAATTGGATTCGTGAATTTTCAACCCGATCTTTGAGTGATGATGAGTCTGTTGAGTTCTTTATAAACACTGTTGAACAACTTCAAATCAGGTATATGTTACTGTCAAAACCCGAACTACGGTAAATCCTAAGATTTTCCAGTAAATCTTATTACCAACTCTTAATGGTAAAAGTCCAAACTGTTCTATGATCATCGTTTATTTTGGACTTTTACTACCATTCACTTGGTAAATCTTAGGATTTACCTCAAAGACTGGGTAAATGTTGAGATAAACATTACCAAAGGATAGGTAACGATCTGACTGATTAGTAGTACAAATATTTAATAATTACTCATAGGTACGAGTATATACCACAAAAATGAGTACGTACCTAATAAAAAGTCTGGTATAGCTCATCACTAGTCAATACAATTAAAGAAAAATATAATATCTTAAAAAATTCAAGGTTTACGGCAATAAATCTGATGAGTTAACTTTTAAATATTTGCGTGACAGAGTTAAGACTATGGAAGCTTCATGTTACAAATCTTATCTTATCCTAATTGAAAAATCCATCAAAGACAACCCTAAATGTTTTTGGACCTACGTTAAAAATCGCTATAAATCCAATTCTATACCAAGTACACTAAATTATAAAAATGAATCGTTAATAACTGGAGATTCTATTTGTGAAGCTTTTTCATCTTATTTCATGTCGACTTTCCTTAACTCCACTTCTTCTAATTTTATATACTAAAAAGGGGGTGGCCCCTTTTGTCCATTCAGATAATAGAAGTTTATCTGGTTACATGGAGGTCAATGTTGATGTTGTGACCGATTTACTTCGCAACTTGGATCCCGCAAAGGATGCTGGCTCTGATAACATTAATTCATCAACATTTTTAATCAAATGTGCGCCTTCTATTGCCATACAAGCATATTATATCTCTATTTTGTTTTCTAAGTCGTTATCTCAAGGTGTTGTCCCTAAAGTATGGAAATCTGCTTTTAATACGCTTGTACATAAGAAGGGGTCAAAAACTGAGGTCACTAATTAGACCTATATCCAAGTTGTGCATTATAGCTAAAGTATTTGAGAGGATTGTCTATAATCAGTTATATCCTGCCCTTGCTAGCTCGCTCAGCCTCTTTTAGCACGGATTTTTAAAAGGACGGTCTACCACTTCTAATTTGATTTTGTTTAACGATTTCATTACGGATGCTATGAACAATGGAAGGCAGGTCAGAAGGTGCTTAAGCCTTAAATTTTTTAAGTAGCATTAGGTTTAATACGAGTAGTAGTATTTAATTTATGTTTTTATATCTCGCTTAAATAAAATGCGAAGCTCTCTATTTTTGTGCTGTCACCAAAAGTAATATATTGTAAGGCCTATACGTGAGGACTTGTAATTGGCTTCCTAATTTTTATGGTTTCTTTTTTTCTTGGTATATTAACTGCAAGTCTTCCATGTACTAAATAAATAAATAAATTGAACTACATAATTATAACCACAGCGGATCTATTCTCACACACACACACACACACACGCATACAGCGCAGTGTGCAGCAGTCCCCGCAGCCTCAGCCTGCGCCACCGCTGCACGCTGCACGCTGCACGCTGCACGCTGCGCCTGCACTGCGCCGGTGAGACCGCGGCGGCTCGCGTGCAATAAATATAAAACATTTGAACAAACCCCGCGACTGATGGTTCGTTACGATCGCGGTCATTTACTCTGCGCCCGCGCACCACCGCACCGCGCCTGGCCCGTGTAAATTGCTCGCCCCCCGTCCCCCGCGCCCCGGGCCGCCGTGCCCCGGGGTCACGCTCCGCTCCAAGCCTTCTATTTTTGTTCAGGTCCGGGGTAAATTGCAAGCCGATGTGATGACCGCCCGCTGAGACCCATTTATTATTATAACTAATCTTAATGAGAATTCTCTTATCGCGCACTCGCTACGTTTGAACGACCTCAATATAAATTGTATTTTGGAATATATTTGTGTCGGTACCGTTGCGCGGAGCTCTCGGCGGGGTTCCGGCGTGACGTCACGCGCGCTCGCTGCCGTGCGCGGCTGCTGCCGCCTGCACCGCGGTCCGCCGTGCAGCGGGCGCGGCGGCGGCGGCGGGACGTGAGCGTGGCATCGCGCCGACACGCTCGCACCGCTCTAATAAATTGGATTATATGGCACGTCGCGGCGCGCCGTGGCACCGTGACGTAGCGTGACGCGGCGTGACGCGCGCTGATGCGTTTTTGTCGCTGCTGCCACCGCGCCGCCTCGACGCAAGAACAAATTAAATCCCAACGTTTTACGAGCGGATCATCGACTCCATTCGTTTTATATCGAGTCATGCTCCGCCATTCTCAATTTCATTTATTAAATTTATAGTATAAAAAGTGTATTTAATTAGAAGTCCCTTTGTGGCGGAGTCGCGTCACGCGGCCGCGGGGCGCAGCGGACCGGCCGCACTCATCACACGCCACTCACTCACCGCTACGCTTATCTCTGTATTAATAAGATGAAAGTGTGACCACTAATATCTTGACGTGAGCCTCTCCCTTGCCCGGGGCCATTACCGGCAGCGATTTCTTTTCAGGAACGATTAGGATTACTTTTCACACAGCATGTTGTAGGAATATTTTGAAGTATTCCGGTTTCGGCACCATCATTTTTGGCTAAGCTATTCCCGATTCGGCGGCACCAATAGGCATTTTGGACTGGGGTCTGCCCAAAAAACCTATTGGTGCTGGACGAACTGAAATGGGAATACCCCAATATTTTGAAACCTTTTCATATTTTCTTTGTATATTTTTATGCTATCAAGATTTTTCCTATCTATTAGTTAAGTGAGTTATATTTATGAAATCCTGGAACAGATTTATTTTCATTTCATTAATAATTTCAGTCGAGACAGCCGTGCGCGGTGCGACAGCATGACTGCTTGTAGCTACTGGGGACTATCGCCAGTAAATATTTAGTAATCTGTGCTATCGCTGGGAGAAATGCTTTTTCATGGCAGGTTTTACTTGGAGTAGGTGTTTCTAATTTAGTTTCGTCATTTTTAACACGGACTTCCGAAATTTGAATAATATCGTTTATTTTATTTTTGAAGTTGTAGTTTTTTGCAAAAAAGATTCTAAGACCGTTTTCACATTATCCGATCCGATATCGTTATCGGACGCCGATCCGATATCGGGGTAAGTAAAGTGTATGAAATATGTACCTGTCTTTCATATTGTCCGACCCGATATCGGATATCGGAGCACGGCATTTCATACATTTTACTTACCCCGATATCGGATCGGCGTCCGATACCGATATCGGAGAATTTTACTCTAAAAACATATTATGATCTTTCAGTAATGGTAATCCCATTACTGCTACAAACTTAAAATAAAAATAATAATTGAAGTCATTGGGTGATTTCCCTCTTTAAGAAAAAGATCGGCCCATAAAACAAAAATCTATGCCCTAATTAATAACTCTAATAATATGGTATTTAAACACAATTGATCAAACGAGGGTCTATTAAATATAGAGCTGTAGTTTGAATGAACAGTCGTGGATCGTCGACTTGTTTTATTTAGCATCGCAACCCGCAGAGTGTTCAGTCAGGGTAACAAGACGCATCTAATTATAATATGTTTCATTTGTGATGAAGCTGTTTAAACTATCAGATACCCGCAAAACGAAACACAATAGTAAGACAATGACAGCGCTGTCACATGCGACCGGTCGGGGATTCATGAATTAAACTACAACGTGTAATGATACACATGCATACACTTTATAATCGATGTTAGACATTACTTTAAAATAAAAACATTAGCATCTCGGAGCAGTCGAGTAAAACGTAGAGTCAGCCGGTGGCAGCCCGTCTGTGGGGAACTGATTTCATTGGAATTATAAAAATTAGCGTTTGTGGCTCAGGCGCCATCGCGCGCTCACTATACGAGGCCACTACTTGGTTTGCGTAGAGTTTCATCGTCAAGCTCTCGCAATTGGCTTCTAGCTACTACCATCAGTATGTGATGAGCCGTAACATTCTGTCCCGGGACTACTTATTAAATCAAAACTTCCAGCAATAACCTACAACAACAAATAATAATAATAAAATGCGTATGTGTTACCGTGCAGGGTGCAGGTCGGTGGCGCAGGATGCTCTCCACAGCGGAGCCGGCGGGGCGGGCGCGCGGTGCGCGCGGGGGGAGGGCGCGGGTTCGACGCCCGCGCTGCGTGCAGGTGCCTGCGCGAGCGCCGCGCGGCCGCGCAGAAGGACCACTCTGCACGGCCGGTGATAACTTCATCCTGCGCACACATACCTTCAAATATGACTGAATGACTAACGGCTACAACGTCCAGTCCGCTGCAGCAGTCCCGCAGCGCCCCCGCGCCCGCCGGACCCGCCCCGCGCGCGCCCGCGGCTGGCACTTCTGCGCGGCGCTGCGGTGCGCTGCGCCTCTCTGACATAACACCTGACTGGTTTTGTCTGACATAACCCGCTCCCGCCACATATCTGCTCTCGGCGGGTTTTTGCCGCGCGCCTGCGCCAGCGCAGCCTCCGCGCGGCGCATGCGCCCGCTAGCTTATCAACAATGTGGCGTTCAGCATCATCATTTTTTAGGAATCCGTACCTCAAAAGGTAAAAACGGAACCCTTATAAGATCACTTTGTTGTCCGTCTGTCTGTCTGTCTGTCTGTCAAGACCCTTTATCTCGAGACCGCGTGAACGTATCAAGTTGAAATTAAAACCATATACTCAAGTCCACGGTCCCTTGAAACTGTGCAAAAATCAAACTGGTAAGTAGACGTGAAAAAAGATACGCTCGTTTATGTTGTTATAATTTATATTATATATATATATATATATTTGTCTTACAATTATTTTAAATATTTGCTGCGTTTGAACGTTGTACGCCTCGGACTACCCCCTGCATTATTTTTCTTACGATGCATCCTAAGGTTGTCTAGTAGATATCGCTGTCAGCGATAAGACCGCCATTGTACCCATAGATTTAAGTTTCTGTACAATTTATAACTTCTTTTGGTGTACAATAAAGTTTATTCTATTCTAAATTGCAAAAAATGTACATTTCGACACTGTCAAAGGAATCAAAAGTCATAGGGTACTTCTCGTTGACCTAGAATCTTGAAATTTGGTGCGAAGCAATGTATTATGACACTAATATAGGGAAAAGTCTGAAAGCTGAAAGTACGAGTTTGTAGTTACGTCATAAGAACACTGCTCACTCACTGCTACTTGCAAGAAACGAATAAAATCAACATTTGAAGTACACGAAGGACAATGCGCAGGATGCGACGGTCGGGGCCCACAGTGACGTCATCGATGACGCGTGTGCCATGACGACCATCTAAACACGGCCTGCGCCACCGACCAGTAGCCACGACTTTATCTCAGCGGTTTCGCCCTCATCAAAAGTAAATCTTCTCGTAAGGGAATGTACTTCTGTAAAAAGTCCCATTTATTTTGTAAATAAAGTCAAAAAGTAAAGTACCTACTTAGCCTTTGTACTTTGTGTATGAAGAATAAATAAATAAATAAATTATTATAAAAAAGAAGAATTATTATAAGTAATAATGATTGCTAACTCACCCGCACTTGCAAGCCCCGCGCGGTCTGATAGCACGGGCCGCGCGCTGCCCGCGGCTCACGCGACTGCCACTCTACTATACGCTCATATCATCAAAAGCATATAAACGAAATTTACCTCCAGTAAATAGATCAAAGTTTTGCTTCAAATAAACTTGTTGTACATAACAAAACTTTTTACAACAATTCTAAGATTTCGGGTGTTAGTGTTGCTGGCTTTATCTTCGATATTTAATATCGATTTACGAAATTAAACTAAGTTTGCACTTTAGAGTTCAAGGAGTCAGTTTTATACTTTTGTAATTACAAAAGTAAAAATCTTTATTATCTCTTATAAGTAATTTTTATTTTAAGTCTTCTTCATATTTTCTTGTCGTTGATCTCAAATTATTTTTTTCTGATCTTTGTTTGGCAACTTTTATAGCTCTGTTAATGAATTCACATACATTCTGGACGGTGGTTGACGGTAGTTGTGCAGGACGGGCAGTATGCGTGTGAACCGGTTACACATTGGCACAACGATTATATTTGTGCAGCAGCCAATCTGGGTCCGCAGTCGGATAAGCCAACTTCAGATTAGCCACTGCATGGAAATGTTCTGATGGGGTGATAAAGTGTGGAGGAGTAACTGTCAAAATCAACAATTATGAAGGCAATGATCGAAAGTTCTAATAGTAAGTAGACTTGGGCTTAGACAGACGCGCTGCAGCTCACGGACAATACGCGCTAACCTCGCACCCACCGCGTGTCGCTTACACCCGGCTGTTACTCACACATCATAATACTTGTTAGGTCGAAATAGTACGGCGTGTCCCGGTGATCCTATGAGAGGGCCCGGCGGATGCGGATATCAGATTGGACACAAGTTACCAGATCAACGCGGAGGAATACAGTAAGTGCTAACTAATGAGCTTCCGCCAAGCTTACTACTAGTAACTCCCGAATCTGACAGAACATTGTTCCTCACAGGGCTTGCAGGCGCCGCAGGTGAAGCACCGCGGTTGCCAGGATTCAATCAATCCGCCTAGCCTTTTTGTTAATGATATGAACTGGTGCTTGACTGCGATCTCACCTGATGATAAGGAGAGATCACCTTTCTCTAAGTGTGGGGGTGTTGCCGGTTTAACCGGATGCAGCTGAGTACAGAATTTTACATAAGTTGATCGCTTCTCTGATCTCCACAACCACTGAGTTGGTATAATATCCCTTGGCATGATTCAGATTTTCTGACTTTTGTCTACAACTGTCAAACATCTACATTGGTAGTCGCGACCAACGCCGGCTTAAAGTGCTAACTTATCTTATTTATTTGAAAGAAGTCGAGTCAACGGAGAGTACGGTGACTCGGCCACAGCCTGGCCCGCGTTGCTTAACGTTCACTGCGTCACTTGGCGCCGAACTGACGTCGTCGAGGAGACGAGAGTGTCGATGTCGCATCGTCGATCAGTGAACTGCATGCGTCGGCACTAACCTTGCGGGACAGTGGTCGGCAGCGAGGCCGCAGGCGGCTGCGTGCGCCGGCGCGGCCGGTGCGGCGCGGACGTGGCGCGGCCCGCGGCGGCAGCGGCGCGCAGATTAGCGCCGGTTAGCCGCCGGAACCCGCTATCTGCATCCGCGCGTGTTGCCCAACCAGCTGATAACATGCGCGTGCGCTCTTATCGCGCACTTTAGGCACAGCGCGCGTGCCACTACCTAATAGTGCCTGATAACGATACATGCCCAAGTTTGGTGCTTCTCAATGAGTACTCTGCATGTGCTGTACCGTGGGTACTCGTAGTTTAAGTAATCATGTTTGTCGGCTCCTTCATCATGTGGAAGTTCTGGCTCGAAGCTCGGCTGACTGTTGTGTAAACTCTGGTTGTTGGTTGTATACGTAATGTATCAACTAGGTACCAAATCAGTAATCCTCTGTTTGGGAGCGCAGTGGACACTGGGCAGCGCGGTGGCGACAGTGCGCTACACTTCGGTGATAACATCAGATTACGTGAGTGGTAATTATAACAGCGCTCGTTACCGGCCGCAGCTAATGGCGGCCAATGAGTCGGCGATGGTATCGCGAATGTTGTCGCTATCGCGGCCACATCGCTACTATTTGGAAGGTGTGAGAACCGGCCATTAAGATAACAGTCCTACGTATCAACTTTATTATGTGTAAGCAGCTTTGTTTTTTATAAATATCAATCACCAACTCAGTCAAACCTTATCTCGCACAAGAAGTGTGTTTATTAAGTAAGATTGACGACCACGAATATTTACTGCAGTCTAGTCTCTGCGGTGAGGTACCTACTGCACTCAGAACTATGTTGTGTAAAATAGCCTGACTGGGCACTAGTGTCAGTTGACCGCAGCAGGAGTCACTGTGAGCGGCACTTACTCGTACTAGGGATACATAATCTCAAGTGAAGTCGGAAGTGGATCGGGGCTGCAGTTTGCCGACACTACAGTAAGCATGCTGTCCACAGTGGCTATCATGTGCCTCCCCCCCCGCCCCGCCCCGGGCGCGCTCCACTGCGCTATCTCCTGCCGCTATGATGTCAGCGTCAGTCGTATGTAGGCTGATAGCGACACTGTCACAGTTGTGTTATCACAAGGGAGCCGCTTGTGGAACAGCGGAAGTTCCTCAATGTGTCTCTTTCTCATCTCCGACTGGCTGAGCTCGCTGTAGTACAAGCTTATTGGAAACACCTGGTGATCATTAAAATCGGATCATCCGTTTGGGTGCTACGATGCCACAGACAGACACATATACATCTACACAGACACGTCACACTTATAACACCCCGTCGTTTTTGGGGTTAAAAATGAAAAACAATCAAAATAATCAGTGTATCTACACGCTGACGTGACGTCGTGGTGGCGCGGCTCGCGCGCCGCAATGAACCCAAGCTCCGTGTCGGTACGCAGGGTGCGGTACAATCCGCAGCCAGTGAGCGCGTGAACGCGATCTCCTGGATGTATTCTTCATATGGCGCTTGTTTTTATTGTTCGACTGTAGTGAACAGTAGCCAACTCTCTCTTGTCGTTGTGGGCTGGCATGAGTGAAGATTCGCAAGAGCAAACGTCCTCAGAAGAACGATGATACAGAAGGTACTGATTGGGATCTTGACCGTACTCCTGGAATAGACCTGATTGTGGTATACTTTTCCACTCAAGTGCAAGAAAGGGTTAAGGGTTGTCATCACCTTCCACCACCACGTTCCACTTTCAACGAAAAGTATGTTATGCAAATGCAAATTGGCTTCGGCCTCTCGTACGCCTGATTTTTATCTTAGGACCAAGGTTCCGAGATAAAAAAATATGTTAGTACATTCCTGCTGCTTTATAGTATTTAGAAAGAAATAAGTACTCATCTCAGCAGTAGGAGCTACGCCTACAGTAACTGTGCACTATAGACCGCGCCGTTGCAAACGCACGGACTGCCAAATCCATCTAAACATCTATCTATAAATAATCGCTTTCCGCGAGCCTATTGTTTTATATGTCATTCATTTGAAGCTTATAGTTAGCCAGGTCGTATGGTGTACAATGAAGGAAATATTTGTCTATGTATCGATATACTTCTTGTCCCAGACGTGGGTACAACACGTGGACGCGCGCGCAAGCAGCCGGCGCGTGGCGATGCACGGCCGAGGAGCCTGCGCACACTGAGGAGGCCGCGGCCGCCGCGCGACACTACTGACCGCTGTAAGGACAATCAATTGCTCCACAAGTAGTTACTTAAAGCGCTAGCTCATGCGCCACGTCGGTGATAGTTAAGTCGCGCAGTATGCACTAAGTGGCGCGTCTTCTGCGCCCCTCGCACGGGTGAGCGGCGAGAGGACGCGCCGCACACGTCCACACGGGCGTGACACGACTCCACCTGACGTGACGGACGGCTGACGTCTGACGTGACATATCGCCGACACACGTGACATTAGAGAGCTACATGCCTTCTAGAGTTAGGATATAAAACAGTCCAAGCGACGTGAAAGTCGGGTGCGATCTGCATTCATGTTCATGACTAAATAAATCAGTGTGAATAGATGACAGTATGCGCCCGCGCACGCCGCGCTAACTAGACGACGACGTGCTGTTGTAAGTTGTGGCGGGTAATGGCGCATGTCGTTACAATCAGTGCGCATTGTGCTCACATCTGCGACACGCGGCGCCGATAAGCGCTGTCAGTGCGACATGAGTTCGCGACACTCGCGACCGTATGTCATAACAGTAGACACAGTAGCGTAATGCGCGCGCCTGCGCAGCTGTCCGAGCGACTGCGCGAGGGGTGAGCGCGGCGCACCCCTCGCTCGGCGCCGCACTTGGCGCCACATGCCAGCAACTGATGACAGCGCCGTCTCGTTACACTACCGACTACACGCACTGATCTGATTGTATACGCAAGCGACCTTGGTGACTCTGTTAGCAGCTTGCGATAGACGACAGCGCGGAGCACCTCTAGTGCTAGTGGCGGCACCGCGGCGTCGCTCGCGGGTGACTCACCTGTCTCGTCACATGGGGACACTGGCGCTCGCTGCACTATGACAGGGCACTGGACGCGCTATCCCCGTTAGTTCATTGATAAATAATTAATAAATATTGATAATAATTTATTATAGCAAAAAGTGAGTACAATTACGATTTACATTAATTATAATCAATAGGGTCTTTTAACTCTAACTGTAACGTAGACCCGCCTCATCTAGGTTAACGAGAACTTGTGCTCCAGGCTAATTATTAACAATAATCGCTAATTAATTATCTATACTAATTGAAATCTCATAAAGGAATTTTCTTTCCACTATAAGTGCAGTAGAGCACATTGAAGAGCACAATTAGTATTTTTGGTACGACATAATATTCCTGTAGAAAACCGGAATGAAATTAGGAACAATTAATAATTTAGTGCGCCTCATCATTAGCGACTACATCACTGCCTACCATCAGGTGGGATCGCAGTCAACCACTGGTTAATAACAATTAAAAAAAAAGTAAAAGTAGAATATCATTTATTTATTTATTTATTAACATGGGAGACCAACAGCTAAATACAATAGATTAGTAACAATATGGGAACTAGACAGCCAATAACAGGTCTCCACGTATAGAAACATACAATATTATATATAACTGTGAACAACATAGTAACTATCGCCAGAAGGAAAAGAGTTATAAATACGTGATAATACACTAATAACATGATCTGATACAATACAATAAAGAAATCAATAATCTCAACAAAAGTTACACAAAAATGCCTATCATTTAAAAAAGTTAAGGCAAAAGTTAAGGTAATGACACACTTGTTAGAAACGGATCAATGTCATGCTGCTTGCACATCTCATTGAAGCTCCTACTCGCACGCAACACAAACGAATTCTGCCTATAGTTCGAGGAAGCCAGTGGCACTCTCAGCGGTGGATAAAAGCGCTTTGACTTGCAAGGAACATTTAAATAAAACTTAGATAATATGTCAGGGCTATTAATCGTACTATTAAGAGTCTTTAGTATGAAAACGCAGTCCGAAACCTTGCGCCGAATGTTAAGGGGTAGTAAATGATATTTCTTACAGAGATCAAGGTAATTTTCCGATTTATAGGGTATTCTT
Source organism: Mythimna separata (assembly GCA_030763345.1). Taxonomy (NCBI): domain Eukaryota; kingdom Metazoa; phylum Arthropoda; class Insecta; order Lepidoptera; family Noctuidae; genus Mythimna; species Mythimna separata. The sequence continues at coordinate 22,349,606 of CM061169.1, forward strand.
TGATGGAAGCAGAGATATTTAATAAACCATCCATCCAATTATCATCTATACTACTTGAATAAAGAGGTAAAGTTTGTTTATTTGTTTGTAGGCGATATTCTTTGAAGATCCAGGTTCGATTACATAAATGTATAAATTGATAGAAAGCTGCTACGTTCCTGAGTGCTGTAGGCTATATTTTATCTAAAAAAACTCGGTAAAATAAATAAATAAATAAATAAAAAATGTTTTTATTTTACATAGGCCTACATGGGCACTTATAAAAAGTCGAAGCTAGTGCACGGTTCCAAATTGGTCGTTTCCTATGGAGAAGAACCGGCAAGAAACTCCATAGTTACTCTTTTCAAAAAAAATGATTGGGTTTACAATACTTTCATATTACAAAACAGACACATATGCGAGGACAGTGTAGACCAATCAAAATTGTAACCCAAATAAAAATAGATTAAATCAAAAAGTGGGTTGAATTAAGTAGTAATTAAAATTCGTAGTCTACAGTGTTCTCTCATTCACACAAAAAAAAAAAAATCAAAGCTATCAACAAATTAGTTTTTATCAAAATGAAACCACGACTTAATGAAATTAAGGTGATATCCAAATAATATAAAAATATTGCAAAAGCAACGTTTTGAGTAAAAAATAAATTTATGAGTAATAATATTTTATGAAATAAAACAAACATGGAGCAGTTGATAGATAAATTTACACAATAAAGTTACCAGGGGGCCACATGTGCAGAAGCAGTTATTTCCAAACAAGCGCGTCTTCGATATAGTCTCTAACCTTGTAATATGCTTTTTTGGTTAGGACACGCTTAATATGGGTTTTGACATAAGACTCGGTCCAGGTTATTAACGGACTGCCGAACGGCAGCTACCCAGTGCTCGCTGTCCGCGAACCCGCGTTTACGGTGGTCGGAAATTGGCATCGTGCGGCGTGAGGGCCGTTCCCTGGCGCGCTCGCGGTCGGCAGCCTCCTTCGCTAGCATTACTGCTTCGCAGAAGAAGGCAACCGCCCGCCACCTCTCCTCGCTCCGGACCATTTCCTGTACCATGGCCCGGCGGGAGAGGCCGCCGGATCGCACACGTGATGCAACGAACCCCAACCATCATAGGAATTGGCTTGCGAGTGACAAGCAATAGGTAGTTCGCCGCCCAGTCATCGAGAGCCTGAATCGTCGACGGCTGCCGCTGACGCGTCGACGGCTGCCGTCGAAGCGTTGACTGCTGCCGCCGCGGCGCCACCCCGTGCCGCTCGTGTGTATGAGCTCTTACATAACCCATGGCCCCAGTAGGCTTCAACCCTGCTGGATCCCTTGATTTGCTGACATCTCCTTAAGGCGCGCCTGGAACACTACTACACGCCGTCGACGACTTGGGGTTGGTCCGGACGGTTATCAGATGGCCGGACGGCGAGCTACCCATGCTTGCCGACCGCAAGCCTACGCCTACGGTGGCTGGAAATCGGGGCCGGGATCCCGGCAGCTGAGGAGAGAGCGTGCGGTCGCCTCCTTCTCTCTTCTACTGCTTTGCAGGCTCTTTCCCTTTCACTCCGGACCATGGGCCGTACCAGGGCCCGGCGTGAGTAGTTGTTGCCCAAACGAGGCACACTATACTAATAATAGTCCTCCAGACCGAATTTCGATCACGGCGGCTAATCACCACAGAGATCAGCCAAGTACCTACCAGGAGATATTATAGAGCAAAACGTGTGCGCAAACTCAGATGCTCTGTTCCTTTACTCTCATAGTCGGATGGGACGGCAATCCGACACGACTGGAGAAATATCAGGAGCAGGACCTACGGCTTTACGTGTTTTCCGAGACACTTGGGCTTCACACCACTAACTTTCAAACTTCGAACAGCTATAGAGTAATTCCTAATCGAAAAACCCAATAGCACTTTTTTCCCGACCCGGGTTTCTATCGAACCTAGGACCCGCGCTCAGCAGTCGCTCTTGCGGACACTAGACCAACGAAGTAGTCAAACCTTTACTATAAGCTCCATCGTGCCCTCCGGGTGATCCACACAATGATGACAAAAAAGATAGTTAACAATAAGATAAACACAATCAATTCAAAATGTAAGTGTATTTTACGTACAATTATATAGCAACCCCGACTATCAGCCACGCTAGGCGTGGGATTGCAGACGACGAACAATCATATGGATGACTCGCTGTCCAGCCTTACGGTAGCCATCCTGACTCCTGACCAAGCGCAATTCGTCGACAGCGCCTAGTGTTCTGCTTGCTCCTGGATTTTTCGCAAAGGACACTCGTGGCTCTAGAACGTAAAGATCAACTAAACAGGAATAGGTATAGTTTTAGTCTGTAAAATCTGACATACCCTTCGCTCCACCCCAATCCCACTCTGGAAGTCATTAAATGATTTGAAACATTGAAAAAAATCCTAATTCATTGATTGTACACAGAACAGCCATCACAGTGACAAGCGTCGCGGCGCCGTCGCTCTGCGTTCATTACAGCCACAATGGCCTGGACGCATGTAAATGGGCTCTCATCATCCAATCATATTTGGTGGCCGCCGGACAAACAGCGCGGGCGCGGGCGCGGGGGCGCGGGGCGCGGGAGCGCGCGAGTGCTCGGCAAACTGAGGGCGCGCGGTGTTTGCGCGCCGCACATCTGGACCGCTCTTGTTTTTCTAACATCGACCAGTTTTTTGTAACAACACAGTTTGGGATGCGTTAATTTGAACCTCGTTTTTCTTGCGGCGAGTGCAAACATCGGCGGCCCCACCCCGGCCACCTGTGGCCGCCTGCGCCCGCGGGTGCGGCTCGCACGGTGTGACGACTATACTACAAGTGACGACTTCTATCGTATGTTCCACATGCGGTGGAGGCGACGACGTGTGACACTACGCCGCGCTCGGCGCCGTCACAGGGATTAGCGCACACTGTGGACGACCATACTGGACACATTGCGCACACATTGGTCGGCTAGCCTGGCAGCCTGCCCATCGGGAGATGTGGAAGCAGGCTCGGGGACGGACGCTGTTACATGAGTTCAGAGCCAAAATTCAACAAAGTGCACGTGTGCAAGTGCAAACGCTTACTATTTTAGAGTTTAAAAATCTGCATAAAAGTATCCGTAGGTCATGTGTCGTGCGAGCACTAGCCGGAGCACACTGAGCACTTCATGTGCTGCGACTACTCGATGGACCACCACCTCCGCAACATGTCTTTCCTTTGCAAGCGAATTCGCTTCCGCAATAGCTTTGAACGTTTGCTTAATATAACTACTGTCTTTTTTCTTATTCCTTACGTCTTCGTTAAATTATCTTCGTTTTCATCCCTTGAGGTATTGATACGGGAAAGGTTCCTGCTTTTGTTCCCAGTTTGGTTGAGTTTGTTCGATAAATATCAGAGGTATCGCGGCCCGAGGCAGCGAGCGCGCCGCAGGCTACAGGTGGGAACATTCGACACAACCAGTTAGTTAAAAATAAACAGGACACGTTGAGCCACAGCTGAGATTGTATCCCGCGCCCGATCCCTGGCCGGCCGCGGCGCGGGGCGGTGCGGGGGGGGGGCGCGGCTGCTGGGGGCGCTCATTGAACCGGTCGTCGGGAGCGCACCCACCACTACTTGCGCTCCTTCACACAGTTGGATGCTGCATTGCGCGTTGAACTACCATGAGTGCCTTAGAAGGAATCGTAGGACACAGAACATATAGTTAGGTTAGCTCTTACTGCTCTTTACATTATTGATTCTAACTACGAATCTGAGTTGGTTTGGAGGTTTGCTAAACACCAACTGAGTTTGGCGGCGATGAGGCGGTGCAGTTCGCGCAAGGTGCACAAATCTCAGGTGCAGGCGGTGCGCGACCGGTTCCCGCGACCCCGCGCCCCCGCCCCGCCCGCGCCCGCTCCGCGCCGCTCATTCAATTTGTCCAACAAGCGCAGCGCAGCGGCCGGCGCGCGGCGTCCTCACGCGACCCGCTCGGACGGCCGCCGCTGCTGCGCCGCCGTCGCTCAGCTATGTGTTTGTGTAACTGAATACAATCGGTACAAAGACGCAACCGGTGCTCTATCAATTAGGTAGTACTATTTCCCGTGGTGAGCTTTTTATTTATTCATTTAAGGTAAATATGATTTAAAAGTAGTATGTTTAATAGTCACACACACACACACATTGCTCGTAGAACAGATGGTCGATGGGGACGGAAGGTTCTAGAGTGGCGGCCACGTACCGGAAGACGCAGCGTCGGAAGGCCTCCCACAAGGTGGACCGACGACCTGGCGAGGGTCGCGGGAATCCGATGGATGCGAGACGCGCAGGACCGGTCGCTGTGGCGACGCTTGGGGGAGGCCTATGTCCAGCAGTGGACGTCTTTCGGCTGAGATGATGATGATGATGATGATGATGATGTTTAATAGTTGAAACAAACGTACATACAATATGTACCTATTTAATATAATGGATTTTTGAGACTATTATGCTATTTGTTTTGAAAATAATTCTGCAACTTCCACTTTTCTGCGTAACGAAAATCTCCCCCTGAACGGATTGATAAAAACAAAGGATATCAGTCAGCTGGTGAGGTCGTCATTAGCGGGCGGCGGCGGCGGGCGCGTCGTGCTGCGCGGACCGCCGCGGGCTGTGGGCCGCGCGCGCACCTGGCGCAGCGCGTGCGGCGCGCGGCCCGCGGCGGTTCGCACGCCACTGCGCGTCTGACGCGCTCTCGTGCTGGACTGCAGCCGCGCCACTCTGCTGTCGTCTACTGCCACTCACAACTCAACCAACGATTCCCGATATCAATCAATCAACCAATCCCAGCGAAATAATAGGCATTTGCAAGAAGAGTATCGTCGAGGCACAGGAGACTGCGCGAGTAGAGCCCGTGATGATGCGTCACCGGGCGGCGCGGCGCGGCGCGGGCGCGGGGCGGGGAGGGGGGCGTAGTGTCGTGTCGCCGTGTCAACTGCGCGTAATTTGCGTGAGAACGCGCGCACGTGCAGCGCCACCAGCGCTCGTTAATCGCCGGCGGCCACGACCAGACTGCGCGTCATCTTCTGAGCCACACGATCACTTGGCGTCAGCAGTCTCATGCATTGCGCTACTTCCTGCTCCACGAGCTCGCGCACAAGCAGGACTGTGATGGTTGTGAGTGCGTCTATGCGGCAGGACGCGACACGACACGGCACAGTTGCACGCTGCCGATGCGCTATCACCGCGAGCGGATGTGGCTCGTTCGCGACTCGCGGGATAACATCTCGCAGCTTCCGCCCATTTATCTGCCACGTCTCAGCCTAAAACCCCCCGCCCCCGCCACCTCACCGCCCGCACGCCTGTTGCTTGCCATCCATACGACATAAGCATAATACCACACATCTATTTCCATGATCGAAATTGCAATGTGTATCTTTGTTTAGACAAGAATCTGATCCGCTTAAAGGCGTTGCTACGACAATATACGTAATGCGCGCCTGTGTCAGTAGACTATTGACAACTATTTACAGCTGAGCGAGGTCGTATCCCTGCGCGCGCCGGGTCAGTGTCGCGTCGTCGTGACGTCACACACGCACCGGCCCAGCGCCCAATTGTGGCACAATAGCGCTCGTTACCACTCACTCTGACCGGTGGCGACCAGAGAACAGTCTCGGAATCGGCCTACAGTTGCTACCCTCACTACACTACCGTGCAAACCTGTGTGTAGCTGCACAGACGTAGACGTGCTTCTCAGTGCACCCTCAAAGCCACCTGGATACCATGCTCAGGCTCCGGATCACGGCAATGATCTGTCTTCTACATAATGAATACATGTACATGCGGGCCGAGCAGACCGCGCAGACCCGCCCCTAGCGCAACAATGCAAGAGACGAGCACAGCGACGCCGGCGCCGCCGCGCTGCCACGGTGGTGGAGCTCGCGCAGACACGCAGCCCGCTCTGCTCGGCGCGGCGCTTGTGGCGCATTTTCACTGGTCGTTAACTCGTTCGGTATACCGCATGCGGAGAGTCCCCGCATGCGGGATAACAACCAATGAAAGTAACATGGTTGTTATACCGCATACGGTTCCCCGAATGCAAGCCATGTGACACGCGTTCCAGTAGTCTCTCGCACCCGGCATGCGGGCCCTATCGACTAATGAAAACGGTTCCCCGAATGCGGGCGCTGTGGCATGCGTTCCAGAAATCTCCCGCACCCCGCATGCGGGCCCTATCGACAAATGAAAATGCGCCATTGGTGCCGCCCGTGTATGCCGGGCGCTACTACCCAGTACCCACTCTCCGACACTGCAGGCTTGTGAATAGTCTGCTCTCATAGCGCTTCATTGAACGAAATTACAAATAGGTAATATAAAAACACATAGGTTGATGCGTGTGTGTGTAGCGTACTACGTCGTACGCTATACCTATTATACAGCTGTGGTTTCTTGGTTGGCAGTCAGGCTCAAACTTGGAACTCGGTCCCCGACCTCTTCAGATAATATGAGTCATCTGTTTGACAACTCCAAACAGTCGTAAAGTCTAAGGTTTGCGGCATCGCTTATGATTTAGCTAGACAGGTAAACTACGGGAATTAGTAAGCTTACTAAAGTAGGTTGGGATTAATTGCGGGTGCTGCCCTGTCAACCCCGAGTTCCCCAAAGCTATGTCAATAAAATTGATGTCAGTATCTTGAACGAAATCTAGGATCTTACAGTCGCCAAATCTGGTACTTTGTCCGCATCTAACTTGTAAAATAACAACAATATCTTGACACAGAACCCTAAATATTGTTCAAAAATACATTTAGAGAACTAAGTTGCTTCTAGCAGACATTAGTTACCCACCCAGTCAATTTTTCTGTAGCCGTTTCGGAGATTAGTCGGTCCTACAGACAGGCAAACCGACAGACGGCCTTTTTGTGAGTATGCGTAGTGGTTAGTACCGAATATACTTTCGCATTTAGTAAAATTATTTTCTTTTTAAATAATGTTTTGCAATAGCTGCTACGCGGTGGTGTCCTTCGCTAGTTACTGCTTCTCAGTAGCAGGCGTAATACACACATATAGTGTAATATATAGAGTATCCACACATACTGTGCAAAGCTATCGTTGTCTTGGGCAGCTTAAACTCACTTCACTTAGAGCCATTACGCACTGTCGACTAGTCGCCGGCGACTCAGTCGACGGCGACTAGTCGACAGTGCGTAATGGCTCTTAGGCGGCCCCTAGACGATCAATTATATTGCGCAATATTGAGAATTGTGCAATATAATTAATCGTCTAGGGCTAATATTGAAGAATGCGCAATGATTGACCGAAAGTTTGAGCGAGTCTAATTTTTATTGCACCATAGTTTTTCATTGCATCGTGTAGGGTCAGTATTGCGCAATATTTTTCAGTCTGTTGTATCACGAGGAGTATAGCTACGCACTCTGACTGAACACGAAAACATTGTGCAGTACGTACTATTGCGCAATATAATTGCTCGTTTGGATTCAGACCGCCTTTCAATCTTATTGTACAATATAAAGTATTGTACAATGTTATTGTAGGTCTAGGGGCCGCCTTAGGGTTCTATATTAACTCCCTTGTGAGTTAATACGAGGATATAAAAGGGGGTTGTCATTGTTAAAACTTAGCAACATTCGTTTCGTTCGGGATCAACGTGCCGCCCGCGACTAAGCACCGGCTTCGGTGATGAGTGGATGACTTCCATTCAAACGTGTGTGTGCCTGCGTAGGACTGCTCTCACAGACAGTAGTGAGAGATGATCACTAGAGTGCTATAATAAATATAAATTATAGGTAATTTTGTGATTTTCATTAAAAAAAGTTTATCTGCGAATTAACAGCCAAGCATAAAGTTAATATATTTTAGAGCACTCCGACACGGTCCGGTTAGGTTAGAAGGCTAGGCGGTTATTTTTTAATAACCACATTGAAGTAGGAGCTCCGTGAAGCAAGGCTCCGTAGAGCTTGGGGGACAAAAGTTATTTGCTCGCTGTATTCCGCGATTTAACGATGTAGGTAGCATCCTTTAATATTTTCTATTATTATTGATAGGCTCGCGTTTGGTCAACAATTTATAGAGCAGCATACATGCCTAAAAGTAACCTATTCACTCTAGACATAAAGACCCCTAGGTTGTAGCTATCAGGAATCAGACTTCGGTAGTGAATTCCACTCTTTACTGTAGGTACGTACCTATTATTATAGTGCATACCTAAAAATGCTTTTTACATTGGGTAGGATGTTCGCTATGTCCCGGAGGTGCACCGCCGTACATCTAGAGGTCTGATGATGAAACGGGTTTGGAGGAATTAAATTGTGCAATTCCTGTGCACACTCTCCGAAATATAAACGATAGAAAACCGACAAGCTAGCAACTGGTCGACGATGATTAAGACTTTGATGCTTCGATGCGACGAGCGCATCATTACCGATGATCTTCTTGGCTCGCTTTTCAGTCGACTCTAGTGCCCCTAATAAGCAGATTAACTAGGTAAACTGGTGATATCTGGTACTTTGTGTTAACGTATTGTACCTGGTAATTTGTAGATTACCTAGTAAATGCGCATAATAACGCATTCCGTACTCTAATATACGTATACCTAATTTATTATTAATACCAAAACGCATTACAGAAAAGATTTTTTGTGATAATATTTAATATAGTAAGACTAGTGGTATAGGTACGAGTAATTAAAACTCACTCTGAGCAAACCAACGCTGAAGCATATCCCAGTGAGTGTACTCGGATCACAACGAGCAGCAGTCATCCAGGTAGGGACTGCAACATCAGACTATAGCTCACAAGTATGCGACTAAGTTACCTATTAGGTCGCACTCGCACTCGCTCGAGACGAAACTGCAAGAGCAGGGTTCAAGCGGCGCGGGCGCAGCCGGGCGGAGGGGCGCGCCGGGCAATAAAAGTAAATCAGTGCTGCACCGGATTAAAAGCTCCGGGGGGCGCGGGAGAGGCGGGGGGCGCGGGCGCGCGCCGGCGGGGCGGGGGGCGGCCGCCGCCGGCAGTACGAGCCCGAGGCCCGCGCAGAGCGCACGTGCAGACAGAGCGCACGGTGAAGTGTCCGAGTGTCCCAGTGAGTGAGTGTAGTGCGTGCTGCGAGCTGCCAGCGCGTCCACAGTGCAGTGCGCCCGCCGCGCTGAGCGCCCGGCCCGTGGCGGCATGCGTGCGCGCGCGCCCCGGCGGCGCCCGGCGCTGCGCTGACCCGATGCGCCGCGCGCGGCCCCCGCGGCACCGGCCGCTGCTGCTCGCCCTCGCCCTCGCCTGCCTGCTGCGCGTACGTGCCCTTCCTTACCTTTCACTACTCATCAACGATCCTCTCTGCAGCACCACATCGCGAAACCTCTGGAGGAGCTTTAGTGTTCATACAAGAGTGACCAGAAGCTTTAACCCCTGGCTCTTGCGTCCAAAAGTTAAACCTGCAAAACCATAACTTTTGGAGTGATAGAGTTTACTGAAACATACTCAAACTTGAACCATTGAGGAAATCTCATCTTCCTTTACCGGGGACTCAGAATGTCAGCTTGTTGAACGCAAATTCAACGAATAATAATTGCATGGGTTGCGCTATGTGCCGCGGCGTGAGATAGCCCGCGCGGCCGCTGCTGGCGGTATGTCCTCGGCCGCGCGTGACACACATACTGAGCGCGCATCAGCACGCCGCGCACGCCGTGCTGCTCGTCTGCGAGCTCTCGCCTGCCACACACCACACACACCATGCTCACATTCTTCTGACCCCCAAATTACCAAACACCACGTCTCCGCTTGCGATGTTCTGTTTTCTGACTTAAAAAACTCCCGGCAAATCACAAAACTACAGGATAAACAGTAATTCATCACGTTCAGAGTATTAATAGCCAATTTAACACAATTATTGTTATTTGACGAAATTATACTTTTATACCTGCTACAGAGCCTAAAGTATTAAAAAGAAACACTAGAACAATTCAAAATAACTTTCAATTTCGGAAGTCAGAATTTCAATAGTTTTGTCTCGTCTTCATTTAACAATTAAAGTGGTGGAAGGTCCACCTTTTTTCAAAATCGGTCAGCAATTAATTGAGAAAACGGTGAATATACTGATAAACCTACATACATCCGAACATAATTATATACATCGTCATTTCTGAAGTCGGTTACACATAGTTTGAAACTGGTGAACCTCAACAACCAGCCCAACAACTCGGAAGCTCAACACAACAATGTAGTGCAACATTTAATTCCTACGAGTACATCCAGATCGGAACGGTGAAATGTAAGGCGCTCTTACTCCAAGTCTAAGAGACGCTCTGAAACCGCATTAGATTTCCTGATCAGGGATTTATAATTAGAGACTTATTTCAGAATCTGCATTCCTGATCAGGAAACCTAGTTAGGAATCCAAAAGTGTGCGGTTGGTCTAGAAGCGATTAAGACAGGCTTCAACTTGTAAGTGCATAGAGAAGTCCTGCTGTTACTTTTATTTTAGGAGCTCAAACACAGAAATCTAAATAATAAGTCAGCTCAAGCTCCGACCGGCTCTGTGCTTCTCGCGCACAACAGATTTCCGTGCTCCTGACCGGCTCATCAATACCATATTTAAGAATAGGTATGACTTTTAAAAGAATCTCTAAAATGTATAGAGTGTCGAAAATATTTTAGAAAGTAGTGTATATTTATATATCCAATCTACGAAAACTAGCATCATCATCATAATCTGGGTAGATGAGCACAGGAGTGGCATAGCAAGAGCACTAGCAACAGCTAAGTGAGCGACAGTGTCGGTGTGCAGCTGGAGACGCTGCCAGTAACAACTGAGCAAGTACATCGCGCCCCGAGCCTGATCGCCGACCAACTCACAAAGACACCAAACACAACACAAAACACAGGTGTTGACGTGCTCGCGCTTTACCACAATGTGAGACGTCTGTTTGCATCTAATACTTGTAGGCTTTCTGAGATGTCAGCAGTGTTGGCAATATGATACTGTATCTGTTTGTGTGACGGTTGGTTAAAGAAATCGAGCTACGACCACCTGGTGTCATCGTGTCTCAATATCTAACATTGCAGCCTACCAACGTCTACCCAGACATTGGTTGCGCTATAATATACATTACTCTGCACTAGGATTTGAGCTCCGGTTTTAGCAATATTCTGGAATCCCGATTTATTTCAGTACCATTATTTATATCGGATTTGCTGTAAAAACAATACAGCAGTTTTTAATACTGCAAGTATTATGCGCGTTGTTGTTGAAGTTCTTTAATGGATGCGCATTGACTTTCTTGAAATTTTACTACAAGCTAATGTCGTAGATAATACTCGTAGATTACTTTTTATCAACTTCTCATTGTAAGTTCTGAATAGCTATTTCAGTTTTATTTTTTTACGATACTGGCCCTTTATTTTCATTTTGTGTAAAAGTTTTAAAGGAAGTCTCGAACTCCAGTACTGATTGAGACTCAATTCCAGAATAAAAAAAACTGATCGATTTCAACTCAATAAAATGATCGCAGAAAAACTAAGTTGTGGAACATTGAGTTGTTTGCTCTGTTCGTGTTGTCGGCTGATCAGATAGATAACTACTATTTTTAATATTATTTATAATTTCGATTAATTTATGTTTTTTCTCTCAAGTGATAGGTATGTACGATTGTATTAATAATACACTACCAAAGTGACTTATATTACGTGTGCATGTTAGATTCACATCCCGTAGGTGTCAATCAGATATAATATATTGTGTTGTGATTTATTTTTTGTGTATGCGTGATTGTACAGTTTGTGCATCAGTTTTGTTATTAATAAAACAAAATAATAAAAAATTTAATTACAACCAAATAATGATGATATCAGCTTGTTAGCTAGCGGCAAACACATTGGAATACTAATCTTTATTTTATATCTCTATTTCATACATCTTTCTCATAGTTATAGATCTGATAATCAGTTATTAAATTAAATTAATCCGGAAAATTATAAATTAATTTGCCAGATTACCTTTATTATCACGGAAATCCGATATAGATTGAGGTCCTAAACAAAAACAACAGACATCACTCGATGCACTACATGAGTTGCACTGAGAGCGTCTCTTGCACTTGCAGTTAGAGCGGTTTGATTGTTTCGATATTGATGTACCTACGACTAATATGTACTTACAACATGGAGAGGCTTCCGGAGTTGTGCGGCTGCTTGCTGGAGGTCGCCACTCCTAAACTATTTGGAACCGACTTCAAACAACAAACAACCGACTTAGAAATACCGCCTTCTTAAATTAAAAGTTTTTAGTGTTTTTTTTTGCATTGAAGACAGTCATATGTTTTTTGTAAAAAGTTTTTGGACTGCTCTGTAGCACCTGTACGAAAATAAATTTTGATCAATTACAATACGGCCATTATAAGTTGGCGAGTCTGAAGTTAGGCTCTTCGAATTTTGGCGCTTGAACTATCGTACAAAAATAATAAAGGTTTTAAAAAAAAAAATGCAATTTGCAGTTGTTATTGCTGTTAAAAACAGTTATTGGCATTTCTTTATTGACTGAACTATACGTTTATACTAAACTTAACTATGTACATATTATAGGAACATAGTGTTTAATTATAGTTTTTTTTATCTTCTTTTCGAGTATTCAAAAGCACATAATATATTACAGTTCTGCTATGATCCTATGAGGAGGCCCGTTCTATGTCTTCGAAGCTTATCATCCGATCATAACAATATTTCTATGAGACCAACTCGAGAATATGTAACAGATAATCTTTGAATAAAAAAATATTAAAATTTGTACATAATTGACCGAGAAACCGATGACCTCACATAAAAAAATACATATAATATAGCTAAACATATACCTCCTCCTTTTTGAAGTCGGTTAACATAATGTTATTCTTCTGATTAGCTATTTAAGATGAGTGATTTTTATGACAATTTATTAATTAGTAGTGGGTGTAGTCGTTGCAGAATTTTATATTAAATAATTAATGGATATAGCAATAGTTATAATTGTAACACTCATGTATAGACATTTCTAAGTAAATTCCCAGTGTTCTCTTTGGAAAGCATATTGGAAACAGTCGATACATATTAATTAATTGTTTTGATCTTTCAAATGTATAGTAGAACAGAATTTAGCTGTAGTACAAAACTGGTGTATGGTCACACTAGTAAGAAGAGATACCTTCCGCCGCCGCGCCGTAGGAGTACGACACGACGTCGGATGGTATCGGAACGCCTGTAAGTTGACGTAACCGTTCCAGTGATGTCAGTGCCAAAAAATTATCTTTGACTTATCTTAAACATAGTATAATAAAAAGTAGATTATCAAACACATACCCTGTGTAAAGCCGTATTTGTCTTGGGCGGCTAGAATTCCTCATTTCACTCAGGTTTCTATATTAACTCCCTCGCAATGTTCGGGAATTAATTATATAAAACGGGGGTTGTTATTATTAAAACTTAATAACCACTATTTCTTTCGAATTTCAACATGCCACCCTCAAATTAAATACATTGCGTTATCCCGTAGTCACATAATCTATTATTTAATACAGTATTATAGTGTTGTTTATGAAAAAGCATTTTGATGAGACGGCAAAACTATCCTGCAACTCTTAAGTATCTGGAGAAAGTTTAGAAAGATTGGGCAGCTGCCATTTGTCTTTCAAAACAATTAAAAAACAACATCCATAGGGACAATTTGGTAACCGTTAGCTGGGCTCGTTGTGGGCGGATAGTGAGGTGGGCGTGCCGCGCGGAGGCGGGGCGGGGCGGGGCGCGGCCTGCGCCGGCGCACAAACAAGCGCGATGTAAACAAAGCTCTCGGCGCGCTCGGCCGCCCTCACCCTCGCGTCGTCTAGAGCCGCACTGTGCCGGACCACTTACGATCTTCAGCTTTGCATTTTTGCATTGCATTTTTGTTACACGTACTAGTACCTACAATGTTACAAGATACTTAAGAATAAGAATATAACTTGCTTCTGCCGGCGGTTTCGCCCGCTAAACTCTCGGTATTAAAATAATTTAGAACTTACAGCAATAAGGGATAGTACAGCTACATATTCGTGAAATAATTTACAGAATCGAGTCTGCAGTTTCAAAGATCCACCCCCTACATACAAACTTGCACACTTAACCTCCTTATGATAATATTAGCCGCAATACAGAAGGTAAAGATGACTAGGTACGAGTACTAATGACTAGACTAGGTTCAAATCGTGTGGACGAAACACGTCATAGACAACCCTCGTCGATCACAGCGGAGTTCTGCCTATGAATGAGTTATCGAATCAATGTTCATAGTATTGTCTATGTACAGCGTTACTAGTAACTCGACATATTCCTTGCAGCCTGCAGCGCGTCATAGTAGGGTTCAAATGTAATAAACCAAATGTTCTACCGAAATCCAGTAGTTTTTGAGATACTAAGATTTTTAGTTTTAATCCCAAATTTAATCCTTTTAAGTCAATTTGAAAACTATTAACGGCACGTGTACTGAAATTTACATTATTATCATATTTTTTGTAACTTTTGCTATTACTTCAAACAAAATGTTGCCTTGTGCAAAAAAATAATACTACTCCGATGTACAGATTGCTGGAAAAATATCCTTTGACCCGGATCCTTAATTCTTTTTTGACCATCACCAGCCAATAAAGGCAAGCCTGAGATGAGACACAAGAATTATATTAACGTTTGAATCCCCAACCGACCGCGGGAGATTTGAGACCGCGATTGTTTTACTATTGTGTCTCGTTTCGCGGGTATCTGAGTAATTAAAATGTGTTTATTATTATGTTAGATATATATATATATTTAAATCATCTGCCTAGCCTTTTCCCAACTATATTGGGGTCGGCTTCCAGTCAAGCCGGATTCAGCTGAATACCAGTATTTTACGAGGAGCGGCTGCCTACCAGACCTCCACAACCCATTAACTGGGGTAACACGGTACTTCATGGCAAGACTGGAATCAGATTTATTGGCTTCTGACTATCCGTAACGACTGCCAAAGATCTTCAAATGACAGCCGGGGCCAACGGCTTAACGTGCTTTCCGAGGCACGGAGGAAACTCGTTATGTTAAGATGGTCACCCATCCACAGACCAACCTAGGCAAGCGTTGCTTAACCTCAAAGATCGACCCGTGCGGCTGTTATTATTTAGCCACGAGCTCCTCCGAGATATATATATATTTAAATGATAATGTGTAAATGGTCGTTTATTGCTAGGGTTTGCTTTGTGTAATCATGTTCTGAAAATCTAGTTCGTTATCGTATCGCTGATGTTAAAAGAGCTCGCACCGTCGGAGGTAAGAAGGAAGGCTATCGATAGTGAGATTTGCACGTACATATACCAAAAAACTGGGCGAGTGTCGAGCGGGCAATTTTCTTTTCTTGTAAAGTAGGTACCTATCTAAAAATTTTCAAATTTCAGAGTTTCAATCAAGATTCATAATTTAGATTTCAAAAAAAAATTCAAGAAGTAAAATTCGTAATGTAGGTAATAATATAAAAGAAATGTACGTTTTTAGCGATATAAACGACCGTATGATTTTTGCACAGCTTAAAGGGACCGCAAACTTGAGTATATGTTTTTAATTTCAACGATATTTCTACGCGTCTCGAGATAAAGAGTCTTGACTCTTGACAGACAGACAGGCGGACAACAAAGTGATTGATTCTTTTTGAGGTATGAAACCCTAACAACGAAAATTTTCCGGCATTTCATCACACAAATACCTACACAAAACACCATATGACACTATGGAAAGGGTCATTGTACATTCGACACACATTCCATTCCCCATTGTTAAAAATATGTGTAAACTCGCCACAAATTTATTTTTTCTTAATAAAATATTTTGGAGTATTGTAAACTCGTCACACGTGTTTTCTACGTACGGTCAGCAGAGAAATTATACACCAGAATAAAAAAATAATCATGTATTTTTTTAAATTATAGACAATCTTTATAAAATCTATTATCACAGTTTTAATTGCAGTACCTAATTCGCAGCCAAGTATACATTACTACTTGCTGATTTACCGCATAGGTACGAATATTTCTCTTATGACTTTCTCAAATCACAGTACTATTAATAATAAATCACCTTAAATCTAATTAAAAAATCAGGTTTAGGCTTTTCTATTCAGCTGATAGGTTAGGTTTAAGAATTTTCTATTCAGCTGATTTATAATTTTTACTTCACAACGGTTATAGAAAAAATGAATTTCATTACTTTAAAGTTTTTTGGTAGGGGAATCATCAGAATGACTTCTCCCGCTCTTGGGCGGAGCGGGAGGGCGTGTCAGACTCTTAGTAACTAAACCCCTACCCTGTTCCTTCGTTGCCTTCGATCTGGGGGACACGGTGACAACCTTTCGGATTTTCCGTATTCCCCAGAGGCTTCGGCCCTGCCGAGCCCCTACAGTTTGCTGACATCTCCTTGAGGCGCACGTGGAACAGAACGCGCCGTTGCCGACTGGGCTCGGTCCAGATCATTACCAGACTGCCAGACGGTGTGCTACCCAGTGCTACCCAGTGCTACCCAGTGCGAGCCCGCGCCTACGGTGGTCGGAAATCGGGATCGGGATCTCGGCGGCGATCCGAGAGGCTGCGAGCGCGTGAGGGCTGTTCCCTCACGCGCTCGCGGTTGGCAGCCTCCTTTGCTAGTATTACTGCTTCGCAGAAGGAGGCAACCGCCCGCCACCCCCTCTCGCTCCGGACCATGGCCTGTACCAAAGCCCGGCGCGAGAGGTCGCCGCCACCGATAGCCTCCACAAGGACAAAGCAGTGCTCCGCCCAAACGGGGTACACCTCTACCGTGTGCTCCACCGAATCCTCCGGGCGGTCCACACAGTGGCGACACCACAACGTCCTTTCCTTCTTAATCCGATGCAGGAACCTCCCGAACTTACCGTGTCCGGTGAGGACCTGCGTCATACGGAACGGAGAGGACGCCGTGATCTTTTTCCAACCACTCCTCAAAGAAGAGACTTGCCGTTTCAATGACGGCGTGCCCAAAAGTTTTGATATATTTCCTTAATTATATATTTTATTGTTAACAAAATAACTCATTTGGGTTTAAAGAGTTTGTTTCATATTAAAATGATGTAAAAGCTAGAACTTTACTTGCTAACGCTACTTTCCTTAAAAATAGCATGAAATTGAAATGTGTGTCGAGTTTACAACAAGTTTTATTAATAAATAATATTTTTTTGTGGTTGTGACGAGTTAACAATGAATGTATGGGAATTTTCAAAAGTGTGGCGAGTCGACAATGTGACGAATGTACAATGACCCTATGGAAATAGCTAAAATCAACTAAACGGGCTGTCTCTACATCATTCAGTTCTATTTCGAATTTGTCTAACTGTGTATGCTGCAGAGCTAAGTTTGTTCCAAAATTTGTCTATACGAGTATGTGGGCCTCACTGAAGCTGAGCAACTAGAATTATTTATATTTATATTTCTTTCTTTATTCTTTATTGTACACAGATATTTTTACATTAATTAAAATAGGACAGCTTGAATATTAGTTTTTGACGGTCTAAATTCAAATTAATCTTTTTATCTCCTAGAGATTGCCCGTACTGCACCACCGTATCTCCGCAAAGACAGAATAACTTGCTTTAAGTGTAACCTACACTTAAAGCAAGTTATTCTGTCTATATATGTAGGGCATTATCGAGCAGGTGCTTTAAAAAGAACATCATTTTGCTCTATTGCTTAGGTTTACGTATAGCGAACAATTATGGTGGTTCTAAGACAAACAAAATACAAAGTACCTAATTTGTCGATATTTTGTCAAATAATTGTGTAGTAATCTGAAGTCTTTTTGATAATTACGATTTGAAACATTTAGGGGCCCTCGATCCTTATTTAATTTTTTATAGAATTTCTTAATGAGAATGTAATGTTTTACTAATTCCAAAGCTTAACTTAAATTTATCTTTAGAGTCGACGTCAGTTCTCTTATTTTAATCATCAATTTGACTTCGATGTTAAAGTTTGCCTCTGATTAGTCTTTTGCTAGAATATTATTTTTCAAAGACCTTACCTACATAGTTTGAATTAAAGAAATAGGTCTGTGGTCATACTTCTTTGTTTTAGAGATTGTTGGGTGATGTTTATTCATAATGTTTTTATTTTATTATTATAAACTAGCTGCGCCCCGCGGTTTCACCCGCGTAAGTTTCGATTCCGTGGAAATATCGGGATAAAAAGTAATAGGTGTTGACCGATTGTCATATACGTAACCCCTCCCGCACCTCGGCAACGCCCACGCGTGGAACGGTTTGCGTATTGCATTTTTATACTTGTTATAACTTCGAAATTAAATGTCCGATTCGAATGAATTAAAAAGTATTTTACTGCTACATAAATGCCCTTGATTATAAAACTATTTATTTGAATAAGAATTAATACTACGATACGAATGTAACCAACTTTTGTTTCTACCGGCGATTTAATTAAATTTTAGAACACAAAAGCTGCTATTGTGACTTAACTATGGCAGTTAGATATATTCCATCGCGGACTTTTATGTAGGTAATAATGAGTACTTTAATGTAGTACATAATTTTTATGTATCATCAATAGTTTTCTCAGCGCACGCCAAATAATTAATTTGATAGGCAAAATTTTGCTACTCTGGGATTCATTATTGCAATTTTCTTATGGATCTCTAATTTTTTTTAACATAAATTATAGCCTATGTTACTTCCTGACAATTTAGCTTTCTATTGGTGAAAAAACGGTTGAAATCGGTCCAGTAGTTTCGGAGCCTATTCGGTACAAACAAACAAACAAACAAACAAAAAAATCTTTCCTCTTTATAATATTATTATATTATATATTATAAATTATAAATTATAAATAACTAGCTTTTGCCCGCGGCTTCGCTCCCGTCAAATGACTACCCGAAATATCCTACGCTACCCTACCCTACCTTCCCTACCTACCCTACACTACACTACCCTACACTACCCTACACTACCCTACACTACCCTACACTACCCTACTCTACTCTACACTACCTTACACTACCCTACACTACCCTACACTACCCTACACTACCCTACACTACCCTACACTACCCTACACTACCCTGCACTACCCTGCACTACCCTACACTACCCTACACTACCCTACACTACCCTACACTACCCTACACTACCCAACACTACCCTACACTACCCTACACTACCCTACACTACCCTACACTACCCTACACTACCCTACACTACCCTAAACTACCCTACACTACCCTACCTACCCTACTTTAGCTAACTTTTTTTTTTAATTTTTCTCTCCGTAAGAACCATCATTGAACTTCAAGGAACATTTAAAAAAAAAAATCAGCCAAATCGGTCAAGCCGTTTTCATGTCAAGTCGTGACAACGGAAAACGAGTTTCATTTTTATATATATAGATATATATATTTTCATAAGACTGCACGGTTCCAATTTGTAGTTTCCTGTGGAGAAGAAACTCCATGGTTACACTTTTAATAAAATGGTTGATGATACAATGTTTTTATATTACAATATGGTAATAATGTATGAGATGACAGTGTAGACCAGACAATATTGTATACGAAAAGCGCAATAAAATAATCCTAATTAATATTATAAAATGAATCCACATTTTTTCATGAAACTCTGTACAGTAAACAGCCACGCGTGCTCAGTATATTAATGAATTATGCCTTGTGAAATGTAAAACTTCTCAAATGAGGAAAAGCTTCTTTGGTATTGCACCGCAAATATATAATAAAATACCCGATAGAATAAAATGTATGCCAGTGCAGAAGTTTAAAAAAACGCTTAACGGGTTACTACTAGAAAATTATTATTACACTCTGGGTGAATTTCTTCATGACGAATCTCTGTAATTTTACAATATTGACATTTCTTTTTTATATTTGACATTTTGAATATTTTTTTTACTTATTTTATTTTTAATATTAAGTAATTTTCTGAATTGACTATACGTTTTTACATAAAATGAAATTTATTAGGAATATTAAAATTTGACTTGCTTGCTTTATAATATTGTGATGAATTTATATTTTAATTTAATAGTACAATTATTTTTTTTCTTAATAATTTGTATGTCAATTGACAAAACATAACGCACTATTTAATTTTTAAGATCCTGTATATAATTATCACCTATTTTTACGAATAAATGATTCTGATTCAATGATCTGATTGATGATTTTGAATGCAATAAAGTATTGATTCTGATTCTGAAAGTGTGGATGTTTGTTATTTAATCTCGCAAAAACGGCTGTACGGATTTGGATGAAATTTGGCATGCATATGGCCTTTCACATGGAAAAAACACAGGCTACCTTTTACCCCGATTCTTGAACACGCGGACGAAGTCGCGGGTGGAAGCTAGTAATAACATAAAAGTAGATCAAAATAGAAAGTAACCTATGAATTCGTGGAGTTTACAGTGTTCTCACATGCCCATTATATTTTATAAATAAAAGCTATATAAAAATAAACCTATAATTTAATAAGGAGTTAGCAAAAATAAATCTTTTAAGAGTTTAAGGTGATTAAGTTCTAAATAACAGAAAACATAATTGCACAATAATGTAGTTAATGAGCTAGCAGCAAGGCTCATGAGCAGAAGCATATTATCTTCAACTTAGTCTTTAGCCTAGTAAACGCTTTTTTGGTAAGGATGCGCTTGATGTGGATTTTGAACCTATCTTCACTAAGTTCTGCAACAGACTTAGGCTGCTTATTATTAAAGCGAAAGCGGTTTCTGAGGAATGACTTGCTTATCTTAGCTTCACTGCCTTTGGGTAATTACAATGACATATTTACTACGCGTATTTTCATTACGAAAATGCTTCTAATTTTGAAAAGTCCTTAGAGTTTTAGGAAAATACATTTTTTTTTTTCTAAGATACAAAGCGAAGGCGGAGTCAGTAGTATAAAAATTCCTTTGAGTCTCAGGGACTCCGAAGGGTCAGTATAAATAGCTCGCTTTGCTCTCTTCTACAATATGAAAATTAACTACATCAGCTGCAGATCTGCATAATAAAGTGCCAAAAAATATCACTGTGGAAATAGGCTTAGTAAACTAACCCAGCTGTGACCACATTATCAAATTGTCTTATTTATGTAACGGTGTATGTATATATATATCTACCTGAAATAATTCTAATATGAGCGCTCCACTGCAATTTTGAATCGATATTTATACCTAAAAATACAGTTTCCCCAATAAAATCATTGTCGTCAAGAATTAGATTGAAGGAAACTTGAGGGACCTTCGGAAATGATACGTTAAACGTTTATTTTTGTTCTCATTCAGAAAGAGGTTACGTTATTAGTTATAAATAATTTCCAAAGAACAGTCAGACATTCGTTGCCATGCAAAACATCCGCATCGTTTTTATCTTCTATCTACTTTAAAAATAACAGAAGTATCATCTGCAAATGGAATCATATTAAATTAACCAGCATAATGAAAGTGATTAATATAAAACAAAAAAAAGGAAAAGGCTATGAATTGAACGTCCATGAATTTCGTAATGGTATAATTTACAGATCAGAGTACTTTGGTCAACGCTGTCAAACGCTTTTGATAGATCACAGAAGAAGTCGATAGCTTCTTGCACTTATCGAGAGTTTCACTTCTGAACCCGTCGCGTCGTTGGGCTTCCTTCCATGAAGCCAACCTGGCGACTATGAAACATTGCATTTGAATTCAAATGAGACAACCTCTGGTCAAGCATAACTTTTTTATAGATTTTAAACAACACTGGAAGCACAGATGTTGGTCTATCATTAGAAGCATCACTTTTACTACCTGATGTGAAAGTAGGTACTATTTAACTAAGTTTTTTAAAATCAGGGACGAACTGTCTATTGATTGAAATGTCTTTACAGAGGCAATTGTATCAATAACATATACAAAGAACCCTAACGGATGTTCTCCATAAGTCATTTAACTAAAAAATGCCATTTATTAATCATTGTGTTCGTGCGATTTGTTGGTGTATCGATTGTATTATGGGTGCAATGCCTCAGATTTCCTTAAGGAAGGTAAAATATACGTGGCTTTACTACAGAGTTATGTATTGTTTGGCATACATTATAATAATAGCAATTTAAACATTTGATTTGTTGTTTTGAAAGTTTGAACAATATCAGTTTAAAAAAAAAGGGTTTGCAATATCGGAGTAATACATAGTACCTATACATAATGACTGAATTATTTTTCTTCCTCTTCCAGCCCTTATATGGGATAAGGGCAGGAAGAAGAAGATACATAGTAGTGTAGTAGTATATTATTAATTTAATTGCAATATAATATTCTATTAAAATTATGGTGTTAATACGAAATAGTACGCTGAAACTATAGATGCAAGTCAAAACTATTTACTATTTTTTTATTATTATAGCCCTGTAACGAATAGTACGCAGAAACAGTTACTGAAAAATAATAATCTTATTAATAAGCAATTATAATAGCGAACTCTTTAATCCGCATAAATTGAAAGCGCCCTAATAGTAGCTCAACATCATACACTAACACAAATAATCTATACTTCTATACTAATATTATAAATAGATAAAATTTGTAAGTTTGTATGTAGGGGGTAATCTCTGGAACTACTGGTCCGATTTGAAAAGTTATTTCAGTATTAGATAGCCCATTTATCGAGGAAGGCTATATACCATCACGCTAAGGCCCACGGGAGCGGAGCAGTAACGAAAAATGCGGGTGAAACCGCAGGGGACAGCAGCTAGTAACGTATAAAACAAAACGAAGAGAAACGATCAATAAAATTTGAAACAAGGAATAATCAAATAAGTAATTAATTTATAAATGAATTAGGGTTAAGATTATTAGAATTACAATTAACGTTTGAATCCCCAACCGGTCCTATATATATATATAGACCGCGCTGTTATTGTTTTACTATTGTGTCTCGTTTCGCGGGTATCTGAGTAATTAAATTTCATTGAATAACATTAAATTATAATAAATTACCTACTCTCAATTAAATTAAGTTAAAATAAATTACATTAGACTACATTAAAATATGTATATTAAACTACTTTAATTTTACATTTGGTTATTTATATCAGTAATACCATGTCAATGATCTACAAGTTGGTGTAAGAGATGCTTCCGAAACTGAGCCAAGCTATTGTTTAACGATGTCAAATCAAATCAAAATAATTTTATTTCACATAGGCCTACATGCGCACTTATAAAACGTTAGAAGCTAGTGCACGGTTCCAATTGGTCGTTTCCTATGGAGAAGAACCGGCAAGAAACTCCATGGTTACAGTTCGTCCGTTATAAGTTGGCGAGTGTGAAGTTAGGCTCTGCGAATTTTGGCGCTTGAAATATCGTACAAAAATAAAGGTTTTAAAAAAATAATTGCCAATAATTGTTTTTAACAGCAATAACAACTGCAAATTGCATTTATTTTTTTAACACCTTTATTTTTGTACTCTTTTCAAAAATCTATTGGGTTTACAATACTTCGATATTGCAACATAGACACATATGCGAGGCCAGTGTAGACCAGTCAATAATGTACCCAAAAGCACAATAAAAATAAAATTAATCAAAAACTGTGTCGAAATAGGTAATAATTAAACTCCGTGGTCTACAGTGTTCTTTCATTCACACTATTAGAGAGAGGCTATACAAATGTTACAAAAAAATAATAATCAAACCTATCAACAAATGAGATATTAATTTAGCAAGTCCGCTATACCTACTACGAATAGCGGACTCGCTGATAACGGTGAAAATGAGAGTAGGTAATTGTAGGTGTTAGATAGTAGTAGTTATGTAGAAGATGTATCGGTTGCAGTGCGCGGCGGGGGCGGGCGTGTTCGAGCTGCAGATCCTCGAGTTCTCCAACTACCGCGCGGCGCTGGCGTCGGGCGCGTGCTGCGGCGGCGGCGCGCGCGCGGGCGACGCGTGCGCCGCGCCGTGCCGCACGCGCTTCACGCTGTGCCTCAAGGAGTACCAGTCGGCCGCCGCGCCCGGCGCCTGCTCCTTCGGCCGCGCCGCCTCGCCCGTGCTCGGCACCGACTCCTTCACGCTCGCCGAGCCGCTCTACACGCTGGCGCTGCCCTTCTCCTTTCGCTGGACGGTGACTATCTCCTTACAAACCACACAAAACTTCTTTTTCTATTGTGTACAACACAACATGTACCTAATTCTATATTGAAATTGTTCTTTCGTAGAGATCTTTTACGCTGATACTCCAAGCATTCGACGACTCTGAATACCCAGAACCTGGTGAGTTGGCTTTTGTTAGAGTCGTGTAATGTGTGTGCTGGGCGACTTACTGATGATGGTATCCGTGCGACAGAGGCCGGGCTGGTGGAGGAGGCGTGGTGGTCCGGCATCGTGGAGCCGTCGGCGGAGTGGCACGCGCTGCAGCACGCGGGCGCGGCGGCGGCCGTGGCGTACCGCGTGCGCGTGCTGTGCCAGCCCAACTACTACAACACCACGTGCACCACGTTCTGCCGGCCGCGCGACGACAAGTTCGGCCACTACTCGTGCACGGCCGAGGGCGACAAGCGCTGCCTGCCCGGCTGGCAGGGCGACAACTGCGAGAAGCGTGAGTCTCTGCTCTGCGTGCTGTCACCACGACAACTTGTTTTAATCGTATTCGACAAATATTTATACAGTTTATTTGTTTACTTTTAGCGGTATGCAAGGAAGGTTGTCACCCCACGCACGGCCGCTGCGATCGTCCTGGCGACTGCGAGTAAGCACTTACATATTATTATTCACCTTTTTTACTGATTGGATAGTGAGCAATGTAAATATGTAAGAAAGGTGTATAAACGTTGTTATCGTATGCTGTGTGGTTCCAGTTGCCGTCCGGGATGGCGCGGCGAGTTGTGTTCCCAGTGCCAGCCCTACCCCGGCTGCAAGCACGGCTACTGCAACGGTTCCTCTTGGGACTGCACCTGCGACACCAACTGGGGCGGTATCCTCTGCGACCAAGGTACTATGCCCGCGGCCTGGCTTTCGTTTTAGAGTCTTGTCATCCAAAGGACTTTTGCATTATCTCAGAGATGCATAATCTTATTATGGGTCAATGGTTCCTTTGTAACTCTTGAATATTTTGACGCGCAGATCTCAATTACTGTGGTACGCACGAGCCGTGCCAGCACGGCGGCACCTGTGAGAACACGGCGCCGGACCAGTACCTGTGCCGCTGCGCCGAGGGCTTCTCGGGCACGGACTGCGAGCGCGTGGACAACCCGTGCGCGCCGCAGCCGTGCGTGCACGGCGAGTGCGCGCTCACGGCGTCGCCGCGCGGCTTCGCGTGCGCGTGCCAGCGCGGCTGGGGCGGCGCGCTGTGCGACGCCGACGTGGACGACTGCGCCAGCGCGCCGTGCCGCAACGGCGCCACGTGCCGCGACCGCCTCGACGCCTTCTCCTGCGAATGCGCGCCCGGCTGGACCGGCCCCACCTGCGCCGAAGGTTTTTATTATTTTCTGAACATGTACATTCAAATCATCATCATCATCTCAGCCGAAAGACGTCCACTGCTGGACATAGGCCTCCCCCAAGCGACCGGCCCTGTTCGTCTCGCATCCATCGGATTCCCGCGACCCTCGCCGGGTCGTCGGTCCACCTTGTGGGAGGCCTTCCGACGCTGCGTCTTCCGGTACGTGGTCGCCACTCTAGAACCTTCCGTCCCAATCGACCATCTGTTCTACGAGCAATGTACCCTGCCCACTGCCACTTAAGTTTGGCGATTCTTCAGGCTATGTCGGTAACCTTAGTTCTCTTGGGGTTATTCCTTTCTATTCCATTGCTCTTTGGGTGACTTTGAGCATTCTGATGAGTTACATTCTGATGTACATTCAAATAAGATTATTGATTAGGAGTTCTTCAATAACAGCCTGGAAACGCACGACAGTCTGGCACCGCATCTGTCCTAGGTCATGTTGAATAGTTGTCATCATATCATACGTTAAAAATTCTCAAATTTATAAGGCATAGCATAATTTAATGTGTAGGTAATAATAAATATTTTTTTTAAGAAGTCATAGGTTTTGGTTCTCTACTAAACTTACGGTGAAACTCAGAAACAATAATTAAATTAACTTTAATGGGTGATTAACTAATGAGCATTAAATCTGTTAATGAGCGATTAGGGTTCATTACTAATTGACAGCTTTAAGTATCCATAGACCAAAGCATCGTCACAGAGGCACAATTGGTTAAAAAGAGACCAATAATAGAGTCAAAATTTACAGATGGCAGGTCTGTCGTCAACAAACCAGCTGCTGTTTCGTTGGTTTGGAAGATCAGGTTCCACCATAAGCAATAAAACATGTTTACCGATATTTGTGAAAATCTATACCGCGCAAAAGAATCTTGAACGGAGTATTTTGTAGATGAATCGGAATAATCACGTAAATATCGTCTTGATCCCACATTTCTATATCTTCTGGCATACTCCAAAATCTCAACAAAATCCACCAGATCGAACATTTTGCCTGGGAAAACTCGCGACTTCACTGTTCTATGTTGTGAAACTGTCAATGTGACAATTGTTTAATGGACAGTTTAGAAGTTCAGTGAAGGTTTGACAATACTTAACTTTAATGGACGTTAGGGACGCTAAGAACCATTGACTGGACTCAGAGTACGACCGAGAGCAACAGAAGGTCAATAACAGGTCCTGTCATGGTGTTGTATCAATAGTAACACCATCGCCGTATTTCGTCCGCAGACGTGAACGAGTGTGAGCAGAGAGGCGCGGAGGGCGCGGGCGCGGCGGGCGGTGCGGCGGGGGGCGCGGGCGAGGGCGCGCTGGGCCCGTGCGTGAACGCCGCCGCCTGCAACAACACGCTGGGCGGCTACAGCTGCGCCTGCCTGGCGGGCTGGACGGGGCGCGACTGCGAGGCCAACGTGGACGACTGCACGGGGCAGTGCCTGCACGGCGCCACGTGCATCGACCTGGTGGACGACTTCCACTGCGCCTGCGCCGCCGGCTACGCGGGCCGCACGTGCGCGCGCGACATCGACGACTGCGCGCCGCGCCCCTGCCGCAACGGCGGCGAGTGCGTCGACCTGCTCAACGCCTACCGCTGCATCTGCCCCGTCGGCTTCTCCGGCACCAACTGCGAGGTACCGCACGCGCTGCACTCTCTGCGCCACCTCTCTCTACTAATGTCACTAATGTATCTCTAACGATCTCTCCGTCGCCCGCTCAGGTGGAGCAGTCGCCCTAGCTCTAACAACAACTAACCCGTCTTCTGCTTTTTTAGCTGACCTCCTGTTATGGACGCTACTGCGCGGTGAGTCTCCTAAATATAATACTGACAATTACAAATATGAATAGAGTGTGGATCTGTCTGTCGTCGTATTGTGGATGCTAAGCGCAGGCTCGGCTGTTGCAGGACGACCGCGACCACTGCGCGGGCGCGCCGTGCGGCAACGGCGCCGCGTGCTACACGGCGCAGAGCGACTACTACTGCCACTGCGCGCCCGGCTGGACCGGCAAGAACTGCACGCAGCGCGCCGCCCGGGAACGTGAGTCTCCGTCACACTCTGTCGCCGCCAGTCTCAGGCGCGGCGGCATCACGCTCAAAGCTTTCTCGATATTTTAATGGACATTAAGTCACTGTAACCCACAACACAGCAACTAATCAAAAGTAGATTGTTAAACAAAAAGACCTTAAGGATGATGCCGATATAGGAAAGGAGCCATAGCCTTGGGCGGTCCGCGGTAATTATATGTGGACTCGTAGTTTCTCCCGTTGTACTGACCAGTCCGATAATTCAATTTTCAAAGCATCAGAGATCAGCTACTCTCCGCCTGTGCGTCCAGCACATTAATATTTCTAGAATGCTGAACCGGTTCTGTAATACGTCAGAGATAAACAGACACATAATCGAAGTGACAGCTTCCAAACGGTTATTCGGAAGAAATTAGCATATTTGCCGGCTAGAGATCGGACTAGTAGCAAAAGCATCCTATGAACAGTTAGTAGAAGACAGTGTTGTCTACCTACTGTTAAATATTTTGTGGGGAGGATGACCAAATTAGGATGTTTAAAATATGTAGTATAAATAGAATATGGGACTAACATGAGGTTTAAGAATAAAGAATGAGAATGCCATGCAATGTTTCTAAGTACTGTGAAAATATGTAAGACAATGATTGGCAAGGTGTTGCCTGAGGAGGTTTTGGCCCTGTGCGCTACTGACGCGAGTGTGCTTGCAGCGCTGGACGAGTGCGCGGCCGGCCCGTGCCGCAACAACGGCAGCTGCGTGGACGGCGCCGCCGGCTTCTCCTGCATCTGCCGCGACGGCTGGACGGGTACGTACTCACGCAGCGGATCACTACGCGAGCTTCATCTCTCACCCACTATGCATGGGTTCCCTACTTGTCTTCGAAACTTGATGGTTCGATTTTTATTATATCGAACACGGTATGTCGATAATTCATTTGTACGATGTTTTACTGCATCGATGATTTATTGGTGCGATGTAACGTTTGTGCGAAAAATCCTGTTGCGAAAAACCTTAAACCGATTGTTCATTAGTTCGGTAATTTTTTATTGTACCTATGTCGGTTCGAAACGCCTACTGTTCCTTGATCTTATTTAAGAACTTATTTTCCATTCGAGACGATTAGGAAAGACTTTTAGATGCTAGCCAATTACCGGATACCCTCAAAAGTCCAAAATGTTCATACCTCAATCGTCTACTTCTTTATCTATTTCCTTATTTATTTATTTAGTGCATGGAAGACTTACAGCTAATAAAACCAGAAAAAAAAAGAAACCTTAAACATTAGGCATTTATCTTCTTTCTAAAGTTATCTAATATTAAAGGGCGGGCCAGACTGTTTTAAACAAGCTTTCAACAGGGGTCACCTTGGTGGGTAGTTTGTGGAGCTCACGGTTGGTGTTTGCGTCCACACTGTTTATAACCAGGCTCCCACCTCAGTTTGTTGTCGATTCTTTTTTTGGAAGCACGCGTTGCGATATGGCTCCTTATTTAACTAAACTTCAAAAAGTTGGCGTGGCATTAGCACCTGTGTGCGCAAGTGAGGACAATTTCCTTTAATTTTTCGGTTAAAATTTCCCACCCAACTTTTTTTTGGTCCGTGTCCTTATACGTTTCTGAAGATAGGTCCTAAAGACAGGGCAGGTCCCTGTAGAGTTCTCTAAATTCACTGATAATTTATTTTTCCCGCGTAGACGCCATTTTCGTAAACACAGTTCGTAAATATTATGTGCGTAACGTGCGGACACAACGGTTGCTGCTGCGCAACTGCCCTTACGTGGTTTACAACAAGCGTTTACACTGTGGAATACGTGTTTACAACGGCGGCATCCACACGCGGTTGGCAACGCACGTCCGTCCACAGAGGTTGTTGAAGGTCAAACGAATTTTTGTTGCAAACAAGTGTTTACACTGTTGTAAACCGCCGGTGGAGATCGATGTGGAGGGCTTGTTTACAACAGTCTGGCCGGGGTTTAAATGTCAAGGAACAGTAGGCGTTTCGAACCGACATAGGTACAATAAAAAATTACCGAACTAATGAACAATCGGTGTAAGGTTTTTCGCAACAGGATTTTTCGCACAAACGTTACATCGCACCAATAAATCATCGATGCAGTAAAACATCGTACAACTGAATTATCGACATACCGTGTTCGATATAATAAAAATCGAACCATCAAGTTTCGAAGACAAGTAGGGAACCCCTATGCATGTGTGTGCTTTCATGTCCTGAGAATTCATGACAATAAAGTCAAAATATTGTAATTATATATTATTAGGTATATTATATAATTATACTATTATATTTTTTTTTTCGTATAAAAATGTTCACCAAAGCACGCGCGACGCTGCCAAACGTACATCAACGACAACGACGGAGATCGCGGCGGAAATCATGGAGGATTGGATGACTTCTCCCGCTCTATGGCGGATTAAGAGGGCTTGTCAGACTTTTACTGACTAACCCACTCCTATGTCCCACCTTTGCCTTAGTTTCGGGTCCCGGGATTCACTGTTGCACAACCCTTGGCCCTAGTAGGCTTCGATCCCTTTTTTTTGAGGTGTGGTTAAGGATTAAATAATAGCCATAATTGAAATCCTTGCAGGCAAAACATGCTCCGTGCGGATCGAAGGGATCGACCGTTGCCCTGATGGTACGTGTGCCAATGGAGGCACGTGCTTGCGAGAAGCCGGCGGCTGGCGGTGCGCCTGCGCCGCCGGCTGGGCGGGGCCCGCGTGCGACACGCCCCTCGCGCCCACGGCGCTGGCGCCCGCGCCCGCGTGCCCGTGCGCGCCCGGCGGCACGTGCGTGCCCGCGCCCGCGCCGCCCGGCTGGGCGTGCGCGTGCCACGAGGGCCGCACGGGCGCGCGCTGCGAGCTGGCGGCCGAGCCGTGCGCGTCCGCGCCGTGCCGCAACGGCGGGCGCTGCGTGGGCGGCGCCGGCTGGTGGGCGTGCGAGTGCGCGCCGGGCTGGGCGGGCGACACGTGCGCCGCGCGCGCCGCGCCGCCGCCCGCGCAGTGCGCGCCCGCGTGCCCGCCGGCCGCCGCGTGCGTGCCGGACGCGGCGGCGCCCGAGCGCGCGGCGCGCTGCGTGTGCCCGCCGCCGCCCGCGCGCGCGGCGCGCCGCTGCCTGGAGATGCTGGCGGGGCTGGGCGCGGACGGCGACGAGGCGGGCGGCGCGGAGGGCGCGGCGGCGGGCGGCGCGGAGGGCGAGCCGGGCGTGTGCGGCGCCGACAACGGCACGTGGTGGTGGGGCTGCAACGCGTGCTGGTGCGACGCCGGCGCGCCCGCCTGCACGCGCCTGTGGTGCGGCCTGCCCGACTGCCACCAGCCCAACGCGCAGCCGTGCCGCACCGACGAGGTAAGCCCAGCCGAACCTTTGTGAGCAACCGCTCAACTTATAGCTGTCTTCCAATTTATTCTATTGGTGGCAGATTCTATCTTACCTACATACCCGCAAGCATACCTCTACCGTAAGGTGTCCTCCGGGTGGTTCACACAATGAAGACACCCGGGCGTTTCTTCCGCATGAAGCAGTGCAGGAAACAAAGTCGAAAAATGAGTATAGTGTGACATCTTTCCAGCCACTCCTCAAAGAGGGGACTCTCCAATAGAAAACGTAATAGATCGTTTTCTTTTCTCATGTAATCTCAACGTCGCAGGTGTGCGTGCCCGCTGCGCCGGCGCTGTGCCTGCGAGCGCCGTGCGCGCCCATCGGCGAGTGTCGCCGCGTGTCCGGGCGCCGCGTGGAGCCGCCCGCGCTGCCCGCGCCGCCCGCGTGCTGGCCCGGCGCGCGCGACGCCCGCCTGCCCGCCGGCTGCGCGCGCGCACAGCTGCAGCTGGCGCGCGAGCGCCTGGCGCGCGGCGCGCACGTGGAGCGCGCCTGTGCCGCGCTGCGCCGCGCGCTCGCCGCCGCGCTCGCCGCGCGCGCGCCGCCCGCGCCGCCGCTCGCTCTGCTCTGCGACCTGGCACCCGACGATGATGACGCGCTCGATCTTGCCTTGGTAATAAAAGCTAAAATGTTAATGGAAT
Source organism: Mythimna separata (assembly GCA_030763345.1). NCBI lineage: Eukaryota > Metazoa > Arthropoda > Insecta > Lepidoptera > Noctuidae > Mythimna > Mythimna separata. Next base: position 22,381,128 of record CM061169.1, read on the forward strand.
GTTTAATTTTATATGAGTACACCCGGCTCTCGCGGTAGGCGAAAATGCACTAAATATGTTGTGAAACATATTCAATTAGGTCGGCGCGTCGCGCCAATATTGCTGACAAAGTGTTTGATAAAAACACCGAACACTATTCATACTTCAACTTACTGAACATCTTCAAAAAAATGCTGGACCTGGCAAAACAATACCTTCCAAAACGATTTCAACAAGTTTTATTGTTTTGTACAGTGGATCGGCGACGAAGTGGGCACGGACGGCGCCGAGCGCGCCGAGGCGCTGGGCGCGGCCGTGCGCGCGCTGAGCGAGCTGGTGTCGCGCCGCCGCCTGGCGCACCACGCGCTGCTGGGCGCGGCCCTGCGCCTGCGCGTGCCGCACGCGCCGGCGCCCGCGCCCGCCACGGAGCCCGCCGCGCCCAGCACCACGCTGGCGCTGCTGCTGGCGGCGCTGGCGCTGCTGGCGCTGGGCGGCGCGGCGGCCGGGACGGCGCTGCTGCTGCGCCGCCGCCGCGCCGCCGCCGCCGCCGAGCGCTCGCGCCGCTGCGACGAGGAGAAGTCCAACAACCTGCAGAACGAGGAGAACCTGCGGCGCTACGCCAACCCGCTGCGCGAGGAGCCGGCGGGCGCGGCGCGGCGGCCGGCCGACGAGCTGCCGCGCGCGCACTCGCTGTACAAGGCGCAGAACGCGGACGCGCGCAACGACACGCCGCCGCGCGACAAGGAGCTCACCAAGCGCGCGCTGCCGCCGCCCGAGCCGCCGCCCTCGCGCCACCCGCCGCCCGAGCGCCTCACCGTGCTCGTGTGACTCCCGAGCAGACCCCTCGCGCCACCCGCCGCCCGAGCGCGCACTGTGCTCGTTTGACTCCCGAGCCGCCCCCTCGCGCCACCCGCCGCCCGAGCGCCGAGCCGTACTCGTGTGACCTCTGTGATACTAGTGGACTGCGACATTAACTATTTATTGTTGTTCGACGCAAATCGCCATCTTGTAAATATTGTATTTTATGTAAATAATGTTGAACAGTGTGAAATTTGTATGTTTTGTGAGTGGTCAAATCAAATGGAGTATTTTGTTTGTAAAGGTTGTAAAGTGAAAATGAAATGTTGTTGTAATAAAAAATAAACTGAGTTTATTTGTTGGTTTTATGAATACCCTCTCTCCCTCTCATCCGCGTCTCAGTGAATCATAGATACAGGTCGGATTTGCTTAAGAATTTATGAAGGCAGTGCTTCATAAGTTTTCGGAACTCTGCAGAAATAACTTGTTTGCATAAGAACAGTCTTGTCTCTGCGTCTGAAATAAGGCAGTTTCATATCTCATGGGGTGCATGAAAGGAGCTTCCTCGAGGGGCGTAATACGATTCTAAACGCCCGGCGCACCCTGGACAGCTAGCACTCGGTAACGCAGAGTCTTAGCTGACTAATCCTTTCACCACGATGACTCGAACCCAAATTCGACCACATAGGCACTTACCAGCGCCAACCTCAGCGGCATCTCCTGCCGCCAACCCTGGTTTCTCTATTAGAAATAAATATGACTGTCACCAGTATTATGGCATGGAACACGATCCAAAAATTAACTGATAATTCCCCACAGGCCCTGAATCCGGGCCAGGTAACCGCCAACCAGGTTGCTCACCAGCTTCTCCTTAACGGTAAGCCTCCGCATCACTTACCTAAAATCAAAAAGCACCCAAAAGTAGTATATGATAATGCATGCTACCAACTGCAACTGTGAACTGCATCTTTTACACTATTCTACAGTCATCATATACGGGATTAAAAACTTAAAAAATGGTAAGGCTGCTGGTCTCAACGACATCACTATCGAGCAATTAAAACATCTTGGACCAGTAACTATATCTTGGATACTTTCCCTATATTCAACTCCTGCCTCAAAGATAAGATAAGAAAGAAAATATTCGTAAAATTTGGAAGCGTGCCAAAGTAAAGTTTCGCTCTTCTAAAGCCAAGAAAATGCCCAAAAGATCCTAAAAAGTATAGACCTATTTCCTTTCTCTGTCATACATTTAAATTATTTGAAAGGCTTATACTCAACCGCCCAACCAATTGAGCCCAACCTATTCTTGAGCAAGCTGGCTTTAGGCCAGGAAAGTCGTGCACTAACCAGACCCTCAAACTTACACAATTCATCGAAGATGGGTTTGAGGCGAGCAATGTTACAAGTGTTGTGTTCGTAGATCTGTCAGCAGCCTATGATACAGTGAACATCAATCGGCTTTTATTAAAAGTCAGTGACCTCACCAAGGATATAGGTTTGGTGCGCATACTGGGAACTATTTTGAGCATCCAACGCTTCCAAGTCCACATTAACAACACCAAAAGCAGTTGGCGCTGTCAAAAGAACGGCCTCCCTCAAGGTAATGTGCTGACCCCCACCCTATTTAATATTTATACCAATGACCAGCCATGCTCTCTACAAACAAGCCGTTTCTTGTATGCAGACGACCTCACATTAGCCGCCTAGTTTTGAAGAAGCCAAAGAAAAACTGGCAGAAGCTCTGGAAACACATGGGAAATTCTATGACGAAAATGCCCTACGGCCGAACCCATCCAAGACCCAGTCCTGTGTCTTCCATCTTCGCAATCGTCAGTCAAATAGAGCTCGTAAGACCCCTGAGACCAAGGTTGGTCTGTAGATGGGTGACCATCTTAACATAACGAGTTTCTTGCGGGCCTCGGAAAGCACGTTAAACCGTTGGTCCCGGCTGTCATTTGTAGATCTTTGGCAGTCGTTACGGACAGTAAAATCTGACTCCAGTCTTGCCATGAAGTACCGTGTTCCCCAGTTAAGGGGTTGTGGAGGTCTGGTAGGCAGCCGCTCCTCGTAAAATACTGGTATTCAGCTAAATCCGGCTTGACTGGAAGCCGACCCCAATATACTCGTATAGTTGGGAAAAGGCTAGGTGATGATTAACGTTTGAATCCCCAACCGGTCCTATGAGACCGCGCTGTTATTGTTTTACTATTATGTCTCGTTTCGCGGGTATCTGAGTAATTAATTAGTACGCTCCTTTAACTCTCGATTCTAGAAATAGTTCCTTCGTCGGTTTTATCGTCCAATTTTGTACTTCGCTTGATACTTCAGTCACGACTGAATAAAACCCAAGTAAAAGTGTCCGTGAAGCTCCTTGCTCCTCTATACTTACTTAAAGTACAAACGACAAAAATGTGCTGCCCTTAATACGAATATATGCATGTTCGAAATAATTACTGTAAAAAAAATATTAATATACTTATGCAATATGATAGATCTGCCTCAAGGTGCTTAGTGCATTTGTTTTCAGATTACGTGTATATGAATGTTTTTCTAATGGAACTCAAAAATAGTGTTTGAACTGATGACGAGGCAGTATGATTTAAAACCTTAGCCTTAATAAATGGGGCAAAATTAAAAAATACCTGCTACAGACAGGGATGGATCGAAATCATTGAGAAGATCGATTTCACTTTTTGTTAAACAGCAACGATCGTAAAGCATCGATTCTTGCTTGTAACAAACGCTATAGTCTGTTTTTTTATTCTCTGAGACTAAAATGACATCAAGAGCACACGCGACACTTGTCACAACACAATAGAACTGGCATAATTATTATTTTAAGTTTGACATGAGCCAGTGTCCATTTAGTCTCAGGTATTAACTAAAATACAGACTTTAAGTAGCGATACTTACTCGTATCGATCGATATATTGCAACTAAATGTTACAAAGAATCCATTCAAAAAATAGAGTAAACAAAAAGAAATGTTTAAAATCTTGGAGGGATTGAAAATCTCATCCTCTTAAGGGTTAGCTTAGAGAGCACAGACTGGATTAGCTAAATAAATTAAACCTTCATCAGCTTTCGAATAAGCGCACTACCGCTTATTAGTGGTCAACGCAACAACAAGTTACTTATGATGTAACCTTAAGTCGAAATCTTCATTGGCGGTGTCTTCTCAAGATCCACTGTCCAAGATTGTAATATCTCTTGTGTTTGTGTTAAAAAAAGTATCGATACGACAAGTTCATGTATTAGGATAGACAGTATCGAAAAGTCATGTTGTAGTTTAGATTCGGATCGTGCATCCCTAGTGTCAGTGTTGGTTCTGTCAAACTGCCATACAAACGGCTTTCTTGGCGGGATTCAAAGAAAATAATAATAACTGCGGGATTTTTTCGAGTGAAGTTCAGTGATATTGTGATGGAAAACTGGTGTAATCTCTAGTGTCTGCACAACTGGATTATATTTATTTATTATTTTATTGACTATAAGTGGAATTATTTAAATCGGCGCGTTCTCGGTAAAATGGAGGTGAGAATTTTATTATAGTGTTGACTAGCTTTCTTTTTCGGTTTATATGTTTCGGTATTTAGCAGCAATACTTTTCGTAGCTCATATTTGGAAAAAGAATGTTATTGATATTAAATCGTAGTACTTCGTAATATTTTGACTGGTCCCTTTCATAGTTTTAATAAAATTATCAGTTCTAGGGCGAATTAAGCGAGCGGAAACTCAGAGCATCCTGACGGGTCAGGTTAGGTTAGTAGGGGAATCCCGTTCGAGCGCAGGGGGGCGCAATCTTCATTTTAAACCAGTAGGGCTCCGTCGACTGTTCTTCTGGTCTTCCGTCGATTAGGGTAGGGGGTGTAACTTCTTCCTACTCTAATCCCCTTCATTTATAATCCAGCAGATGAAATAGGATGACCTGATGGCTTTCTAGTTAGAATATATTTTGACGTGACAACGTCTTAAATTAGGTTGCGGCTGGGAGTCACTTATGAAAAAGTGTAACGCTCGGTAACGTTACGATGAGTCACCGAACGAGAGAGAGGCCCGCCGAATGCCTTGCGTCTCTCTCCCACTCAACTATGATCGGTCTGCCGCGCGCGCAGCACTAGAGAATTTTAGTAAACAAAATATATTTCTATAGTTAAAATTTGTGCAATTCTTATTTTCATTCAATTCCTTGTTCCTATTGTGCAATTTAATTATATTCATATCAATAAATATTCTACCGAGAAAAAGACGTTGTCACGTAAAATCTTCGCCCGTAAAAACGACTTTACAGGCAACCATTTTTTTTTAAATAATTATTTTAAACCTTTATTTTGTTATTCCCTTGCTACAAAATAAAAGTTTTATTGTGGTTTTAAATATCTTAAAGAATGCATTTACATTTGGGGGAAGGTTCATGAAGTTGAGGGTGAACCCCAACCAACAAACCTATATTTTGTTTAATAATAATTTTAACATGCAAGCAAAAAGTCAGTAATTTATTATTACTGTATGTAAGGACTTTCCTTAAAAATATACTAAATTATTTAAGTAAAAAAAAAGTAGAAGTAGAAGTGAGAAGAAGAAGTAGTAGTAATCGGTTTGAGTAAAAGTAGCGTTAAGGAATGAGATTCCAATAAAATCTCACATGATACTTGTATAAATGTATATGTCACTGATAACAATTGATGTTAATGGCTATCATGGGTCATTGATAAGAATCATAGTATGTGATTAGTGTTTTATATACCACTAGCTGTCCCCTGCGGTTTCACCCGCATTTTTCGTTACTGCTCCGCTTCCGTGGGTCGTAACGTGATGGTATATAGCATTCCTCAATAAATGGGCTATCTAACACTGAAAGAATTTTTCAAATCGGACCAGTAGTTCAAGAGATTACCCCCTACATACAAACTTACAAACTTTATAATATTAGTATAGATTCAACCTATCACATACCCACAAAACGAGACACAATAGTGAAACAATAACGCCGCGGTCTCATAGGACCGGTCGGGGATTCATGAATTAAAGAAATTAGTAACCAAAGACATTTAGCTCAAAGAAAAAAAAAGAAAAAAGATCTGAAATTGAAAAAAATTGTGATAGTTTATGTAATATGAAAGTGAAAACCTCTATCTATTTATTTATTTAACATTTTTATGCACACACACAAAATAATTTGATAAGAAGAAGAAGGCAGAAAATAGGTAATTAGGTAACTATTTAAGTTTCTTTATGTGCAATAAGAGCTTAACTATAAAATAAGTAAATAGCAAATAGAATTCTCGTAAGACTCGAAAAGAAAAGTTATAGCAGTTAATGTGTTCCGTAAAACGATTTTAGAGCTAGTTGGAACAGAGAGTAAAGTCCCATGAACCCCCGTTGTCTTCCGGCCAGACGGGTGTTATATCCGGTGGGCTACTGCCCAATAGATGATTTTGGGCTGTTTTAACTATTCAAATCGCGCGAAGGACTTTGCTTGCGCGATGCAGGATTCTGTGAAGTCACATGTAGTAGATGTCGCTACATGATCAAACCAGTAAGTTTGTAATATTTTGTTCTAATGTCATTTTTTTTATAATGGTGTTGGTGAAGTGTATAAAATGACTAATATTTTGATGTTGAGTGAATTATGATATGTCATAGTTTTGTGGAAAATAAAATAAATATGGCATCGGAATGGGTTCGGCTAAGGTGAAAGTGAACGATTAAAATGGTCTCAAAACAGAAGAGTAAGGGTACTCAGCGTCGTTTATAATTCGGACCAATTTTGGGTCAATCGTCAGTTGCAACAGCGCCACCGAAGAGGCAACAACAACAAGAACGCCGACGCTGATTCGCTATATAACTAACTTTCCTCTTGTATCACTCTATCTATTAAAAAAACCGCATCAAAATCCGTTGCGTAGTTTTAAAGATTGGAGGATGATTCACGCTACACCGTGTCGCGACCGGGCCGTGCCTCGGCCGGGAAACAATACCAACCGACATTACACCGCCGTGCCCCGGCCGAGTCCCGGCGGCGCACGGTAAGGGCACGGCCGAGCCACGGTCAGGCATGAATTGCTTCATACAAAAGTATATCATTAATGTCGAGACACGGTGTAGCGTGAATCTAAATAGGTAGGTAGGTAGGTAGGTAGGTAGGTAGGTAGGTAGGTAGGTAGGTAGGTAGGTAGGTAGGTAGGTAGGTAGGTAGGTAGGTAGGTAGGTAGGTAGGTAGGTAGGTAGGTAGGTAGGTAGGTAGGTAGGTAGGTAGGTAGGTAGGTAGGTAGGTAGGTAGGTAGGTGGTTAGGTTAGGTTAGGTTAGGTTAGGTTAGGTTAGGTTAGGTTAGGTTAGGTTAGGTTAGGTTAGGTTAGGTTAGGTTAGGTTAGGTTAGGTTAGGTTAGGTTAGGTTAGGTTAGGTTAGGTTAGGTTAGGTTAGGTTAGGTTAGGTTAGGTTAGGTTAGGTTAGGTTAGGTTAGGTTAGGTTAGGTTAGGTTAGGTTAGGTTAGGTTAGGTTAGGTTAGGTTAGGTTAGGTTAGGTTAGGTTAGGTTAGGTTAGGTTAGGTTAGGTTAGGTTAGGTTAGGTTAGGTTAGGTTAGGTTAGGTTAGGTTAGGTTAGGTTAGGTTAGGTTAGGTTAGGTTAGGTTAGGTTAGGTTAGGTTAGGTTAGGTTAGGTTAGGTTAGGTTAGGTTAGGTTAGGTTAGGTTAGGTTAGGTTAGGTTAGGTTAGGTTAGGTTAGGTTAGGTTAGGTTAGGTTAGGTTAGGTTAGGTTAGGTTAGGTTAGGTTAGGTTAGGTTAGGTTAGGTTAGGTTAGGTTAGGTTAGGTTAGGTTAGGTTAGGTTAGGTTAGGTTAGGTTAGGTTAGGTTAGGTTAGGTTAGGTTAGGTTAGGTTAGGTTAGGTTAGGTTAGGTTTTTTTTTTTTTTTTTTTTTTTTTTTTTTTTGTTTTGGCAGGAGTGGGAAATCCTCATGGACACCCAGACTGCCCCACTGGTAGGGCAGTCTGGGTAGTGCCGGACTCCTACCGGCTAAAACCACACTCCTGCCTTGTCTTATCGCCACTCCCTGCCCTGAGCAGAGTCGTTGGAAAATCAGTTTTTGTTTAAGTAACGTTTTGTTTTTGTATGATTGTTTATGTTTCGCGATTTATTGAGTTTTCTTTTATATTATGTAGTTTATATTTTAGTTTTTATTTATAGATATGTATTTTTATTTATATATTTTTATTGTATATTATTAATCCTTTATATATAATTAGATATTTTGATATATAGATAGATATTTTAGTATTTATGCCATCCTAATTATTTTCTCTCTCTCCTCAAGGGTTGCGCAAACGCTTGGTTGCCCCAATACTCTGCGCTTGCTTGAGGCCTTCCTTCTGTGCCATCTTTTCTGCTTTGCCTTTAATAATATAATTACTTTTGATTGGTGTTTATGTGTAATAGTTTTATATATATGTATATATATATATTTTGTTTTTACCAGTGTTATTATTTTTTGTTTCCTATATTGTCATATTTTTATGATTTATTTATTCTTTTTTATTACGACTTCTGCTATTTTTCTTGTGTATTCTAAAAATTTAGTTCGTTTCTTGTTATTCCTCATTATTTCTTGTACCGTATTTTTAGTTATTTTTTGTCCTATTTCCTGTTCACTATCATACCTTGCTCGGCCGAAGATCGGGCAGTCGAGCAAGATATGTAGGGCGGATTCGTCAACTCCAGGTGCGCAGGCGCACGATGGGTCCTCCTTACATTTGAACTTGACCAGATATTCGGAGAACCCACCGTGCCCTGTCAGCATTTGCGTTATGATGCTGTCTAGAGGTATCTTTCTGACGATATGGTACCCCTCGATGGCATCGGGGAAGAAGACCTTGGTTGCGGCAGTTACTCCTGATCGATACCTCCGGTTCCATTCGTCAAGGGACCCACGTCTGATTTGCCCCTTGACGAATGAGACCGGACATTTGTCGTAATCGGGGGCTCGCTTTAACGTCAGGGCAGCCATTTTTGCCAGGCAGTCGGCGCGTTCGTTGCCCGCAAGTCCTGCGTGGGCTTTTAGCCAGAACAAGGCCACAACTTTGCTCTGGCCAAGGGCTGTCCGGAGATTCTTGCGGGCCTCGACCGCCAGGGGATGCAGGGAGCCGTTGTTGACTACTGTCTCCAGCGCAGACCTGGAGTCACTGTATATGGCGAAGCTCTGCTGAGCACCTCGAATAATGTGACCCGTGGCTCTGCTTATGGCCAGGAGCTCCGCCTGATAGACGGTGCCGTAAGATGGCAGTTTAAGTTTGACGGCCTTGGTTTCCGCTGTTCCTTCCCATAGGGATAAAGCGGCTCCAACCTTCCCGTCGATTTTGCTGCCATCTGTAAAGATCTTGACGGCAAAGTCACTATTCGTGTTGAGTTCTTCCTCGTCTATCAGGCTCTTGAACTCCAGGTGCATATGTGTCGCCGGGTGTCCATTTTCGGTGTGCCCCGCTCTCCGCTCGACCTCCCTGTCCGCCAGGTCTGGTCGGGGTACTCCCCTCTTTGCTTCATACAGGGCAGCCGCCTCCTGTATACGAATATCGAGTGGGAGTATCCCGGCGAGAAGCAGTGCTGCGTTCAGGGAGACCGTGCGGTAGGCTTTGCAGAGCTTCTGCGCGAATCCGCGCTGGATAGCGTTCAATTGTTTCTTGACTCCCAGCTTCCCCACTGCTGGAGCCCAGGCGCTCGCCGCGTACATAATCACTGGTTCTATTACGGCGTTATAAATTATTCTTATGACATCTGCGTGGAGGCCCCAACTGATCTTGGCCGCCCTCGACAGCTGCCCGTAAATTTTAACTACTTTTTTACATATATTATTAATATGTTTATTAAATGTCAGGCAGCTGTCGATGGTAAGGCCAAGGATTTTTATTTCTTTAGACATGTTGATGCTGATCCCGCCCATGCTCAGGAGTGGTTCGTCATATTTAAGCTTGCGTGTAACCACCATCGCCTGTGTTTTATGGGGTGCAAACTTTAACTTGCTTTTAACTCCCCACTCCCCAACATAGGCGAGGGCAGCATTGGCCTGTCTTTGAACCTCCAACGCAGTGTCTCCGTCGACAACCAGAACTACGTCATCGGCGAACGCCTGGCAATAGATGCCCCTGTCAGTCAGCGCCTTCAACAGTGGGTCGAGGACGAGGTTCCACAGGATGGGACCCCCTATGGAGCCCTGGACACACCCCTTGGTGGTTTTTACGGAGTGTGTCTCACCGCCGTATCTTACCTCGACCCTTCTGTCCTGAAGGTAGCTGCTGATTAAGTCCCTAATATTTCCGGGACAACCCTCCTCCCTCAGTCTGACCTTGATGGCCGGCCACCATGCGCTATCGAAGGCTCCCTCTATGTCCAATGAGATCACAGTTATCAGCTTTTTCAGTTTCAGCTTTCCTCTTATATGTCCCATTAGGTCATAGAGGGAGTCTTCGGTGCTCTTTTGGGGTACGAAACCGTACTGGCGGACGCTCATTTTGGGGAGAAGGTGCCACTTCAGTCTCCCCACGATCATTTTTTCGAGCACCTTGCCTAAGACCGGGAGCAGTCCGATCGGCCTGTAGGACTTAGGCTGGGAGTAGTCCTCCTTGGCGGGTTTCCGCAGGACAATGACGGCCGCTTCTTTCCAGGGCTTCGGGAAGTGGCCCAGCTGCAAACACTTGTTTGCGATGGCCAGGAAAGTCCCTGGATCCTGCGAGACCACTCGCGCGCAGATATCTGCCGTGAAACCGTCGGCACCCGGGGCCTTCTTCGGGTTAAAGCTCTCCACGGCCACTCTCAGCTCCTGCTCCGTGAACGGGGGATCATGGTTGTCATCATGTTCCCCGCTCACGGATTCGGCTTCTCGTCGGGTGGCCTGGTGGTCTGCGTTATCCTCGCTCACCCGATCCTCCGGGTAGAAGGTTTCAGCGAGCAGTCTCGTCGACTCCTTCAGGCTCAGGAACTTCCCGTTGTATTTTAAGGGGACGTCTTCAAGTCTTTTCGACGTGCGGCCGATCACCCTATAAATACCTTCCCAAAGCCCCTCCTTGTCCTGTCTCCCGCAAAACTCCTTCCAGCTTTCAGTCTGAGCAGCCCTGGTCCTGGCAAAGTACTCGTCCTTCTTTTGCAGGTACTGGTCAATCACCCCGGCCTTTCGGGAGGGGGCCGCGCAGCGTATTCGTCTCTTCCTGGTGGCGACCTCCCTCTTCAGGGTAGCTAACTCATTGGACCACCACGGCAAGGTGAGTTTTGTGTGTGCGTTTATGCGTGGAATGTGTTCAGTGCATGCTTTGTGTATATTGTTTGTGAGTGTGTTTATTGTGTGTTCAAGTTGATGAGTGTTGCTGATTTGTTTGACTTCCGACGGGCTGATTTTGTGATCTGCGTTTAACTGGGCCAGTTTCTCACGAAACTGACTCCAGTTTGCCTTTTTTGTATTATAGAGCCGCGTCGTCCGTTTTATGTGTGTGGTCTCACCTTTTTTCAATGTTATATTGAAAGTTATGCCGTTGTGGTCCGAGTTCGTCAGGCTCTGGTCCACCTTCCAGTCGCCCACCAGGTCGAGTATGTCCATCGTGCACGCGGTGATATCGACGTGACTGGTGTACGTCCTCCCCCCCCGAACGGTTTCGAAGGTCGGAGTGTCACCGACATTAAGCACCTGCATACCGATTTGATCAAGAGCGCCCACCAGACTGTCTCCCCTGGAGTCTGTGACTCCGCTGCCCCACCAAACACTCTTTGCGTTCGAGTCTCCCCCGATGAGAAGCCTCGCCGTGTTCGCCGCTGCTATCCTTCTGAGCTGCTCTAGGTATGGCTCTATGGGAGTGTCTGGCTCGAAATAAAAGGAGGCCAGCGTGATTTAGGAGGCCAGCGTGATTTCCCAGGCAGCCGTGCGGATTTTCACGACCACGATGTTGTTGGTCGTGATTTCTGGGCACTGTATGACTTCGAGGTCGTTATTGAAGACGGCGATTGCTGCCTTTACAGTGCCCCCCGGACGGCTGGTGTTCTGAAAAATCCTGGCCCCCCCGTACGGCTTTAGGGTTCCGACTCCACCCACGTACGGCTCCTGAAGCAGTGCAACAGCGATTTTGCGATTGGCGGCCTCCAGCATGAGCTCGTCCGTGGCCAGTCGCATTCTTTGCAGGTTGGCCTGGACGAACCCCTGCCTCCTTACCTCGCCTCGGGGAAGTACTCCTGCCGTTGTGATCGCTGCGGCGCCCTTAGCAATACGCAACGGTGGATCGCGCTATTGCGTCCCACCGCTTGCGTAGGGGGCAGTCCGTGCTGAAGCTATTATGAGCTAGATGGTCGTGACCCGCTTTTTTGCAATTACAGCATTTGGGGGGCTCCCCGGCCAGACGTGTTGGACATTCTGCTCTCAGGTGAGCGTCACCGCAGTGCGAGCAAAGGTCGTCCTTCCCGGTGCAGTGTTTTCGGCCATGGCCAAAACCAAGGCACCTCGTGCACTGTACTAGGGGGGTTTGATCGAACACCCTCACCCTTTGCAAATCAATATGTGCACGACCTGCCTGGGTCAAGACCTGCCATACTGGGGGGGAGACTTGTACAACCACATGATTTTCATGTGGGTTTCGTGCTCGCCTGCGGTATTTGACAGTGACTCTCACCTCATCCTTCTTCAGCTCGCCCAGGAGATGTTGGTTCTGTTTGAGGATCGCTTTGGTGATGTCATCGTCTGTGTTATAAGATAAAACATCCGTCAACACCACCAGAGGATCCCTATTTACCGCCTCCTCTACCTTTAGTCCGGTCGCGGAGTCCCCCAATCTGTTCTTCACCATATCTAGTTCTTGGCGAGTCTGGCACCCTATGACCACTTTCTGGTCTCTCGCCTTACGGACTTTGTCAACACGGATTCCCGTCTCCTTGGCGTCCACCGCGATTCTAATTTTGTCGACGACGGCGCCACTGGTGTCGTTCGTGTCTTCGGAGCTTACAATGAGCGAGTGCAGCGGCCGCTGCGGCACATATTGCTTATCCGCTCCGGCCGCGACACTTGCGTAGCTCCGACTGCGGGGGGAGGAGGGAGGAGCAGGGGGTCGATTATCAAGTTTTTCGCAGAGTGTGCGTGTATAGAGCGCATATTCTGCGATCTGCTTTCTGCTCTCCCTTACCTCTTTAAGCACGTCCACCATTGTTGGCACCCTAGCACCATCGTCCGACCCAGTCTGAGTAGACACTTCCGTGTCACCCATACCATTTGCGCCTCTTTCCTCTTTTGAGGAACTTTTTGCCAGGGAAACCAGGGAAGCTATTATTTGTAACAGTTCGATTATGTTTTTGTTGATGGTGGACTTTATTTCTCTTTTTAGGTTCCCTGATTTCCCCATGGCTTCTTCCACTTCTGCACCCATAGCCTGAGCTCGGATAAGGAGGCTCTCCGCACGCTCAACTGGAGCCGCGCCTATAGACGACTGTGAGCGCCGGGGTGATGACTCGGATAAGATGCGCGACTGCGACCCATCACCACCGGCGGTCACAGCCACAGGTATTCCGGCGTCTTCGGCGGGGCCATCTACAACACGTTCCGGAGAAAATACGCAGGGCGGTATTGGAAGGGCCGATTTGGAGGCAGAAGGGAAAGCGCTTTGCATAACGTACGTTTTACGTCTAACGTTAGTTGAGATTTCGGCCTTTTTTACGTTTGGTGGGGTCGAGAACATTTTAACACAATTGGTTTAATATTATTGTATAAAAACTAAGGACTAAAACTATCGTATATAGGGAGTGTCGATAAGATTAATATTTAAACCCAAAAAAGGGAATAAAGGGTGTCAATAATCAAATAATTCCTCAATAAAGGTGTCAATATAGACCGAAATAAAATCCTCAAAAGAGGCGTCAAATATAGTTAGTTCTGATCCCTGTAAATGGGGGATCAGTAGGTCTTAAAAATAATAAATTGAGTCAAATAAAATAATGTCAATAAAATCTTTAATAAGTCAAATAAAATCTTAAATCTTACGGGCCTGGGTTAGACCTAGTTCGGAGCGAGGGGAAGTGGTAAGTACCTCCTTCTGCAAAGTAAATGCTTTTGCGAGCGAAGGAGATGACCGGCACCTT